>NIBX01000118.1:0-364717 GCA_002718315.1 Agaricales sp. HM26-F1
TGATTACACGAACTGATCATAGCTTAGTTACTGTGTAGGTAGTACATAAATCAAATAATACGCGTACACGGGGAATTAGTATCGCGTTTGAACCGTGCAGACGCGTTATATTCTGGATCCTGAAATGAGGCCATGGCGGGGTAGGTAGTGAGTCGAGACGAAGTGAGAAAGGCTTACATAAACATCAAAGGATCAGTCTTGAGGTCGCGGCGGAAGCCGTGGGAAACCTAAGGTCGGATGTTCGGTACGAAGAAAAGGGAATGTCCGAGCTCCCCGGATGGATCACGTGCGATAGGTGCAATTGCACCTATCGCACGTGATCATTTTTCTTCGTACCGAACATCCGACCTTAGGTTTCCCACGGCTTCCGCCGCGACCTCAAGACTGATCCTTTGATGTTTATGTAAGCCTTTCTCACTTCGTCTCGACTCACTACCTAGCCCACTACATACCCCTCGTCTTCGAGTGTTCGTTCACGATCCTCGACGCGTTATCACTAGTAAGATTAATAGTATATATTCATTAGATATTAAAGACTGTCTCAACGTTGTTGGAAACATTAGAATAAGCAAGCAAAGAAAGAAAACACAGAACGAAACCATGCCGGCCAATTCGACCACCTCTTCAATGGGAATGGTATGTTTTACCGTCTTCTTCTATTTCTTTCGTTCTGACAGCGTTTCCTAGGGTGACCAGATTGCTGCAGTCATGAACGGGATGTTCGAGTCCCAGATTAACGAACGAGCGGCGGAAAACATGGTAAGTTCATTCCATCTTATCTATTCGCCCGAGCTGACTCGTCCACCCTCAGGATTCCTCAGCACAATCCGATATTGGCTCAATTCGGTCTCACCCTCAACATCAAGCTACAAACCTTGGGCAGCGTTCTATTTCGAGGGAAAGTACTCCGAGCAGGGATAATCTGGTGCGTAGCCTTGCTCATTTCGTTCCATCACAATTCTGACTGGTGTGATTACAGCCCAGTACGCCGAAACCAATCAGGAACGTTGAGCTCGGATGTGCAAAGAACCCGGACGGTACATTCAAGGACGCCAAAGATATAGAATGGGACCACTCGCCCACTTCTACTCCCTCAATTAGCCTGGTGCGCAACTTTTCAACCCGCGTGCCATCCCACATCTCTGACCAGTTTTACAGTGGGATCCACCTACCCAAAAGGCCGTCACGAAACCTGGGAATGAGCATCTAGCCTCTACTTCGGTATGCTCTCAATTCAGTCTCTGGATATCAGTAATTTCTAACTGCTTGAAGACTCTTACTCTCATGGATCTCAGCAACGCCGGCTCCCGACTCCCAAGTCTTTCTGCGAAAAGAAAGCGCAGGGAACCCGTCCAGTCTTCTAGCAAGCCCAGGAAAAAGGCACGTATGGACGGCGGCCTTCTCAATGCAAGACGTTTTCTGGACATTGAGGCTCAAGTCGATAATGGAGCGGAGTCTGAAGAGGAGGAGAACCCAGAAGGTACGTTCTTTTCTTTGTGATACAGATTAAATGCTCAATTCAATACTATAGATGGAGCTTTCATTAACGACGGCGACGACGACGACGACGACCTCCCACCACCAGGCTCGTCGAGAATCCACCAGGTCTCTCTCGCCGGGGCCTCCTCGTCGTCAGCTATTCGCCCCAGGACTGGACTCGAAGATAAAACTCACGAAGAACTCGAGAGTATCGCTCAACGGTTCAAGTCCAAAACTACCTATGTCCTCGTCGAACCAGAACAGGACCGAAGTGTTCCCATCGTGGACAACAGCCTCATTGGGGAGGCTTTGGCGCAGGCCATGCAGCTGGAAAAAGAACGAATCGCAGACTTCGAGCATCTGGATAAGATCCAGAACATCGCATTCAGGGGTCTACCAGAAGAAGAAATTTATAAGATCCCAACCCTGGTAAGCCTTCTCCTTATCGTCTCTTGCGCAGTTTCTGATCCGGTCTCGTTTCCCTAGGAGGGCGTGAGGCACCAAGAGGAGTTCGTTTCATACGTTAGGAGATTTCGCAAAGACGTGGAGAAGAACACAGGGAAGGCCGTCCGTATTCAAGCCTGGCATGCCCACTGCTGGACGGAGGACAAGGGACACGTTTACCTGTCCATCGTCCCAAAGGATTTTCCCTATGGTGCGATACAGACCATCAAGGAACTCCTGAATCAGTGCAGCAGCACCCCTAGGAACTCGAACCCCGTACCGCTCACTGCAGGGGACTCTTTTATGATTCTTCAAGCCAAAAGGCGGGAGGATCTGTTGGACAGAGACCGGTGGTATTCGGAGAGGGAAAAAGAGAGGAAGAGGGTCCAAGAACGGCGGGATAAGGCTCAAGCTCAGCAATACAGGAAGCACGCAGACCGGAACTGGAGTCAACAAAGAGGAATTACTCCTCCCCCACTTTCTCATGGCCCACTTAACAAACGCCAGAGGGAGCTCCTCGCTTCCAGGTCTCAATTCTTCGACAAGCCTCCTCCCGAGCGACCACAGTTCTCAGTCGACGACGAGCTGATGCCACGAATCAAGGAATGGGAGGAGCGTTTGGTGACAGGCACGCGTGTTCTCATCAAGGTTCCACCGAGACTCGGTCAAGCTGGTGTCGTGGAGTCTGTAAGTCCAGAGGAGGCAGTCGTCCGATTGAACTCTGGCGAAACTGTTCGGCAGGCCCGCTGCTACCTTCGACCTCATCTCATGGAGAAGGCTGCCGTCACTGTCACCCATGGTCCGCATGAGGGTCGACATGGTTGGGTTGCCTCAGTATACGATGAACTCCGACAGGTTGATATCGTTTTCTTCGATGGTGGTAGAGTCGACGGTCAATGCAGTCAAGCAGCCCATACTCGAATCTCAGACTACATCGTCAAGGAGCTTGGCAAAGATACTGAGTACGATGTTATGGGCCAACGACCTCCTCCTCTCCTTGATCTATCGACTCAATCCGACTCTCTCAACGCCCACATGCCCTCTGCAAAAACCAACTACCTCATCGACAAGAGTGTGGTTCGCGACTGGCGGGTCGGACGTCAGGTAAAGATCGTCAACACGACAAATGCCCACAAGGGAGGTACGGGATACATCCTGTCCATCGATGGGCAGGGTTCACTATACGTGGAGATCTCAGGCATCAGTGAACGCGCTCAATATCGTTTCTCTGCCCATGAACTCGAAGATATGCAGTGAGTTAATAGCCTCAGATAAATAAATATGTACAGACTACTGATCATTACTATTCTAGAACCGGATACAAGATGGACGTGTTCAGTAGCCGCGTGTATTCCGTGAAGGGTACACTCCTCTACAGGCCTGGCTTTGGCCCAGTCGGCCAAGGCAGTGGGACGAGCGGGGCAGTCGCGATCCACAACGGGACTGAGGTACAAGTCGTTGGGCGTAACGCAAGCAACGCCCAGCCTGTAGTCCCGAGAGCTACTACACCGGTGCGAGCTGGCACACCAGTGAGAGACGCGCTTGAGGAAGCTGAGAACTCAGCCTGGAACCCATGTTATGAAGGGCCCGGCCCAGGTACGTATATTCCTCATACCGTTAGTATTGCTCAGGACTAATATTCCAACCGTAGAACTGGCCGATTTTTCATTCATGCACGATAATGAGAAATCGAAGCTTGCGCAGAGCCATCTAATGGTTCGCTTCCAGGACACCCACAAACCTACCGACGGTCTGCACGATTGTCCGGAAGGTTTCGAGGGTAAATACGCGTACTTGAACTCGTCTTACATGCGCCATCACATAGTCACCGTGGTTCCATGCAAGTTCAAGTTAAATGGCAAAGAACCAAGCGTCTCCTCTGAACCTGAGGATGAGATGATGGTCCACACTAACCATCTTGTATTCGTCGAGCCCAAGGTGTACATGCGCGTCGTTGATTCCAGAGGACGTGTTGGATACGTTCACACAAATACGAAGAAGAAGGGTTATTTTTTCGTCGCTGATACGCTCAAGAAGAAGGGCTCAAAGATGTTGGGAGATGCTTCCTACCCGTCCTTGGAGGAATTAAGAAAGGAGTGGTGGTCCGTCCGTGAATAGATACTCTCTGTTTTTTGTTTTTGCTTTCTTTTTGCTATCGATATCTTGTCCATACTGTACTCGGTTGCTTTGTATTAATGCATTCATGGTTTACGCTTGCCCCGCGGACTTGATCCGTTGTGTGCTTCTTTGATGACGTCACGAAATCGAGCCCTGATCGAGGAGAAAGGTAAATGCTTCTCTATATTTCCATATATGGCAGTAATTAACTCTATTTTTAGGTCAAAGCGATGCCAAACTTCTTTTCCCACGTCCTCCGGTCCCTGGTATATATACCTTCGCCGTCTGTCGTTGATCGCCTTTCCCACTTTCTTCCCTCCCCTCATCCCACTAACATCTCCATATGGCGCCCACTCTTAGGAATAGTAAATTGACTTTGACGCTCCCTCCCGCTGGATCTCAAAGGTGAGCGATGTCTATCACGAGCTCCGTCATGTACTCAGGGACCGGGTGCATCTCAGGCGATCGCAGGCACCCACAGCCCAGCCCATTAATTCCAATGAGAAGCCCAAGGATAAGTCCAATGAGCAGTCGAAGGATAAGTCGAAGGATAAGTCGAAGGATAAGTCGAAGGATAAGTCGAAGGATAAGCCCAAGGTGAAGGCCAATGAGAAGCTAGAGCATACAGTGAGTATTATCTATCCTATGAACACTGTAGACCCTTTCGACGCGTTTGCTCTCGCGTTTTTACGCGTTTATCTATCCTCTCTACATGTTTTATTTATGTACGACGCGTTTCTCGTTGTTTCGACGCGTTTTTGTTCACGTCTGGCGTGTCGTTTCTTTCTCGTATATGTGTAATTCCTTATTTTACTTCTTTTTCGCCCATTGAGCGCTTGGGTATCTTTTTAATATCGATGTTCACAGATTCACAAGACGAAGAAACAGCCCGTAAAAGATATAGATAGCAAGAAGCGCAGTCGGGACTCAACGCAAGCAGTCAAGGTACGTGCGGCAATGGATGCACATGTTTTTTTAGAGATAAGAGAGCGCATATATACAGGTTTCCGACGCCCTTCATAAGGAGAAACCCGTCTCCGTGAGTAAATATCCCTCTCCCTACCTACTATTCGATGACTCCTAGCTTCAAGAGGGCAGAAGATGATGATTCGCCTCCGAAGAAGCGTCCCAGGACTGACGACTCGAATAATAACAGTACGCTATGTTCCCCTTCATTTATCTCTATCTTCCTATACTGACTACTGCCTACAGAGAAGCAGGCGGAGGCCGAGACAGCAATGTTGAAGCTCAAGGGGGATCTTGCTCTCCAGACTCGTATTAATAGCGCAAATAATCCTCGCAGGTCAGAGGTCAACACTAAAGGGTCAGACAGCAGGAAGAACGAGTCTGCGACAAGAGTCTGTTTTTCTTTGCTCTCCCGCCTAAATTCCATGCTCTCGCAGCTGATCTTTTGCTTGTAGTTCGGCTCCCCAGATAAGGAGAACCGTGCGATCCAGCCTACGGCTAGTACAGGGGTCGAGAAGAGCTCAGTGACGAATTATCGTCAGTTTACTCATTACTCTCCGCTACATCACGGGGGATACTTGAAGTACGCGGATGAAATCCTGCAACGCAAGACGCAACCTCAGCTGCAAAAAGACCTCGAGAAAGAAGGTCTATATAAGCAAGGCAATCGCGATCCAGTACTTGCTTTGTGGGAGTCACACCTCAATGTATGCAGGGTATCGAAAACGGCGAGAAAGTATAAGAGTCACCCGGTGAGCCTTTTCCTAATCAACACTAGCTGAAAGCTGAAAGCCATTACTACCAGAGCTTCCCGTTTCTGGCCTTTGTGGCCGCGATAGAATCGTTTAATATTCAGTGCCCTCAATGGAAAGACAGTGATGTCCAGTTCGCTGTAAGTCCAAGCCAACCAACTCGGTGCAAGTAGCGTCGATGGCTTATATACCGTCCGAAGGACCCAATTGGGCCCAATGATAAAATTACTTGGAGGGTTCACCTGTACTCCCTTCTTATTTTCTCTGTTCTGACGAACGAAAACTGTACCGACTCATCGCTATTCTGGTACGACTGCTGGAAGACTTCGTCTAGCACCTTCAAGGATAAACCCGCCTATCTCAAATGGGATGGCAAACTCCATTCCCTAGCTATGAGCCCACCAGAACCGCGGGGTTCTAACTGGGAGGATCCGGTAGGTTTGCCGCTCTTTGTTGATCTTGACTCATATTTCCTTCTCCATCCTTAAGGTGCCCTATTTGTGGTCTGATTTGCTACTAGTCGAACAGAGAAGGACGGTTCCACACGACGAGACGCAGGCGGAGGAAGCTGAGGGATGTAATGACGAGGAGGGCAGCGTTCTTGAGTACTACGACGACAACAACAACAACAACAACAACAACAACAACAACAACAACAACAACAACAACAACAACAACAACAACAACAGAGCCGATAACGACGACAACGACGAACACGACGACGATAACGACGACGACTACGATAACGACGACGACGACGGTAACCAGTCAGAAAGAAGCAGTCAAGCGGACGCCCCAAACCTCAAGAAGGTTAAGCGTAAGAACAAAAGCCCTCGACGCAAGGAGGAGGAGAAACTGCAAAGGCTTCTGAACCAATGCCGATTACAGAATGTCCCCAAGAAGAAGAGAAAGCACGCAAAGTTACACATAGCCTCAGATTCGCTCCCCTGGCAAGTCATTACACACATTCCTTCAATGATTTCGCTTGGTACTGATCATGCGTAGGCTCATGGAATACTGCAGAGACGTCTTCTATAAAAGGGCTAACCCCAGTTTCGAACAGCAGCACGCAGACGGCTACACAGACGTCAACTGGAGCCCTGAGCTGCGTGACGAAATTCAGAAGTTATACTGCTACATCAAGAAAGCCAGCCAATTCATGAGGACCATCTTCCGAGTCCTAACCCCGGAGCCTCACCTTACTTACCTGGTCGCTCTCATTCAGGCAGAAGACTCGGAGAAGGGTGACGTTTTGTAAGTTGAGGTGAAACGAGGATTCATAAATATTCTATCGCCTAAATTTTCCTTAGCAAGCGAGAGCTACCTCTACTGCACTCGGACGTGAAGATTCTGCGATCTCACTGTCCGGAGTTCGTTGATCTAGTCCGTTTCTTGAGTGACAAAGACACGTACGGTACTAGTGGGCCAGAAGCTCTCAATGACCTCATTACCAGAGTAAGTGGATTGTATTTACGAGACACGGAGCTGCCCGTTGACTTCGGCTCACTAGATGCAGAAAAAGCTGAGCACCGCCAGATCCTCAGACGTTAATACATGGAACAGAGTGGTTACCACCTGTCTGGATGAAGATTTGAGCCGCACCCCCCTCGAATCGACCATCGGGAGTAGATTGGGCTTCACCCATCCTAATACTGCATGGCTCTTAACCTCTCAAGATCGCATGCGCGAGTGGGGGAACTTCCCTGACGGCTGGCAAGACTCGGAGTAAGTTCTCTTTCTTCGTAGTCCTTTCTCTTTAAATGCCCAGTTATTCTACAGTATCTGGGCTACTTATCAAGCAGGGAAGGACGTGGTCCTCGGACCAAATGATATTCCCTCGTTCATCTACGACCAGAACATCGCGATCGAGGGCAAGTGGGAGGGGCACCGCCCCTCGATTGACGAACTCTGTCGAGGTATTTTCCAAGGATTCCTTCTTCACCGCGTAACTTTCCAAGGCTCCCTTGCATGAGTATTTCACGGTCTAATCCCTGGCTACTTCCAGTGCCTCAAATGTATACTTTTCGGCTGTTCCACAACATGTAAATGCACGTTTCGGATCTCATCAAAGTCCAACGCACGGAAGAATGATATCAAATCTATCACGTCTCGTATGCTTGTGTACGCTGCCTGTGTGGTAAGTTATATCTTTGAAGCTCCAGTTCTCCAAGATATTTCTCGTCTTATCAGGTCCTTTGTGGCCTGACTGGCCAAACATGGAGCGGCGATCTGGAAAGAACTATACGTAAATACTCATCAAAATGGCTCAAGATTCTCGAGACTGGCCTGAGCCTAAACAAACCCTGGGCAATCGCTGCGATTAAGCGCGCGAACGAGTAAGTTGTCCTTTGCTAGCTTGGGTCGTTCTATTCTGCTTAAAAGGCTCTCGATGCAGAGTCTGCTTCCCAGCTCAGTACCAGGAATCGGATTCTGAAGAAGAGGATGAAGAAGAACGACCAGGTATCATGTCAGATCTTCTCAGCATGGAGGTCGACGACCCCGACTACTAGATCGACCCGTGCTCCCTGGTTTCGTTGCAGCAGTTATTAATTGTCTCAAAAACTGATTCTGGCACCCACACATCAACTGAACGTCGTACTACCTCAAGAACTGCATTTCAAGCTTCGCTCACGAACCCGTCGTGTTTATAACCCCCCTACAACCTATCAGCTCTTTTTTTTCCCCATCGTCTAGCCCATATACCGTGTATCGTACTGTATACTCTTCTCTCATATGTGGCGAGGAATGGAATCAAATGTATAACTGAATTATCGTGCGACGGAATGCGAGAACCCCCCGGAAACCAACGAGATTATCAAGCTACATACGAGATTCCAAGAGCCTCATGTAGTGCGATATCCTCATGTATCCTAGTATTCTCATGTGCGCTAAGATCCTCATGTAGTGCAACTATCTCATGTATCTCTAAGAGTCTTGTGTATGGTAAGAATCCCATGTATCTCTAAGAGTCTCGTGTATTCTAAGAATCCCATATACTCTAAGAGTCTCATGTACTCCATGAATCCCATGTACTCTAAGAATCCCATGTATCCTACGAGTCTCATGTACTCTAAGAATCCCATGTATCCTACGAGTCTCATGTACTCTAAGAATCCCATGTACTCTAAGATGCTCATTGTAGGTTAAGGTGGCCCATAGTAATCTTAGGTCTCATATTCTTTCACAGTCTCATAGTCGCCTCATGAGCAACCTGCCAGCCCAGTGATGCTCGTCCAACGAGGCGTTTTTTCCATACTTTTTTGTTGACACCAGATCCCCTCATATTTCTTAACCGATCCATCTCACTGGCCATATGTCAAGAACTGATCGAATCGAGATTGTCCACTCAGGCTCTTGAGTTTTAAAGAGCCTATATAGCATTGAAAAAGGCCACTCGACGTTCGACCAGATAGTCCCTGCTTTTTTCAATGTCTCGACAAAAGGAGCTGAACCTCCACTGCGTCATTGCGAGGGCCTCTTTTCACCAGGAGCGCCCAAGAATCGGTACCTGCAGCATGACAACCTACTTGTATCATTTTCGATCCCTAGGAGCAGGCTCAACGATTCAAGACCTATTTTCCACCATGGCCCAATTGGGATCAGACTCGAAGATGTTACTTGAAGACCATCACTTCGACCACTTGAAGAAACAGATTGCTACCGTCAGCAAGCCAGTTCTTCTTGAATCAGACTCTGGTGAACTTTGGTCTGGGTCCAAGAACCGTCCCCCTGCTTCTCAGGACCTTGCACAGCTCCTTTATGATCGCTCCTTGTGCAGGATTGCCTTCAAGTCCCAGACTCTTCTCAAAGATATTGTCGTGTCCAAAGCTGGCTATGAATATTCGTATTTGACTGTCGAGCTGGACAGTAAGTTGGAATTTTATCCTTATTTACTGGACTTCATCACCAATGGGCGCCTGATATCATTCTGCAGCCTCTCCATCTCGACTTAGTCTGCAAGATGCCACTGCCTCTGCCTTTATCTATCGTTTTAATTCTAGAAAATGGTGTGGCGAAGATCCCAAGTTGAACGGTATCAAGGATTGGGAAGTCGAATCTACGACGAAAAGTATTGAGGATGGTACCAAGGCGCCTGGTCAAACTACAATGCCCGACGAAGTCCGCAAACTTTTCGAGTCCTGTTTCGGTCCAAAGAAAATCAAACTTAACGTGAGTGATCTCAGGTCATCTTGATCCCTACTCTCGAAGTTGTATCGATCTATTAATGCTGATTCAAAATGACTTCTTGTATAAACAAGCAACCGAGGAGATTGCTCTCAAGTTCATCGACGAATTATCCAGGTCTACCTCGATGATCCGATCACATATGGGGAGATGAAGGAGTCAGGGGTGTTCCACTTCGTTGGAGATGATAATGAGGGGGAACGCCAGCCGGCAAAAGTGGAGTCGTCTCGAAATACTGTCGGCCAAGCTCAGTCCAAATGACAGTGCCTCCACAACTGATATCTATATTATCTTCTAAACAGGTTAGCAATGTCGAGTCCTCTCTCGACCCGAGCCGCACTGGCACTGCCTCGACAGAAGATGCAACGTTCCCTTCGAACAAAGACAAGGCCGAGACGAAAAAGTCGCAGGAAGAGGTAGACCCGGTCGACAAATTTTCAGAGAGGTCTTTGGCCGGTTTTGTCTATGCCTTGCCAATCTCTAAATGGCTTGACGACGTGAACAAGGCCGCGTGCGAGCTTCCCTTACCTTACTCGGCCCAAGTCAAATCTCTAATATATGATGGCTATATACGTAGCATGTTCCAATACGACGACGGATTCACCGTGCTTGGGTATGTCTTTTTTTTCACCCCTGATTGCCTGAGTCGCCACTTATCTATCGGTCTCAATGGTCCTTAATATTCTTTGTAGTGGTCAAGCTGTTCCAGAGCATGCAGGAAAATACATCGTATCGGACTGTGGTCCCAACTTAGGCGTTAAAGACTTTGACAAGCTCGCGCATTATGCCCGCAAGGCAGACTGCACAGGATATCTCAACGCCAATCGTTTAGCCCTTCTTACCGGCGAACATGCATCATATCGGCCTGGGGACACAGATAGGGATACTGTAGTCGCTCATGGAGCCTCGGAGCTCAACGAAATCTGCGTAGAGCTAGACAAAGCCGAGGTCCCCATCGAAGAGGGCAAGCGTTTCGCGATCATCTTTGTCTTTTTCGTCACAAGGAGCTTGAATATCGAGATTACTATGTTATGGAAAGATCGAGGGGCGGGCCAAGATTCGGAAGTAAGTACTGTCTCCATACTAACCTCGTTCTGGGCCTGGGAGCCGACTCATGGCCGCCGCATTACCTAGGTCTGCTACCACACGGTGAAATTAGGTGCTCCCCAAGGTCCCAAAAAATGGGTTTTTATGCGCGCCCTGAACGGCATCAGGGACTGGTCTCTGAACGAGGATATGGGCAAGGCGCTCAGATCGATACGAAACCCCGTGGTTCGGACTCTGCAAAAACACTCTATCGCGATCGTGGAAGCTCGCCTTGGCGTAGGCACGATATGCTCACTGACTGCTTATGACAAGGGCGCCTCAAGTGGGGTCACTTTGAAAGAGAGGGGGAAATTACCTACCGTCTGAGGTAACGTCGCATTCTTCTACGGAAGCGACCAAAACAATACTCAGCGTTTTCTGACTCCATCTTAGTAGCCCCTTTCTCTTGAAGCTCTCCTCCTCCATCTTTCCGATGTGACATTGAATTGTTCGCTCTCTTAGTAGGAGTCGCATACTGTGTATATGCTGTCTCGCCATAGTATAAAATACATAGTATAAAATGATACAATCGTGATACGTACATATTTGTAGTCCTCTGACAGTTCCGATGCGCCTTGAGCTGAATATGTTCTAGTGCTAGTCTGGTTTTTGGCATGGATGACTAATTTCACACTGCCCTTCTCCTTTACCTTCTCCGGAACGGCATCGTATAATCAACACTCAACTTCTCCAATCGAACTCATCCATCTATCTCGCATCCATCCGCTTAATGGCCCTGGGCTCTGAATAATGGCGGTGCGCATCCATTGGCTATTGGTTAGGACAAGCGGCTCATTTATTCTTTCTCTTTCTCAGCCCTCCACTCCTCCCGTTGTTCTTGGCGGATATCGTTTCGACCTCAATTCAGCCCGGCAGTGGGCCCAACGTATCAGACCTGAATTTCGTGACGACCCTCTTCCTCGTCCAACCAGTGTCGTCTACAACGGGAAGAAGAAAACATACGCAGTCGATCTGACTTTCTCCCTTTACCTCCGAATTATCGACGAGTACTGCGTGAACCACCACAGTCACCATGTCATCTACCTTTCGACCAAGGACGGGATCATGGATATGAACGGTGGACATGGGTTTTTCATGACCCGAATCCGCAATGCTCGCGCCGACGAAACCGAGGACGACTTCCAACATACGTTTGCTGAACCCACTGAGAAGGACAAGGAGTTGTTGAAGAAGCTGGAAGACGAAGGTGTCCAGGGCCTGGAATGGAGATGTATCTATCGTAACAGTATCTAGGTGGTTGAAGCTTCGTACTCCAGTGAGCGTCGATGCAGGACAGATAGACGACTTAGATTTGTATCGAGATCAGGCTTGGACGGTCCAATCGGTCTCTTGTGCAGTCGCTTCAGCTTGAGATAGCGCGGTTGTTTTATCTGCTCGCCACGGGGATACATGTAAGTAGACGACGTGTATCGTAGCACACGAAGCAGATAGCAAAGTTTAATCTAGTGCAGAGCAAGGATTCTTACCACAGGTCGTGTTCAATTATACTAGCACATTGATGCACATTGAAACTCGAAGCTTCAACATTTCGAACTTCATCAAGAGAGTATGCCATTTGGTGAGAAGCATGGCGCGAACGATACATAGCATCGCAAAGTGAGAAAGTCTACGAAAGATATATCGATCCATGAAATTAATCCTGTACGATGGTTCGCTCAAACACCCATGAGACCCGAGACAACTTTGCTTCTTGCCCAAGAATGATCGACCGTAGCTCACTATAAGCAGAATCACCGACTTCTGTACTCGGTCTCTGTTTCTTGACAATACAACCCAGGGTCGCGAGCGCATCCCAGTGAGTCTCCTCTTTGCAGAGCTCAGCTATGATCTCAATGACGTTGCCGGCACACTAGACGTCTACCGCGAATGGATCGTACGGTGGAATTCCAGTCCTATCCAAAGCTTCAAAGGTTGACTTCTGCGCTTCTTCAGTGGGAATGCTATATGAATCTAGCCAGCTTTCGTCTGATGACTCAGGGGGCGTTCGAAGCCGAGGAAGGGAACCTGGAGGATAAAACGCCATCACTTCAGGGGCATGTAGTTTGGTGTACCACAAGCCCGGTCAAGTTTGCTGGTTCGATCGAGATCCGCCTCTGCTGAGCCAAAGTCGATGAAGGTGAGATGAAGTCGTTCTTCAGAGTAGATAGAGTATGATGGTACAGGGTCGCTGGCGGAAGCTGGTTTGAGGGTGATAGTGACGTTGTGTGGCTTGATATCGAGATGGGCAAGACCGTGAGCGTGGAGGAATTCCAATGCCGAAACTAGATGATGAGTGCATTCCCAAAGAGTGCTGTATTTGTGATGGTCCTCCGGGTATGTTCCTGTGCTAAGACAGAACACAGATAACCCATAGTCTGGTAGGGCGAAGAAGTAGCGGTTACGAGGCAAATCGAACACAGGAATGAACTCGAGCATTTCGCTGAGGTGACTGGAATTTGTGTTCGTCTTGGGAGAACGCCAGAAACCAGAGAGTAGCTTATAGACTCTACTTTCCGATTGTCGTCTGTACTTGATGAGGAAGGACTCCTTTCGACTGGGGTGAGCGACCACACGGAGTGGATGAGAACTCTAGGTAGCGAAAGAAGGTTCTATGATCAGCGTGTCTCATTGACCGCAATCCAGAGGTAGTACTATCTGCCAAGGAGAACACGGTGGTTCCACAACGAGCAGGATATCCAAGTCTGCGTAGTGGGGAAACATCCTCTTGAAATACTATAACATATCATTGCCATACCACTGCCGTCCCCCCTTGGCAGTGGCTCGAGCCTCGGTCCAACGCTCTCGGGGCAATGGAGGACGAACGAGGGCAAACCGAAGAAAGCATGGGTCCAAAGGAGCCAGTTCCTCGGCGATGTGAGCTGGTGTCGTACTGGATAGACGTAGACGGTCGAATACGCTGAAGATCGTGTCTGTAGCCCAGATCACTTCCGTTGAAAGTATGTGCTTTCCATCGTACAGCACCGTGACTTGGATTTGAATCAGTTACCATTAGGAAGTGGGAATCGTGCAGCACCAGATTGATTTACCCTGGTCATGTTGTTGACTCGCTGCAGCCATTCCAGTCACCGACTTGAGGACTGAAGCTGAAGGAAATGGGAGCAGAGCGCGATGAACAAACGTAGGTGGAAGCACAAGGCTAGCTCGTTTACTTGAAATCTAAGGCAAAGAGGCAGGTCCTTTCAAGATCTCATGTCGGTACGCATCTATTCAGGCGTAGTCCGTGCACGACGTCGGCACTGGACCGCGTGAGGTTCATTCTCGGCGTGCACGTGACTCTGAATGAGATCATGCCACCGCTCTTCCTGGACTGCAGCTGAATCCCATCATCATTCATGATCAACTTCACGTTCCCACCTCGAGTGCTTGTCAACCTTCAGAATCACAACATCGTTGAATATCTTGCAGGAGCACCTCATGGCCAATACTACCGCCTCGAGGACTCTAGGTTCAATGTTCATCAATCGTCTACAGGGGCAATGTATGCAGAAGTTGCTCGAGAAGGACGCAGTGAAGGTTCGTCCAATCCAGTGCTCTGAACTCTAGTCCCCGTTATGTGATTCTTCACGCTCTAGGAAGTATTGCTCCCACGTAGGGCTATTATTTGCGGTCAATGTCGCCTCGTGGGCTGGAGGCTCATCAGTCGTCCACAGAGGCAATAATACAGGAAGAAACCGGCCAAAGAGGGCGAGATGAACATATGACAACCTAGCGCCATATTGGCATACATCCACTTCTTGTTGACACGGTCCTTCATAACTTAGGAAGTCTCGCTCCTACGTAGAGTTGTCACCTGTTAGCAACATTGCCTCGAGGTCTCAAGCTCTCAAGGTTCACCAATCGTCCACTTGTGGCAACATATGAGGAGGCTCTTCTGATCAGAAAACAGATCGCATGAACATGCGAAGTCTAGGAAGCAGCCAGATAAATTTTGGTTCCTCTGGATTCGGCTTCTCTGCGCCTCCTTTCTTCCCTACGTCCATCCCAAACTACTAAGACATGACAGTGGCAAGCACATTCGAGGCCAGAGTTGAAGAGATTGATCCAGGCCCATCCGCAATTGAGAAGGGAAAGGAGCGGGTAAGGCTTGCTATCAGTGAATCCGATCATCCCGTCAATGGAGCTCTGATTCTGAATGTTAGGCCCGAAACGAGGAACAAGCGTCGAATCTGTCAGTGCGAGATGAGACAGGAAACCCACAGCACGAACAGCAGGACACCAACGACGCTGCTGTTGATCGCTCTCCAGAAGACGAGGTCTTCAGGTTGATACCTGTGTCCTTGAAGACGCGAGCCAAACCTCTTACCTCGGCACCTCGAGTCAAGAATCGGGCCTTTGTTCTATTCCGAGCAACTGCAGGGTTGAAAGAGTTCGAGTCTAGCGATGGTAATAATGGTACGGCATGGGATAGCGTTTGTAATGTGCACTTAATCTAATGCCGCTCCCAGACTATGCCGACAGGTACGACTACGAGAGCAAGTACCCCGCAGATGGGATGGGCCAAGGAATGACTCCTAGTGCCCGTGTTTGGCGAGTGTATCTGGATGAAGCGGAAAAGTACGATGACGACAAGATTGGGAATTACAAGGCCACTGTCGATGTGATCCTAGTCTTCGTAAGTCTCCACTGCTCAATTTTCGCCCCTACGATGAAACAGTCTGCGCAGGCTGCTCTCTTTTCTGCTGTCGTGACTTCATTCGTCGTTCAGGCCTCCATGTCCCTCAATCTCAATTATGCCCAGGTCACGGCCTCTATCCTGCTTGAGCAGCTCGCTATTCAGAGAGCCTTTGCAACTGGTGCTACTATTCCCGATCCCGATCCTTCCACCCTGAATCTGAAGTCTTCAACGACCTCCACTTCTGACCGATGGGTCAATGGCTTATGGTTCACAAGCTTAGCCTTCGGTCTTACGACGGCCTTAGTCGCGGTGCTGGTCAAACAATGGCTCCAGGCTTACACTTCATCCGTCTCTGGACCACCCCAAACACAAGCTCGCCTACGACAATATCGCCTCCTGGGGATAGAAAAATGGGATGTCCCTCTGATCATTGGGCTGCTCCCTATCCTACTTCACTGGTCCCTCCTGCTCTTCCTCACGGGCCTTGTGGTGTTCCTTTTCTCTCTCGACAGCATCATAGCCGCAGTGATAGCTGCCATCACATTTATCTCCTACATCTTCTACCTGGTTACCAATCTCCTCCCGGTGTTCGACTCTCAATGTCCATACAAGACACCCTTGTCTACCCTCGCATACACAATTCTTCATCCCTACGTGCCTCAGATCCAGTCTTTCTTCAAGGGAGCTGTCAGCCCCGTCACCAGATCATATCGTGTACTCCAATCAGGCTGGAGATCCAAGATCGGTCCAGGGATCACTGAAAGTCGACCTGCGCGCTGGGTGAAACAAAGGCTTCCATTCCTCCGCCCGGATGCTCAGGAGTTCACACCGACTCCAGCTGAAAAAGTAGATAGTCTCAAGGATAAGGAGCGCCATGATATCCAGGGCACAGGAGACTCTCTCGATGCCGAAGGTCTCTGCTGGCTTACCCATACGTCCTCCAACCCGACCGTAGGAACGATTGTCATTCAGGCGGTTAGCAGCCTTCGTGTTGGTTTCTCAGCCAAAGAGATACTTCAAAAAACCGAGGTGCACGAGCTTGTATGCTCCCGGTTCCGGTCGTTCCACAATGCCGATGGCAGGCTACCTTCTGCTTCGAGACATCACTTCGACGAATGTGCCATAGCGCACCTTCAGCTGGGATTTGGCTACATAGACAATGTCAAATCTTCAGCGGAACATATAGGGTGCCAGTTATGCCGTGAAAGCGGCCGAGTCGTTCCCACTTGCCAAGACGTAGCGCTAGGATTCCATGACCATTTACGAACGATGGCTGGCGATGATGATTCATCCTATCTTCCCTTATTTGTGGCAAACGAGAACGATATGCAACCAGCATCTATCGCGCGTTCTTTACCACCCCACGCCACCAGATTTATTTCGCTCCGACGTCTGCGCTCTGCCATTCTCGCTCATCACGAATCCGGGGCTAAACCCAGCAATTGGACATGGTCTGATTGTCATACATTGCTCAGATCCATCCGCTTCGACTCTCCAGAGGACCTTTTCGATCTATTGAAGGGAATCTACGCCTCCTATTATCTTTCCGCCCTGGTGGCGGCACCATCGACGACTCCCTATGCAATTCATGACCGTATACTAGACGGTGTCAAAGATTCTACCGCAATTTCTAGCTGGAGCCGCAAGGAATGCTGGGGTATGACTGTCAAGTACACCGCTACATTTCTTGCTGTAGCCCTGGATAGATTTCAACAGTTCGGGTCTATTTTGGAGACCGGCTGGCAGTCAGAAATGAACAGTGTCATCAGCGTTCTCGCCGAGTCAGTCAGGGATTTACTCGACCCATCTTCGAAATTATCGCTTGACTTTCCGGTCTCACGGCTCGGAGAGGAAACAGAAATGATGGAGATAATAGGAGCGAGAGTCGCTGTCCGCGATCTGCTTGATAGCATCTACAAGATCTTTGACTCTTCTGGAAGTGACGAAATCTTGCGCAGCTTTGGAATCGACAAAATCGAGCTTTTTGTGCGCTCCATGGTGCCACTCCGCGAATTTTGTGGTAGCAACGATCAGCCCTTAGACACGAAGGTATTTACGCTTCTTACAGACGTTGTCTTCTATGGCTTGGGAGCCTTTGACCGCACCGTAGCGGACAAACAGGATGGGCTCATATGTTTGGACATCTGCTATAATCTTCCCAAGTTAGCCAAGGCCGAGACGTTGAAGGCGTACAGATCGAGGGAGCTGCTCGCTGCTTTTCAACGAGGTTTCACGACCTATCCCGATATCGCTCCCCGGCTAATGTCGTGCTTGAGGTCCTATGTGGAGGCTATCCCATCGGAACAAGAAGACGCAAGTTCGCGAGCATTAGCATTGGGCCACCTCACTTCATATGCCTCAGAAATATGCCGCTGGCTCGCTAGAGAACGTTCCCGTGAGGCCTTAATCGTTCAGACTATTGTCCATGCTCAAGCTACATTCCGCCCTGGTACGGACTGGGAAAAATGGCAACTCAAGCTATTGAGTGCGTATGAAGAGCACTGTGTTCATGGTACCGAAAAAGATCAGGCCATTAGAATTCAAGACTTTTGGAGCGATCTGGTTAGCATTTGTCCCCCAGCTTGGGAATCACCTTTGAGTATTGACTTTCTATACAGCAGGCAGCGATTAAAAGGGAGCGTTCTAAAGCTCCGGAATCAGATCAAAAACCTCCAACACCACACCCGTGGTCGTTGGTGCGGGCAATAGCCGCTTTCATGAGAGCTCTTCCAGCGTCACATTCCAACCAAGAACGTGGCTACGAGGCACCAGCTGATCCAGCAGCCCCCGACGAGGTTGACACTTCTAGGTATGAAGCAGCTTGCGAGCCATTTGGTGCTTCTTTACCGAGTTCTAATCATCCGTCGTAGTTCTCACCAGACGAGCACAGGAGCCCAGGATCTAGGTCCAAGTGTAGAACCTGCGATACCACCAGCTCAACCATCGGCGCTGACAGAAGGAAGCTCCCTTGAGAGACCCGACGATACAGCTTCTCCTCCAAGCCAAGAAGCTGGCGAGAGGTTACCAGCTGGTCCAGCAGCCCTTGACGAGACTGACTCTTCAAGGTACGAAGCAGAGTGCGAGCTATTATGGTGATCCCTGGCTGAGTTTTGACCATGCGCCATAGTGTTCGCCACACGAGGTCGGGAGATATACGAATAGAGATGGGGCAAGCAGAGGGGCCGGAACAGTGATCGTAGGCATCGTGTTTGTACTTCAGAGGTATAACACTTAGTGCAGCATATCAGGCTCAGGTGGACAAAAAGTATGCGAGGGATCTGAATCAAATAAGCTTATATACGAATACGAAAGAAGAACAAATCGCTATGTTGGTTTACTCAGCACCCTACTAAATGGCAGCGCCTATGCTTCTCGGTGGAGAGTCAGTCCCTGTGGACCGCGTGAGGTTCATTCTCGCATACCGAGTGCCCTGCTCCTGCCGCAGTGACTTTCAGGAGTCAGAAAAAACGCTCCGACGTTCCTGAGCCTACATCTCGAGCAATCCACGCCGGGGCTAGTTTGGTCTTATATAAAGTCCTGAAGGTAACTAACTTTCTTCGTACTTCTGAAGAAAACTCGAACTTGAAGGCTGAGCGAACTAGAGTAGTTGACCGCGAATCGAGCTGGCTTGCGCTTAGGTGTTTCAGCATCGTGGTTGGATTTGACGTCGTACTTGGGAAAATTGTAGCTGGAGAATCCTAACCTTGAGGAATTTGTGACGTGGTTAGACCTCGCGTCGAAATCTAGGGCATAGAAGGGGGCGAGGAGAAGGAGCTGAACTGTGTTAAGTATCGCCGTGATAACCCCCCTCAGCTTGGACACTAACCACTCTTGTGAAGCAAAAGTCCCGTGATCCGACCATTATTCGACCCAGCCTCTTCCAATTATTTCTAACTATCGATTCATAAATCTATATATGTCCTATATTCAAAGAGTACATGTGTTCTCTCGACTCCCAAACGAAGAGGACTCCAAATTACTTTTTCTGAGCAACCTACTGCAAACACACATCCTGCCAGACATACAGCCTAAGAAGCCACTCACCGAACTCATGTTGAGAATAGGGGAGATCTGCGGCTCGGATGGTGTAGAGCTATACAGGGTGTCTAGTATCTAGTATCCCACTCCACCACTTATCCACTCATCCACTCACTCTTCATGTCTAGCTCAAGTCCTCAAAAGTACCAGAATTGCGCGTTACTCTTCGTCACCTCTTCAGACTCACAAAGGAGCACGAGTACGACCTAGAAGAGTTCTGCGACTTCATCCACGAGCAAAAGATGACCTGGGATCAATTTCAGGATTGCGATGGTAAAAATCCGGACATGATTGCGGTTTGCACGAGTACTACTGGATTTCCGCGGCCTGGAGAGCTCACAGAGAGTGAGAGGGACGATGAAGTCAGTGATCTTCCCGCGATATACGCTGCTCGTGAGTATCCATGATACGATCCTTCATACATATCTCAACAAGCGAGAATTGCACAGGTCTTCGCAAGACGGCAGCATCGTATAAAAAGGCCCTTGCTCCCTCCACGGCCGCGTCGGCTAGCTATGAAGCAGAGCAAGGCAACGCATCGACTGGCATCTTCGATGGGCGTGTGAAGCTGAATGGCCCCGCACGTAGCGCCCCACCTATCGAGTTATATCACCCGGCATTTGGTCAATTTCTACACGACCTACGTTCTGAGGACGCTATCCCGGACGATGTGTTGCAACTGACGGCAGAGTTGATGCGCCTTCTTTCTGTCATTCGCCACAAGGAGATTGACCATGATCTGGATATTCGCTTGATACTCTATCGGATTCTCGGCATCCCACTGACTGGGGGAGTCGACTGGGACTCGACTAGACCAGACGTACTGGGTGTCTGTGACACTATCAAATCCACCACGGCTGTTCGCACGGTTGTCGAGTGGAAGAGCGAGTTGGGAAACGGGGGGTCTGATCCGACAGTTCAAGTGTCGTTTTCCTTCTCCGAAGCATGTGTATCCGACGAGGTAAGCCAGTAACGAAACTCTCTCTCCCCCATGAGTCACTTCTAAAACCTCTTGTACCTAGCGCAGGGAACTTCTTGATGTCTCCCTCTGTCCCGCTTTTCTCATAAGCATCGCTGGCCCGTGGATCGCTGTATCTGGGGGAATATTCACCACCCGTCCCATTGTGCAGCGGCTCACCGACTACATGTGGCTCGGCCGCTCTCGAGCAACTGACTCTCGCCAGGTTTTCCGGATCGCCCGCTCTTTGGTCGCGTTACGAAGACCGCTGCAGACATTGAAAGCTTACTACGCCAACCTTGATTTCTTTCCCCCTCCCCACAATTATATCCACCCTCGTTTTTTCCCACACATCACCTCCTACAGTCAGGATGGAAAGAAGGTCGAATTCGTCTACGTTCGCCCTATGCAAGATAGTATGACGTGCATGTGCTTCGAGGTCATGCTTCTTGAGACCAGGGAACGCCGGGTGGTGAAGTTCGTGGCACAGTATGGTGCATCCGCCCACGAATACATGGCTCAACAGAACTTGGCCCCCAAGCTCAGATATGTTGGATCCTTGGATGCGACGACCCCAGGACAGCTATACTCCGGGCTGTCTATGGTCGTGATGGATCTAGTCAAAGGGCAGCCGCTGCACTGCCGTTACGAGAGCACGGTAGCTATACCCGAGCCTGTTAGAGGGGAGGTCTGTGCAGCTGTCGACGCCCTCAAAACTGGCGGTTTCGTCCATGGGGATCTGCGACGACCAAATGTCATGCTGCTCAACGATTCCGTTGACGGAAGTCGCGTGCAATTGATTGATTTCGACTGGGCGGGCACACCAGGGGAGGTGCGATACCCTTTTGATCTCAATGCGGTCATCATAGTCCCCACTGGGGCGAAAGACTACGATAAGATCACCTTTGCGCACATGGACGATATGCTCGAGGCAATGTTGACCGCTTCGTTGTAAGCAAGGTTTTCCAACACATCCAGACTCAGACCCGCTTGTAGCGTATAGCGACAATACAGCAGATACCACTTCACTTTTCTGTTCCAGGATTCACGTTCGACACCCGAACGAGAATTGGTGACACCTCTCGGTCCAATGTTGCGACATTCGATGGACGGAGCCCCCCCCCCCCCACTCTCCCTTACTTCAAATCAAACCCGAGAACCCAGTGTTGACAAGTCCATCACTGCAGTTTGAGTCCAATCCTGACAAAGTTGAAGTGAAGAGGTATGACGCTTCCTCCGGCCTTTTCAGATTTTTCTGGGTTTGCTGAGGGCTGGCTTTTTGACTAGGCTGTCTTCACCGGAAGGATAAAGAAATAGGGTACAAGTGGCTCCCACTTTGCAAGACCCACCACGTCTTCATCCTGTATGAAGCTCATGACCCATCGGCACAAAGCCTGTAACAGTAACTTCACAGAGGTGTATTACGATCTTGACGGCGGAGCAATGCGTATGATAGTGCATACAAGAGCAAAGTATACCCGAGTAGATACAACGTAGGTACAAGCAGTGGCCGGTCAATATACAATAATCAGAACTTGTTGTACTGTTGCTCTCCAGCCTCGTGCAGCTTCAAAAACCTCCCTCCGTCAATCTTCGCAAATTCCTCCGTCCACAGTTCCCCACCCAATCTTTTGAGCGAGTTCAGCACCGCCAGGAGCATGAAGTCTGCATACACAGGCTTCTCACCGCCCAACCAGGACCCATTCTGAGCGGCCAACAAACCAGCAAGCTTCGTGAGCTCGTCTTTCGCTTTAGTCACTAGGGCCACATAACCCTCTGAACCTTTCGGCAGTACCATAGACGCAGGGTCTACACCACCAAGCAGCGTGTTCTTAAAGTAATCCTTATCTTCGTCGGTAAACAGCGTGATTACATCCTTGATCAAGATCCCTTGGAACAGCGAGAGCATGATCCCCATGATGCTCTGTGACGCTATTCTATCCACTGCTGGAGCAGCAGGGTTGGCGAACAGAGGTCTCGATGGATCAGGGTAGGTCTTCTCGAGGTATTGCAGGATCTCGAGAGAGTCAGCGACTGTGACGGGTGCGTCGGGGTTTGTGGAGTCGACGATGACAGGGAGGGTGTATCTTGGGGTGCCGTCAGGGTAAGTCGTCGTGGGCTTAGCACCGAGGGTCGGTGCGAAGGTTTGGACGTCGCTTAGAAGAATTGGGTGATAGGTGAAGTCGATGCCACGGTAGGCCAGGGCGTATCTAGTATCGGTCACAGATCACTCAGTCCAATGTACCAGTCATGTAAAGGGGAAAGATACCCACGCAACGACAAGGGAGTAAGGAGACGTAGTCTCTTTCTTGGGGAGAGTGCTCGTGGGGGAGTAGAGTGCGATCTTGGGGGTGGTAGGCATGGCTTTATAGGTGAAGATCGTTGATCAGGGAACGAAGGAGGGGTTGATCCTTTCCCTTGAACTCAGCGAACCTCTTTATATCGGATCTCCGGTCAGGCGAGTCCTAAGACGTGTACTTACAAACCATCCAATATATCACAATTCGGGTTCCAGAGCAGAAGCAACGGTACCGTCTCTCCGAGTCAGTCACGACGGCAAACTTCTGTCAAGTCATGACATGCTCGCAGTCCGCGAGAAGTAGACGCAGACTGGACAGTTAGGTCACAACAAAGATATGCGACTAGAGCTATTGTCATTCGTTCAAAGAGTCTGGTCCAACAAATTGGTGGAGAGTAGAAAGAGGTTAGCTCACGGGTCACGCACAACTCCCCTGCCGCCCTGACAGTGATCTATCTCATCCGATGGGTACCAGCCTTGTCTTGACTCTTTCTGCTTTCTATGGATTTTGGAAGTAACTTTATACAAAGAAAACCTTGGTTGGACACGAATTGCGATATAGATAAAATCAGATGGTCATGTATGTATATTCATTTTCGGAGTCTCTGCTTCTATCTAAACCTTCGCGTACTGTTCACAAGCCTGGGTCATCTTATCGAACCTCCCACCATCGATCTCCGCCAACTCCTTCCAAAAATCAGGGCTAGTGAGCCTGATCATGTTCAGGAACGCCACTGTAGCGAAATCGATATAAACTGGGCGATCTCCACCGAACCAGAGCTTGCCTGGCTGCTTCTCCAAGAAGCCGGCAATGTCCTTGAGAGACTGCTTAGTCTTATCGAGCGTCTCCTTATACTCTGGTGAACCAGGAGCGAGGGCGACGGATTCGGGGAGCTGTCCGCCTGTGGCGAAGCTCAACCATACCTCCTTCACACTGTCAGGAACAAGCTTGTAGACGCCCGGGAGGAGGATCGTCCTGAACAAAGGGAACACGATCGCGCTCACAGCACTGGAGGCAAGGAGGTGCTGGGCGGGGGCACTGGGATCAGGAAGGAGGAGCGGGCGTTTGGGATCAGGGTAAGTGGTTTCGAGGTATTGGAAGATGGCGATGGAGTCCGAGATGACGACTGGAGTGCCGCTGGTCTCATCCACGATGAAAGGGACAGTGTATTTCGGTGCTCCGTTGCGCTCGCCAGTGGGTTTCGCGCCTAGAGCCTTTGAAACGGTCTCGATGTCCGTGTAGGTCCTCCACTCGGTCTTGAACTCAAGTTCCCTGTAGTTCAACGCATATCTATCGCGTCTTGGATCAGCCAACGATCCTGTTCAACACGATGATCGAGATAGCATTACCTGACCATTGCGGTGAACGGGGAGATCGATCGCCCAGCAGGGAGTTTGGAGGGCAGATCGTGAAGAGTGATTTTAGTGGCGACCATGATGTTAGAGAATGTAAGAGAATTTGTCCTGTCCAAACCGTGTTCAGTAGACACTACCTTTATATCGCTCCATTGATTCCTAAAAACGGTCTGGGGTGGAACCAGCCCAGCAGCCAGTGCAGGTGAATAAGCGAAGCTGACTACAGTAGATCTGTCAGCAAATCAGTACACTGAGTCAGCTGGAAGGGAGGAGGGTTCTTTTCGCCTCGACTTCAGGACAACCCCTTGCACAGATGATTACTAGGTCGACCTCTTGCGCTGGTGAGATGAAACCGCCGCTGAGGGCATGAGTAAGCTCTAAGCCTTGATTGGCGCAGAAAAATATGGATAGCGTGGTTACTGTGAATGAACTTATGAAGTACAGGAAGAACTGTGGGGCTGGGAGTGACGTTGCAGTGAAGAAGGGGGATGAGTAAGTGGTATGGATCTTTGGCGCAGTGAAGACGTGGCAGCTCCTAAGGATTCTGTGACCCCAGCGCTACTTGTGTTCACTCGTCGTCGATCCCGGCTTCGCTGCCGTCCGTATCGTCCATATCGATACCTTCGTCACCTTCATCATCGTCTTCACCTACTATCTCGTCCTCGCCTTCTCGTGCCTAGAACATCGTGTTAATACAAGTGACCAAAGGGAAGGAAAGAAGGGCGTTACCTTCTCCATCAGCTTCCTACGGGCATCCCTAGCCTTGCGTAAGACCTTGATGTATTTACCCAAAGGACCCTCCTCATTTCTCATCCCCTCCTCCCACTGCCTGACACTGTCCAATTGCGCCGGGCCAAACGCCAGATTCACTCGCTTAGCCTCAAGCCATTTCGACGAATCGTCGATCCTCTCAACGAGGTTCTTCACCACGCCGATCTCCTTGCCTAGACTCGCACCGCTCGAACCAGCGCTCTTGATCACCTTTCGTAGCGACACCTGAATGGCGACGCATACCTCAGGGAAAGCGATACTGCAGCGTATGCCGTCACTGGAGAGGTATTCTGCCAAGACGAAAACGGCTTCCTCGACAAGTGAGGAGACGTAGATACGTGTCTTGTTGTATTGGGCTGGACACCTTATCGTGGATTCTAGATCCAGAGGTTTGAGGGTGGAGTTCTTTGGTTTATGGGATAGGGAGAATGAGAGGATAGGGAGGATGAAGGGGAAGATAGGGACGTAGGTGTGTGTGTGCTTGACGAGGTGCACCAAGGAGCGGAGGAGATGGAGATGGAGGGGGTAGGAACGGCTGTTTGGTATGAGTCTGCAAAATCAATGACGTCAGCGAAACTTGACCACCGAGAACAGTTTTAGAGACTTACTTGACGGCACCCAAAGCTACCTGGACTAGAGGATATATGAGCGGCTTGAGCTCGCTCTCCTTCCCTGATTTTTGTTCTAGTCCCTTATCGCAAGATTTGGCGAGTACCGTACACCAAAAGTCAATACAATGCACAAACTGCCAGTTGTACACCAGCTTGTATGCTTCCTGCAAAGAAAAAAAAAATCTAAGTGGGCTGAAGGAACAGATAGGGCGTTGGCTTACTTTCGACTTGACTTTGATACTGTTTCGTAGATGGATAGCCAACTGACGGATGTACCCGAAAGCAAGTTGGTATGCTGTGCCAGCCAAATTCGGTATGCAGTACATCTCGGCGGCAGAGTTTTTCATAAGTGTTATTGAGGAAAGAGTGAAGGCCGTCGTGAGCTTGCACGATCGCACCAGAGTGAGATACATGTTCTGTTACACCAATTCATCAGATGATGCCACGCCGTAGACGATGGGAAAGCGTACCTTCATAACGCCCTGGGCACCGTTGTCGTCACCTATATCTGCGACTGCTCGCACAGCCAGATATGCAGATACTCGGGTCTCGTCTGGGACAGAGGAAGTAGACCAGAGCTCAAGGCATTTCTATGAAGACACCGACTTATCAGCACCACCGGAACTGGAGAGAGAAGAAAGTGAGCAAACCTTCACGTATGCCTTGACCGCCCGCCGACTGCTAGCAACGTAAGGTATCACCTTGGCGCTTTCCGTCACTGCAATTTTTAATAGCTCAGATTGCTCTGGTAGCTGAGAGAGGAGGTGGGTGGTATTTTGGAAGTAGGAGATGATCATCTTTTGTAATGATCGTAGTTTGGGTGTCTGAGTTGGCGGTTTTCTGCAGGAAAAGATGAGCTCAGCCGCATATTACGAAGGGTCATTGAGGATGGAAACTGACATCCGGCCACTAGGGAGCTTTTTACACGGTACGTGATGCGCCAGGACTACGGGTGTATACCTGAGAGCGGTGACTACCAGCTTATCGTAGACTAGGGTGATCATATGTTAGACGAAGCATAAATTGGAGAAGAAAGATAAGTACCTAACGAACTGTCGATTTTCCAGGCTACCACTTGGCCTTCCTCGTTCATGTGGACCGCAGACCGGAAAGCAATCAAGAGCTTCCGTAACGCGCGTAAGGAGCGATGCTACAATATACATCAGTGGTGAGCAAGTGAGTGCCTAAAGTTGAGGTACAAACCTCCAGAATCGCCTTCTGCCATCTCTTGAGGATGTCTCGCGTTAAGACTGGCACGTTGATCTCCTCCTCGTCACCCATTTCTTCATCTGCGTCGTCGTCGTCGTCGGACTGAGCTTTGCTGAGATCGAACTCAAGGAGTTCTCGGTCGTTTTCTTGCAGATATTGGTAGAACTCTGGGTCTTTCTCCGCAAGTTTGGATAAGTCCATGAGATGAGCTGCTCCTTCATCCTCTAGAATAGCAAGTCAGGATTGAATTATTTATCTGAGGCCAGATAAAACTGACCTAAATCATCCACCGAAGCAAAGTCGTCGTCGTCTTCGACATCTGACTCTCCCTCATCCTGGTCACTATCCTCACTAGCCATCTCATCGTCACTCCCTTCGTCGTCGTCGTCATCGTCATTATCCATGAAACCTCCGCTCAAGAAGTCATCTACGGACTTGACACCACTATAACCAAGGTTCAACAATGTGTGCAGAAGGGTAGCGAAGCCAAACTCTACCGTTTCGGCTTTTCATGCCTCTCTTCGACGTCCTGCTGCTCATCCTCGTCCTCGCCCCTTTCAGGTTTTCCGCCTGCGTCACCCTTGTTGCCTCTACGATGTTGCGTTCGCTTCTTCTGTTGCTGATGTTTATGCCGAGCCTGAATGACCTTCTTCAGCTGACCACTCGCAGCGAACTTTTTGGCAGATTTTGGTGCTTTCTTCCCCATAATTCAGAGTATTTTTGTGGTGAGCGAGGTGCTGGTGTGAGTAAATAAGCCCAGACTTGCGTCGCCTAGCTTGATACTGACGAGGGAAACAGAGAGGAGTGCACACAGTAAAGTGATTAGATGGAGGGAACTTGACGCTGGAAAAAATGGAACCGGGATCGGCAGAGGAATTCGCACGTGGGGATCGCCGAGGTCGCCGAGGACTCTAATGCTCACTTTACGATAGCTCAAGCTCAAGTGCCATGCAACTTTGGCAGAGTGAAAAGCAGATAAACAAAAAAACATTTGAATGGGTTAATAGGGTTAACACGTAGAACAGGCCAGGGACCAGTAGGGGGTTCATCCCAGTGCAAGGACATAACTAGATTCAGTCAAAGGTCGAACAATTGTTACCACTCTTCTCCAAGCGTCTTAATTGGCAAGAGTACCCTCCACCAAATCTCCAACCCCCTCAAACCTCGGTCGAATCGAGCATTCGAACGGCTTCGGTTGTCTACAACAAAAAAGTATCCAAGAAGCGTCATCAGATTTCAAAACCAGGACAAAAAGCCAAGCCAGATATGAAGGGAGCCCTGAACGCACCCTACGAGAGCAGTCATCTGCTCAACAAGAGGCTCGATCTCATTCCCGTTCGCATCTTTAGCTTTGCTGAAGTACAATGTGGCCGCAATCCTGGAGATGTTGGTAAAGAGGATGAGATTGGTCAGGTATACACCTGGGCAGGCGCGTCTCCCAAAACCAAAGACGTAGGCCTGGGAGATAATTCAGTCCGTCAGTCAGGAATAATACAAGGGACAAAGGAAGATACGGACAGCAGGATCCTGTTCCGGGTTGGGACCCAAGAAACGCTCAGGGTTGAAGGTGAAGGGGTCTTTGTAGGTTTTCGGGTCGTGGCAGAGCTTCCTGGAGGCAAGACGGGTTTATCAGAACGGCGCTGGTGGTGGCACTTGTGTAACCCCAAGTGCACGCACCATAGATTAGTGAAGATGATTGAGTTGTTCGGAATATAATATCCCTCATAGACATCCTCTGCCATAGAACGATGAGGCAAACCTAGAGGACAAAGTATCAGTAAACGGAAGTGTTGTCAGATCCTTTTTGAGTACGTACTCATAGGGACTGCAGTCAACCACCGAGTAGACTCCTTGCAGACGGCGGTCACATAGGGAAGGAGCGCCTGGTCTTCAAAAGAGGGTAACCTTCCTCGTCCTACGACGCTGTCGATTTCTTTCTGGATTTTCTCTTGTATATGAGGCCATTTCATGCAGGCAAGCATATAGGACAAGATTGCAGTTTTCGTCTACAAAGACGAGAGCAATTAGTACCCAGGAGGTAGTGAACTCACATAGCACAAAAAAAAACTTACAGTTTCAGTACCAGCTGTATCGGGTTATTCGTCAGCACATGAGTTTAAAGCCACGCCGAGAAGAGCAGCTCACCAGTATAGAAGTCCCCAGCGGTCCACTTAATACCTTCCCGCTCGACCTCGGGCAGATCCTGGACCAAAAGATCACTAACGTAGGAGTTGATCTGCTCTCCTTTGGCCTGAATTGCACAAAAACAAACAACGCTCAGGATGCCATCTTATCACAGGCCAACTTGCACTAACCATCTTATCATGCACCCAATCCATCGGAAAGTCCACAGCCTCCCTTTGCACCACCTCGCAATCCTTCGCGAACTCCCTAAAGTTGTTGGGAGCGGGGATCCAGTTTGGCAGATACTGTAAAAACGGCATTACGTCGACCAGGAAACGGCCTGGGATGAGAAGCTGTGCTACGCGTTCGTGAAGCTTGACGATGCCGGCCAGGAATGGGTCATCATGATCCCGGGTGGTATACCCATAGGCAATCTTGAAGAGCGAGGATGCAGTAGTCCTATATGACACAAAGGGTAATACGCGTCAAATAAGCTCAGCAAACGATACCGATCTCATCTACGCACCATTCAACATCCTGGACACGCGCCGAAATGAATGAAAGTTAGAGAAACACGCGACCAGTATGAGCTTCATGACTCTACTTACCTCCCACAAGCTCGACGAATCAGAGAGTAGTCTTTGGAGTAATGCACTAGACTGCTTTGAGACGGCGTCCGTGTATTTTCTCACAGCAGAGGTGGTACCGAGACTCCGCGTCAAAATCTGTACCCCTGTAGTCAGTAACCAGATATAGAGAGTCTGGGTGGTGTGCCTACCTTGCGACCGCCTTTGAACCTCTCAGAGTAAGACGTGAAAATCGTGCTCCGCGAGAAACCCGACATGTTAAACATCGTCGTCTCTGGCCGCCCAGAGTAGATCGTGCCCCTCTTGTCGAGAAGATCAGAGGCAACACGAGCATCGTTCACTACAATAACAGTCTGTCCCAGGACAGTCAAGCTTGAGATGGGACCTATCGTCGGTACAAAGAAAAGAATGAGGGCATAGCTCGTTTTCACAGTCTTGAGAGACCAACGTACCATACTTCTCTCCCAGTTCAGCGTATTTCAACCAGGCTTGACTATCCGGTGGAGGCATGTCCAGCAGATTTCCGATGATGGGATATCTTTTCGGTCCAGGAGGTAAAGGAGGCTGACCTCTCCAGCTATTCAAGATCTTTACTACACAAAATAGGGCCAATCCAACAAGTACCGTGTCGACAAGAGTCAGAGAACCCATAATGAACAGGACGCGTTGCGTTCAGTTTAGAGGACAAGTGGGAACGTTATGATGATAGTAGAAACTGAAGCAATTGGGGTATTTGTCAGACGGAGAGAGGGTTACTGTATTCATCTCCGAACCTTGTGAGGATCCTTGTCGACAATAAGCGACGGCAGACAGAAAAGATCACCGCGGACACACAGTTTGAACGAGTCCGTGCTCTACGTTTCTGTGTGTAGGTAACAGAACAAATCGAAAACTTTGCGAGAGACGCTCTTGTATACAAGTTGAATTTCTTCATTCTCGTCTTAGTGAAGGCTTTGAGGAGAGCCATAGACTGTTAGGCGCCAGAGTCAATCTGGGGACCCGGAGAAGATGGTGTCGCAATCACTGCCATCAGAGTTTCATACGTAATCAATCTGATGGAGAGGAACGCGGTCATGTGGAAGTCAGGTGGCCTTTTGTGCTCTACCTCTCCATCTCTACTTGGGCTTCAGATAGTCTTTACGCAAAAGACACTCTATCAGAACACCATTGAACCTTTTAGCCTCGGTTTGCATGTGCTGCACATTTACAGACTCCGGTAGAACGTTGGAGCGAATATCCATGTATAATCGTTCAGGCAACTACCCTCATGATCAAGGTTGGACATTCCAAGCAATGCCATAGGGTCTCCGAATCCTCAATGTCAGGCCGCCTTCAAGCTTAAATCGAAAGCTAACTCCCACTCCTGATTTACGGTATCTCTAGGTATGGTACTGTCGAAAGTTTTCTCTTCGCCCTTTGTTGTCTTTTAGAGTAGGTCCGTGGATTCCTCTGCGCAGCCGGCGGTTTGCATTTAGGTCAAGGCAACTTGCGGTACGGGGCTTCTCACCCTGACACGTTTTTTGAGAAAGTTGGGTAACTCATACTCATTGGATATGACTGGAGAATATGTTATCCATACTTTTCAGGTGTCAGTACGAGTACTTGAAGCGCAGGGTCACCTCAAGGAAGAAGTCGTATCTCCACCATCTTCACACTTACCACCACCAGGCTTGGTAGAAGGTATTATTCTTATCTGATTAATTCAGCACCAGAGCTTGTACTTTATGCCATCGATCTACAATGACTCATGGTACGCGCTTACTCATGCATCTTTCTCACATCACTCTGAAAAGACTACCCGAAATGGTAGAGATAGCTCACTCTCGGAATCAGTTCCAATATTTTTCGGACCCCAAAGCCCGAGGGCCAATCTTCGAGGGCCAAACATCCTCTTCCTCGTTGTTATTCCTTTCGTGGAACTGACACCGAAGGACCTGGTTAATGGTACCTAAGCTGAGCTCACCGATTTCTATAACCTCAGGCTTTTCTCGATCTCAAGGCCCTAGTTAACTCTGGGAAGGCACTAAGGGGCGTGTCCCCCTAGCTTAGCGGTCATTTTATGAGCTGCACAGCCCATTCAAGGTACGCCGCACAGGCTATTCTGGGTCCATCCTATGGTAAGTTACTGGATTTGGGATATCGCAGCTTCTCGGGAGGCTTGAGATTTTTAGAGGTGGTGGTGTATGGGAGGGAAGCTTGGAGCACAATACTCACTACCATTATGTCGAGGACCAAATCAGTGATCCTTTGCCTTCCTTTGCCAGGCCAATATGAGGTCAATTTCTGTAATAGTATCGGCGCTACCCACTCATGTTTTCTAACCACTGTGATTCGAGTGCCCTAGTCTATGAGACTTCTACGACACATTCACGATAGTTCACGTCCTTGCATTTGTTGGTTTCAGCTGCTGCTGCTGCTGTCTACTGCAGTACCTACTGTACTCGAATTACCATACCTGATGGATCTCTTCCACCTGAAGCGCTGAAAGGCTAGCGTGAGCAAAAACATCAAGTTACAGCATTCACCTGATTGACAGATAGCTCACGTCTCCGCCCTGTCAAATCGAGGGCTGCAAGGCTGCAACGAAGCCAGCTAGGCCGCTCATTTCATTCTTTCATTCTTACTTCCTAGTCTCTGTCCACGATGAGTTGCTGTGGTACCTCCAGAGATTCGAATAGCGATGGCAAACCGATAATGCAGCAAGGCTCGGCTGGAGCTGGCAGCTATCTGAACAGCGGGTCATATGGAGTTCACACGCAGCAGCCATCACCATCTCCTGCCCCTGCGACTCAGTTCACTCCTCCAAACCTGACTCAACCAGCACCAACCCATAACGCAGGAGGGTCATACTCAGATAATTACGGTTCACTTGGTAGTCCTGGGCTTCCATGGGGAAAATCATCACCACCGACTACACCATCACTAAACCAAACGCCGTTGTCGCCCAATCGTACCAGCACCTTCGACACCAACGGCGGCCACAACTATGCTCAGGGAAACGGGCATGGAAGCAATCAAGGCAGTGAATTCGGTTACGGAGGGCCACCGTCTCTGAAATCGCCTGGATTGGATGGAACTCAGTCCATGTATCGACAGTCGATGATGGAGGCACCCCTTCCACCACCGCCAAGTATCATTACTGCTACACGAGGCAGGCGCGACTTCGATACACCTCATTCTTTGACGGTAGCAGATGATGGCAAGATGTCCATTGCCATTGATTTCGGTGGGCTAGGCTTACCCTACGACGCACATATATCGTTATTCACCTTCCGTTGTTACAGGAACTACATTCTCTGGTGTCGTAAGCCTTTCTCACCATGACAAGCGTGGTTTCTTTTCCGCTACTGATTGCTTTTATTCTGTCGGTAGGCTTATGGATCATCAAGGATAGCAGGAGGCTCTGTTCAGCAAATCCTACAATGGCCTGGGACCACGGAGACGTTCCGAAAAGGTACTAGTTGATCAACAACCATGGGTGCAATCTGTGGCTTCGTATCTCATCTCCTGATCTAGTACCTACTTGTCTTCTGTACGACGAGCAGGGTCGTGTAATAGCATGGGGCCTAGAGGCCAAGAGCCACGGACTCATGGCAGGAACTTGGAAATGTGAATGGTACGCTCGACTTGGCCGGTATCTAACGTATCTTATGCGCTAACATTTTGTAAAGGTTCAAACTCTTCTTGGAACCACAAGCATTACGGGACCAAGCATCTATCGACCCCCGTCTTCCTCCCCTCCCTCCAGGAAAGCAAGCTATCGACCTCATCATCGATTTTCTCTCCTGTTTATGGGACCACGCCAAGGAACAGATCACACGGGAGATTGGTGCAGTCGCCGACCTGGGTGAGTGGATGGGTTCATTTGAGTCAGGGATTGTGATACTCCCATCTACGGCTCAGACTTGTTCCCCTTTCTTCCTCCGGAGAAAGGCGGTTGAGAAGATCTGGGGCGTCGAGTCGCACTGTGTCTATCCACATCGAACTGAACTGATTTACGTCTCTGCTTCAGATTCGGCGGAGGTATGGCTTACCGTCCCGGCAGCATGGGACGCCAAAGGCTGCGAAATGATGCGCGAGGCTGCGATTTCCGCACAACTGGTTCACGCCTCACGTCCTGGGGATAAGGAGTGGCGAGAACGGCTCAAGATAATCACGTACGTTCTCTTCACCTCATGGTTATACTTACCATAATTTTCCTTTTTCTCTCTCGAGGCTTGAGAAAAATGGAGTTTCTGACGTGATTTTTTCTTTCTTGGTCGTCACCTAGAGAACCCGAGGCGGCAGCTATTCATTGTGCTCACTTGACGGATCTTCACAGACTGAGACCCACACAAAGTTTCATGATAGGTGCGTGTGTGGTTTCTGTAGAATCTAGACTCATGCTTGAAGTTAATTGCTGGGAAAATCATAATACTAATTCACGCTAATCTATAGTGGATGCTGGAGGAGGCACTGTGGTCAGTACACGCTCTACACGGAGTATGGGCAATTTCTTGGGAATGGTGGTACTAATACGTTCTGGCAGGATTTGGCAGTCTACAGGATACTTGGAGACCCTCAGCATCTAGAGATCGGAGAACTGTGTGCACGCTCCGGAGCTAACTGTGGTTCCATCTTCTTGGATCTTCGTTTCCGTCAGTTGGTCGAGGAAATTTTGAGGGACCATCCCACTCATGTGGACCAGGCCAGCCTCGCCAGTGAGCCAGCCCCCTCATCCTCGACTGAAAGCCTCGGGATGCAAATTCTCATGAACTGATTTTCAGATTTCATGGACTCGTTCCAACAGGTGGATAAACTCCAATACAGAGGCGTGGTGGACGATGGTCAGCTTATGCCCTCTTACTCTCTCTTTCTCATGGTCTCGACTCACGATAAGCAATGCGTTTTCAGAGACCAAGTTCCACTTTACATGCTTCAATCCCGAGGATCCTCACGATCCCAGTGTTGGTCTCATCAACGGTGAGCTGGTGATGCACGGAATACATCTCCGTACAGTGGTGTTCGATCCCGTTGTTGAAGAGGTGATCCCCGTCCCAGTTCAAGTTTTCCCACCCTACCCCTTCTTTCCCTTCGAAGTCACATTCGGTTCTAGATGCTCCTGGGATGTTTTTATTTTTATTCATAATTTTGTCCCTTGGAGGAGACGCGTGTAACTGAACGATGAAGTTTATTCACATCAGGTACTCAATTTGATCGAGGACCAGGCAAGGAAGCTCGATCGCCCCGTTGACGGCCTTTTGCTCGTGGGAGGCTTCTCTCAGAGTGAATACCTGATGAATAGGATCCAGGTAGGTGCACGATCTATTCACGCTTCTCGCAGCCGCGGGCGAGAGAACACTAGACGGCACGGCAATATGTTAACGCTTGTTCCTTCCCTCTCTCTATAGGAAAATTTTGGGTCTAGGATCAGAGTTATCGAACGTCCTTCTGACGCTGATACTGCGACGCTTCGTGGTGCTGCCAGATACGGATTGGCGCGCAGGTCTTTGGTGTCAACTATCATTGCACCACGATCTTACATCATGAAGGTACGTTACTATCTACGTACACATTCACTTCACCTATGCCTCGTTCTGTTCTGTTTCGGCCGAGCGGAATTTTCAGCGTTTTTCTGACCTCTTCTTACCCCATTCAGGTTAAACTTCCGGCTGAGCCTCTAGACTTTCAGCTACGGCCAGCGTATTTATCGTCTAATGCTGCCGGGGCTTCAGTATGTGAAAATCGGTGCGCTACATTGACTATTACTATACCAAGTCAGCCTCGTTGTGACCCTGCTTCTTCTGCAGATTACAATATCTGGTGGTGAAAGGAGCCATCCTGCGAAAAGGGTAAGAAACACACACATTCGGGCCCGATCTCTGAGTCTGATGGAAAGACTGGGTTATTGACGAGCCGTCTCTCTTTCTCTCCCTAGGCAGCGGGTAACGACGAAACTATGGTAAGGACTATATGACCAGAAACTTGTGCACGCAACTCAGTACTCACGTATATTTACTTCTGGGCATCCTCGAATTGCAGTAAATTTTCCACATCAGCGCAAGGTCGGTTTCTCCCATACGACACTCTCATACCTCAACTCTCCACTAAACGGGTCTGTGCGGCCTTGTTATACTTAGATTGCTACTTTACTGCAGTACTATACGTAGCAGACTCGGAGAAAACGTTCCGGTATACTGACGAAGGGGACATTTCTGAGCTTTGCAAATGGAAAGTTGATCTTAGATCACTGCCGTCGTTCCAACAGAACGCGGCCGTGCCAACTCCAGATGGTTTTTATACAGGTGAGTCTAGTTCCCATCATTCGTCCCATACAAAACGCACGCGGTTTTCGAAAGGGAGGGTTGTGAACATTCTACGACCAGATTGCTGATTTGGACTCTATCTTTTTTTCTCTCCCTCACTCTCTCTTCCCATGTTGTACCACGACCATGGGTTAGAGTTCGAGCTGGGACTAGAGTTGGATAGTGCAGAGGTCCGAGGAATTTTGATGTGGCAGGGGCAGGAATGGGGCAGAGTTGTGTTTGATTTTCGGAATTGATCAAGACCTATAGGAGCTTCTCCTTTCCCCCGTTGCCGCTAGAAAGCCCGAACGGTCTCTTATCTGGAATAATTTATTGGGGTATTATATCGACAAACATCTACCGTTTAATCTATATAGCCCTGACCAAGGTGGTACAGGTCAATCTGGTACGGTTACGCTTGTGTGAATGTGGATCTCTTCCTATCTATTGATAAAGGAGAATCCGCCTCGTAGAAGCGAGGCGGTTATACTCTGGAGATGTGGACCCTCCCCTTGCGTGAGAGAGTACCTGTGGGTGGCGACCGATCTCCAAAGTCAATCTAAACGACCGAGTGGAAACGCAAACAATTCAGAGTCGCCCGGCTGGGCTTGGGTTCATTGCACAGCGGATCCCTGGAAGATGCCGGTGCCGAATGACGGAAACGCCCGGTCTTGAACCTGATCACCTCAGTCAGACCTATGGACGCAAGACTCTCGCGAAAAAAATCTTATAAAGCTGGCGTGGTCAAGAATGCAGATAATTGAACGACCTCATCGTTATTTCTCTACAGTAACAGCCCATCATGCCCACGCTGGCTGAAACCCCCCTTTCAAATCTCTACGCCCTCGTCCAGTCCGTCACTGTGCCCAGTGGGTCGCCTGACGCCACATTCACGAACTGGGGCCGTACCTTCACATGTTCTCCTATCACTGTCTTCCGCCCGGAGACAGAATTCCAATGCGAGGTCATTCTGGAGATCGCCCGTCGCGAGGGCAAGACGCTGCGGGCAGCTGGAGTCGGTCACAGTCCCAGCGATCTTGCGTGCACGGACGAATTCATGGTGGTGATGACTGGTATGAGATCAGTTCTCGAGGTGGGCCTAATCTTGCTTTTTTACCCATGACGTGCTTTTTGTTGACCCCTCGGACCTTTTTTATTTACTCCCCCTGGTATCTTTGAATCTTATTTTTGTATTTTGATCAGGTCAACACAGACAAAAACTACGTCGTCGCTCAGGCCGGGATCATCCTGAATGATCTACACGATGCTCTATCGGCGCACGGTCTCGCCATGTCTAATCTGGGCTCGATTTCAGATCAAACGTTGGCGGGTATTGTCACCACACCTACCCACGGCACTGGAATCAACTACGGTGTGATCTGCACCCATGTCATGGCGCTCACGCTCCTCCTCGCGGATGGGTCCAGAGTTAGGTGTTCCTCCCACGAGTGGCCAGAGTTATTCACGGCCACGCTCTGTGGCCTGGGTAGCACAGGCCTCATTCTATCCATCCAGCTTCAAGTCGAGCCAGCCTTCAACCTGAGGGATGTTCAAGATACCATGGATTTTGACGAGGTTGTCGAGAACCTCGACTCGATCGTCCATTCAGCGGAGCACGTCAGGATGTGGTGGTTCGAGCCTAGTCACACTGTGCGAGTGAGCCGTGTAGACCGCACTTCAGAGGTGAGAGGTTGATTTCCAGCTATATCCTCCTTCTCTCCTGCACTACGAACCCTGAACTCACGAACCTTCCCTCTGTCTCTTTGTGCGTAGGCGCGAAATCCAGCTGGGGTCTGGTTCTGGCACGCGTTCTGTGGTTATCACATCGTACAGTTTCTCCTGTTCCTAGGTCGGTTTTTCCCTTGGATAAACCCGCGGACGAGCACCTTCGCGTCTTGGGTGATCTCTCAACCATCTTCTGGCGTTGATGAGAGCCACCGGATTTTCAATGTCGATTGCAGAGTGAGTTGGGGGTTCTTCTCGGTTGTATCCGACGATCTCTAGAACGGTTTCCACGGAGCTGACCTTTACGTTACTCTTTCCTGTCTTCTAGTACCCGCAACACACCACGGAGTGGGCTATACCCTATGAGAACACACAGTCGTGTCTTAGGGACCTACGAGCGTGGCTGGAGCACGAAGCATCGGACCCAAACGGATTGCGTCCTCACTTCCCCGTCGAAATCCGATTCTCCGCACCTGACGACATATGGTTGAGCCCAAGCAAAGGCCCTACTTGCTGGCTGGGAATCGTTCAATACAAGTGAGTCCACAAAGTCCAATATTTTTTCCTCCTCGGATCCCACCGAGTTTTGGGTGGCCCCTCCCTCCCCCTCCTCCATCTGCCCCTGATTTCTCATTCCACCCACAACAACAAATCTTCGATTTCCGCGTGGTTTTCATTGTTCCGAGGAGGATTTTTGATCCTCAATTCATATCGTGCCGTCTTTCCATCTGCATGTGCTGATAAATCTCCACTTCCAGGCCCTACAAGCTAGACGTGCCTCACAAGGATGTCTTCGAGCGGTTTGAGTCCATCGTTGCTCGCCACGATGGCCGACCTCACTGGGCCAAGGCTCATCACCTGCGGCCGAACGACCTCCGAAAGCTCTATCCCCGGTTCGATGACTTCGTCCGGGTTGTGAACGAGGTAGACCCGCGTGGGTTGTTCCGCAACCAGTACATCGACAGGCACTTCTTCAGTCAGGAGGATCCAAGCAATGTCTCCCCGAACCGTGACGACTTCTTCAGAGCAAGAAAACCCTTCTGAATGATATCGCTGACGCCATACTTTATACATGGATATAAACTCAAACCCTTACGCTTATGATGATGATTTTTGCTTATCTGTAACTTATGTATCTCTTGGGTTCTCTTTTTTTTTGTAGACAGGTGGGATGTAGTGCACCAGATCTGTTTTCTTTCGAGGTTCCTGTTGTAGATGTTCTTCGCGTGTTCCCCGGAATCGTATGTCATGCACTACACTTCGTTCAAGTCCCTACGACTACTTGCTTGCTTTGCTTTCCAATCTCGTTCACAGCCCCAGTTGTTCTTTGATAGATTCTCGGACGATCCTCTCGTACTCCTATGCAATGCGTTTGTCGATTCAGCCCACTTATAAGCATATCAGATAACGAATACTGGAACTCACCGGTTTATTATCTCTGTAAAGCTTGCAACAGTCAATGTTCGCACCACTCTCCAAATTAGGTTCTGATATGACAGTGCAAGTGACAATCAAGAAGAACGAGATGAAAGTCAAAGAGGTTCTATGATGAGCCTAGCACCGAACTAGACAGATTTAGGAAACCCTCACCTGCCAACATCGAAACTACACTGAGAATAACCTTCTCTACGCTCTGAACGGGACTCCATCGTTCCGAGGCCTGTTCATATTGCGTAGGATCGTCGCCCGGCGTATGTAATATCGAGATGCAGACGTTTCCATCAGGATAGACTACACATTCACAACCAAAAATAGGAGGAGGGAAGGGAAGTCAATTGACTTCTGGGCCACGTTAGAAGGAAGAGGGATGCGAGCTTACCGTTCGGATGAAATAGAGGCGGTTCGAACTTCATTTTGAAAGGGGACAACGGATAATCCGACGGCTGCAGTTAGAAAAGGGGCATGGTTCAGATACACGAAGAAAGAACGGAGGATGCCGGATATATGTGGGAGGCTTGCCGAGAAAGACAAGGCAAACATGCTTTAGGAGAAACCTCTAGAAGTCCGAAGCCTGAGCTAATGCTTCATCATCGGTCCCGTGCTGAGAGACACCGCTGCATGGATGAGCCATGATAGACGAAACTAGGTCTGGTCTGGGGGGTCTGAAGAAGAGAAGAAGCTAACTTACAAAGGTGAGCTTCGCGCAAAAGACTCCGCCTTCCTGGGGAAAGGGAAGATAGACAACAGCTCAGTACGGTTTCTGATGCAGAGTTGTACCACGCTACACCAAAGAGCACGGCGGCCGCAATTTGGAGGCTGGCCTGGTGTCGTAGTGCGGATAGGGCTCGGAACTCACAAATGGTGTGTCTTTGGGCCCGTAGATTAGTGCCTGATGGGTGAGAAGAAGAAGATCCATGAATGTACAAATTAGTGTGGGCCGTTCTGGAGAAACGCAGAGATGCATAAACGACTCGTGGTGCTTACCTCCCAGGTGAAGAAATCCGACTCTGATATCGGCCCTATCAAGGCGAGGACATTGTCCATGTCAATATTCTACACCCAAATCAGGAGAAAAAGAGTAGATATACAAAGTATTACAGAGTAACTTACCAGCTGTGAACATCCCATCTGGGGATCCGTTGGTGACTAGAGCTTTGTACTCCGTCATCAACCTGCGAACTGCAGCATTGGTAGAATTTCTGGAGTAGCTCATTGTAGTCTCCTAGTGTTGGATGCAAGTCGTGAATCTGGACAAAGGAAGATGATATATAGGTCGTTCCAGTCCAGTGAAGGCACTGGGGAGATGATGATGGCTGACCAGGATAGCACTGGCAGCACCTGATCTCGGACCGAATCGGACCAGGACGATACTACAGGCCAAAATGCTAGGACAGCTACTACTGTTTCTTGCTTTCTCGTGTAGAATAGCAAGCTTGAGGTTACTAGGCCATTGTGTCGGTCATCATAAAGCAATTTGTAAAGCAGATGCATCTGTCTACTCTGATTATGTGTAGGCTGGATCTTTGTCGTAGCTGCTCAAGATTATCCTTAGTACCGTTACAAGGTGCTGTGGCGCCACTTAGAACTCGAGTTGGGTGCACATGCTAGAGACCAGTGCTGTCGGCCGTCTAACAGTGTATGGAATGTTTTCTTACTTGGTTTATCCTTCTTACAACCGATAATCGATGTGAATCCTCCGATTGCTGCTTCTCCAAACTCCCTTGCACAAGCGAGGCACCGAGGATATTCAAAAGGCTTCACTAGCCTCACTGCTTGCTTCTGTGGATCCGAGCTTCAACCACCTAATTGTGAATCCGTTGTCCGTGCAACCGACAATCTCTCAATGTCTACTTCTTTCCTTCGTCTCTCACTTTCTCTCATCCATCCGGCAGAGTCCGTGTGAAGCAGACACGATCTAGATCATCGGACACTAGTTCTAGATCTAAGGAGACGTCTCCCTAGAGGGTGGTAAGCAACATCGGGCCTGTTAGCAGAATATGGTTACGTGCTCCAACTCTTCATTATAACGGATTCTAGAGGGGAATATCCGAAGCTCTCAGGCAGTGGCGATAAGGTGTGTGATCCTGGAGTGGGATCCATCGATCGCGAGAGGTTCCCGGGCCCTACATGTACACCTCGGAATCCCACGGAGGGTGCATGAGAACCTAAAGTAGATGTCGTTTCTCTAGGTAGAATTTAATGCGCATCAGATACATACTATAGAGTAGCGGGCATGTTGCTTATGCGACAGAGAGAGAGACGGGGTTGAAGTTGGGTGAACGATGCCTCAGGCCTCAGCGAGCAGAATTGAACATGTAGGACTCGACAGAACAGTTCTGTCATCAAGCGTCATAATTCATATAAGCTTGCAAATTTCGACAAGCAAGTTAGTAATTTCAAGTTGCATGAAGGGTTGCCACCAGCTTAGGCTTGAGTCAATCGGAGGTAGACCGCGTCACTGTTGGTGAATGACAGAACGTTAGGTCACATGACCGTATTTCTCTCACACTTGGACTTTTGCTTGACTGTGCTCTCAACGCGCCCAGTTCAATCCCAACTCCTGCCTGACCTTCGTAAAACGACACAAGTCTGGATTAAATTCCCTGATCTCTCTTGGTCCCAATAAACAGACACAACATGTCAGCGAACCAAGTCAAAACGCTGGCGACTCAGCTCGTTAAAGTCTCACAAACCTGGCCCAAAGACCCGTTTCGCCCAAACCTCCAGCTCTCCACATTTCTCGAGTCTCTGGCTCAGCATCCGAAGCTGACACCTAGAGCAGTGAGAGCGTCTGAGGCACTGCTAAATAATGAAATAAGGGACAAGGTACGAGCCGTGTCGCTCTTTGACTTTGTCCCTATGTCTTGGTGCTGAATGTATCCGTTTGTGTGTAGCTGCCAACTCCGGAGAATCTTCTTCGACCTGCTTCTATGCCTTTGCACTATGAGCGTCTGCTGGAGGGATATACGAAGAGCGCTCAAGGTATAAAGCGGCCGTGGTGGAAAGTGTTCTTCAATATATGGTAGTCGCTTGCCCCTGGATCACCAAAAGAACGGTTCGTCTGCCTTCTGTGCCTATCTCAGCATTGATTGACGACGTGTTTGCAGTTCTTTCAGACGCGTTCAGCGTTTCCTTACCTTACTCTACAGCTACCTTCGATTATCAATACCAAAGAAAACCAAGACTCGTCGCAGCGGCGGTTCCTCACGACGCAGAGCGCGCTCTTCCCATGTGCTTTCCTCTAGACTTATTTTGCAGATGTCCATTCGTTGGGTCAATCATTGGTATAATTGTATCACTAACTTGCATTGCAATTAATTTCTCCGCCTCTCCCAGTTACTGCTCAGTGTGTGATGACTCTTGGCTGCAGCTCGTTTGGTTTCGGGAGGCAGATGTTGTCATTGTCAGGATCTCGGTCTACCGCCGTATCTGATTCCCGGTCCGGCTATCCAATCATCTTCTCTTCCTCCAGGCCACTGCAACGTTCCCGGCCACGCTGATTCAACGTTCAACCGCCTTCCAGGAGTATGTAAGATGTGTCCTCCAGCATGTCTCGCACGTTTTTTCTCCTACCTCCAGCTGCATCCTTCCCCTGATTTAGGAACCAGGAGCAGACATTCTTGAGACTTCTCTAGTCAGCAGGAGGATGTCTCGAGCAGTGGCACACAGCCAAACGAGACCTCAGACAAAGACCTCAAGCGACGGATTCGTGCTCTCTTACATCTTTCATTCTTACCCTCATCTCCTCACCCCCGCTCTCTCCATATCATATCTGCGTCACCGTCCACCATGTCCTCCGCAGTCACTACCACTACCATGACGCATACCAACCTGAACAATTCCAGTTACCGGAAGGATCGTACTGCTCATGCTCGGCTCAAGGGTCCTAGAGCACCTCTTAACCACCCTCCGACATATCATCCGTTCATCAAGTTCTCTCCTAATGCTCCGCTGCTTGTCGTCCCAGAAGAATGGGCGGAGCAAACTGCTTTGCTTGAGAAGAGATCCCAGCAATGGGGACCTCAGCAAACTCGCCACTCTCTCAGCGGGCCAGTCTCGACTATCACACCCTCTGGAAAGCCGACCAGGGTTGTGTCAGCTGGGCCTAGGACGCCTGAGAAGCTCAGGAAACCTAGAGATAGGGACAAGGACAACCGGCATTCGACTCAGACTCTCATCGAACTCGGACCTCCGCCTAGTTTTCCTATCGTCGTCCAGAGGGCGGTTTTGGAGAAGAAGTCGTCCCCGCCTCGGCCTGGTACTGCTGCACCTGGTGCGCAGGACGGAGGGAGGATTCCGCCGAGTGCGAGGTCGAAGTGTAAATTCCGCGATGCGGTAGGGACGAACTCGACTTCTGAAAAGGACCTGGCAGGCAGCTTGCATTTCGCTGAGAGGTTCGTGGATTGGGATGGTGATGTGGGCGTGCTGAAGAAGGTTACGTTGGTGGATAGGGAAGGGAAACCCTATTAGATTGCCGAATTTTTCATGACCCCGTTTACGACCTCCACGTTCCATGCAAGCTTCGTTTTTGTTGACTCATTGTTTTGTTTTGCTTTCCATACCTCCCCTCATGTCGATACCTTGGGCTGCCTTCGTTGTCTTTCGTTTTTTCGTTGGTTTCTGTTCGTTCTTTCTTGTATGTTTGAAGGTTTCCTCTCACTTTTGGATCTTGTTTTTTTTTTTTGGACAACTGTACATCTTGTTTACCAGTCACTCCTGGTTCATTTCCGTCTCGTCTTCACAAAATAGATTCAGTATCTCGGAATCACAACTTGCTTCTGGGTTCACGAATTTGCTGCGTCCAGACCTCAGAATTCCAATCAGAGGTTTGAACTAAACTGTAAAGGGCGGTCACGTGCGGAGACACCCCCCCTTCAATCGCCAACGTTGACCGTTTTGCCTTGTCTCCGTCGTCTGAGTCCCTCTCGATTTAGCGGACATCCTTAGAACCGACAAATACAACTTGAATACAACCTCATCTTTGTGATCATATGCGCCTGGATTTAATTTGCATCTTCTCTCTTCAGACTGCGGACAAGTTCTGATCTGGGACTACGTATACGATGACTGAGCTTGAAGTTACTGGCTGTGGTAAAGCCCTCGTTAGGTTACCAACAGCTTTCAGAGCCAGCGTGCCGTGAAGGAGACGTCAGCGTGCGCGTATCAAGCCGCAGACGAGGCGCTCTTGAGCCCTAGCCCTCCCAGTCACTGCAGAGTCGTCATCAACAGCCCAAAAAGGGTCAGCAGCTGTACGAACCCATACTATGCTCCTACATTGATTTTCAATCTTTACGCCCTCTCTAGATTTTTCGCTAGGAACTCTCGCAAATATTGGTCAGCTAAACGTCAACCGCTCACCCTTCATCGACTCGCTTCCATCGTGATGACGAGGATGATATGACTGTGTAGGTGGCTAACCGCGATGCTGACTGAGAAACGCGGTATTCCTGCTACGGCATCAAAAAAACTTCGTGGGGTGGATTGTACAGTTTTTGATTGCTTCACAGGGTCCAATTACGCGGGGCTTGGTATAAAGCTTTTGGTCGATGAAGAAGAGCAGAACCAGATCCCCTCTTGTTCTCTGCTCGATAGTCTCTTCTCTCAAATAACCAGAAACAGCACCACCGCCATGTCTACCGCTACCAAGATCACTCTCTACGCTCCTCGCAGCACTCTCCCATCTGCGGAGCCCATGTCTCCTTTCTCGCGTCTGGTAGTGTACGTACTCTCCTTCGATCGATAGAGCTCAGACTAACCTTCGTCTCAACATCAGATACGCCCTTGGCTACCGTGGTCTTGAATACACCTACCACCCCGTTTCTCTAAGCGATGTCCAGACCTTCTCCCCCACTATCGGCGCCAAACCCACCACAACCTGGCCTGATGGCACCCCAAAATACACTCTCCCTGCCATCGTCGACGCCACGAACCCGAGCGCACCAGTCACGATCGCTGACTCCCTTGAGATCCTGAAGTATCTCGAGAAGACCTACCCTGATCCCGCCAGACCTCTCTTCGCCAACCCTTCTGCTCCGGCTCTGGAGCTTCTGGGCGCAGAGCGTATCCCTGGCATGATGTTTCCCATGTTCAACGGCATCTTAATGAGGGGTGCCCTTGATCTGATTGGTGAAGCGGATAAGGAACACTTCAAGAATCGCCTCCTTGGTGGCAAAGACCCAGTGTCTTTCTTGATTCCCAAGGGATCCGAGGAATACGTCGCCCTGGTGAACAAGTCCAAGGAGGAGTTCACGAAACTCGCTGGGCTCTTGGCCTCGCAGAGCGGGTTTTGGTTGGGTGGGGACAAGCCTGTATATTCTGACTTCTTGCTCTTGGCTTCGTTGAACGTGTTGAGGTGGATGGGCGGTGATCTGTGGGATGAGGAATTCTCAAAGATTGACGGAGGAAGGCTCTTGAAGATATACGAGGCTGGGGAGAAGCAATATTCCAAGTTCTAATTCAGTAGACTAATCAACCTATACTATATCATACTCTTGTATCTGTCGTCCAGGAGGTATAAGTCCATGACCTCGGCGCGGAATCCAGCTGTCAGTCCGAGCTGCTCCTGCCACTGTGCCGTGACGGTATTTACCAGTGAGCCCGTCGTGCACGTGTAGCCGCGCACTTGCATTCAACCCAACCACGACGATCCTCTAGATTCAATCCCACTGAACGCGTACTACCCATCCATGCGTATAAACTCCTTTTTCTCGCTTGACTGAAAGGATCTGCATTGTGGGCTATGAACCTCATACCCCATCATTAGCCATAGGCTCTTCAGTTTTTGGGTCCCTGTCCGTTGTCCAATATCCTACAATCATATCGGGTCGACGTCCAGTTACCAATCCCAAGCGTTCTACAGTCACCATACCCTCACATAGCCTAGATTGCCAGTCGATCCACCCTCTCCATATCTTGATCAATAACGGAACAAGAACTCGAATCTTGGTGACCTGGGGTGCGTCCCTTCTCTTCCATATCGATGATGGTGGATGCTGACTGAGAGGGTACCGAGACGATCAGGTTCTAGAAATTGAAAGCCTTGGGATCCGCAGTGACTTTCATGTCCGACTTTCTCTCTGGGGCCGGATGCAAATGGATATCGAGGCAGTTATCGCAGCGGGGGATGAACGGAACATCTTTCGTATCATCCACATAGGAATTACATGTTTGTACATCCAAACATGACTCGCAGTCAAAATCTCCGATTGGAGACTTGCCATTCATTAAACCTGCAAAACTCGTGTGTACCAATGAGGTACATAGTAAGCCTAAACCATAAGAATGATGCTTGGGATCAACGATTCGAACCCTCCGCCTGATCTATCTGATTCTCTACGTCCGAGGGACGTGCACTACGACAGATGGTCAGAGCTTAATGATCGAATAACTATGCAGCGTTCAGAGTACGTCACGTACCTAGTCGTATGAGGCTCTTCGTCAGGAAGTACGACAGCGTCGGGGAGTTCGGGATTGGTTTCGTTTGTAGAATGAGAAGCAAGGCAGGTTTTCTTCGGCAGTCCTTTTTGCGATGTTGATAATATTCGTTTCCACAGAGGTTTCTTGGACGATGCTACGTCCACCATTCCCTGCTGAACACAGAGTTAAACAGGTTGCCTCCGAAGGGCGATGCATGAAGTTAGGGGACGATATTTACCAGCTGATTTGCAAACTGTTCGCTGAAAGCAACTTTGAGATATGAATCCCATCGCTTGGATCGTAGTTCCGCAACGATCTCTTTCCAAATGGGATCTTTGGGTCGACTCTGCACGATATAATAAAGGACGGAGGCGTTTTCTAAGCCATCGACGAGCCAGATGCACATGTATGGAAGTCGAGGGAGAATGTATTTGAGATGGTTGTCCTGTGAAGTGGAGTCCCCTATCTTTGAGATATGATGGAGATAGGGCTTGACACATGACAATATCGGTGAAAGATAGGTGTTGCTGTTTTCATAAGTATCCCGAAAGGCGTCGAACAGGTTCAAGGAGGTGAAGGTCCAGAAAGTAGCGGACCTGTTGAGCTTGATGAGAATGAAACAAGCGCTCAAAGGGGCAAGTCCCTCCCTATCCGCGCCCTCGTTCTCAGGTCCAAGAGTCTTCAAGGTATTGACAACACTTAGCATCGAAATGCCTATTAATTCGGAAGGCATCTGGTAGGGCGCATGCCGGAAAACCTGAAGCAGAGTGAGAGCCCGGGCAAACTGATCTTGATCGATTTCGGGGGGTGGTAGCAAGACACCAAGGGGAGAGCCTATCTTGCCAACATATTGTTTCGCCCACCCGACCAAATCAGACAGTTCGTCTTTTGGATCTTGTGGGAGGCTTTCCAACGAGTCGGCGAGAAGGATCAAACTGTCAACCATCTCTGACCACCTAGCGGGTTCGGACTCCATGGCAGCAGTGAGAAATGCTGCGCAGCAACCGACGGTGGTATACCAGCATTCCTTGCGGGCTTCTGGAGTGATTTCTTGACAATCCCAGTGAGGGTCAAGTAGGTTGGGTAAGGATGGGGGAGACATTGGTTTTTCGCCCGATTTGACCAAAGCAAGGAGGTACAAGGAGGTGAAGAGTCTCTGTAATACATCAAAATGGTCGTGGGGAGAGTCGAACCGTATGAGCTTGAGCAGTTTCTGACAAGCGAGCCATGCTTGATCGTCAAGGCGGTCTCTAGACAGACCATCATGGCCAAGTCGGTAGCATTCGAAGCGCAGACGGGCAAGCCAGATGCATCTAGGGGTGGAGGGCATCAGGGAGCAATCCAGGATCGACGTTGATTGCGACGTATGCGTATTGGCCGCGAACAAGGGCAAATAAGATGAACTACGATCTCCACCCATCTCTTGGGAGTTCTGAGATAATCCTTCCCATATCCTTTCGCAGTGTGGCGTGTCAGAACTCTGGGAATCTGCAAATTTACCGAAGTGCTCCAGGTGCCCGAGCCCTAATTGTATATGGGCAACGACGCAATCGTCAAACTGACGCCTGGAATCCGGGTGGACTTTGAGATCAGTATCGGTGAGTGAACTCATGCGAGAGCACACAAGGTCCAGTACCCCCTCTTCCCGGAGAGTATCCTTGGCTGTAAAACCGATGCGAAGACTGCCAACCGCTTGGATGACGACATTCCCTACAGTGGGGTTCGTGGAAGTCCGGGTGAGCCAGCAAAGCCCTGTGGCGTCAAGTTTGTCCCCTGCACTCTCGATATCGTGAAGTTCCTGAGTTTTGAGAGTGTTTGGCTTCATCCTCTGGGTCGGCGAATCTGTGATATCGGCGAAGGGAGGGGAGGAATGCCGCTTACTATGCGGACGAAGGAGGGAAAAGCGGGATTTAAACCAATGAGCGGCTCGGCTCCCGGTGATCCAGTCGAGGATGAGATATGTAAGAGTGGAGAAGGGCGTCTTGTATGGGCATTGAGAGTAGAGCACCGGTAGTAAATTGGTGGCCATGTAGAAAATGTAGGAGATGAGTGTGACGGTGCCTACCACGCCGGCGATGATGGGGTCGAGAGTGAAAAGAAACACCACGAGTCCCAGAAGGAAGAGCAAGAGGGACACGTGAAGTAAGATGGGGAGCATCCCGATAATTAGAGGGACTTTCCACTTGTACATTCCGAGAAAACGATACTGTCGCAAGCGAGCTTGTGTCTGTGCTGTTCCTGAGACCGGTGTAACATAGGCTTGAATCCATTGTTTGACTAGTACGGCAATGAGGGCGGTTATGAGGCTGAAAGCCAGACTTGTGAACCAAAGGCCGTTGACCCAACGATCCGGGGTAGTAGTGGTCGACGACATGAGATTCAGTGGGGAGGATGGTGATGCAGGGATGGCTGCACCAGTGGCGAAGGCTCTTTGGATAGCGAGCTGCTCCAGTAAAACTGACGCCATGACATGGGAATAGTCCAGTTGTAGGGCCATAGAGGACTGCACAACAAACGATGTGACCACAGCGGAGAAGAGACCGGCCTGAACAAGTCCTCAGATCCGAGGAATGGGAGAATAGAGAGGGGTGACAACTCACAAAAACTAGGATCACATCGACTGTGTCTCTGTAATTCGCTATCTTGTCGTTGTCGTGCCTTTCCGCTTCATCCATATAGACTCGCCAAACACGAGCGTTGGGACCCATGGCTTGATCGACCCCATCCGAGGGGTACTTGCTCTCGTAGTCGTACCTGTCGGCGTGGTCTGGAGGAGACGTTAGTCTGAGTGAGCATTACGACTAAGAGTTCCAGCCTACCATTGTTACCATCGTCAACTTGGGACCCCTTTGGCCACGTAGTCGTTCTAAATAGAATGAAAGTCCGTTTCTTGTCTCGAAGCGGCGCGGCACTGGAGGGTCCAGTTTGGGACTTCAGGGGCACAGGTGTCAGTCTGAAGATCTCGTCTTCTGGAGAGATGTCTATGACGGCGTCGCGGGTGTTTTCTGGCTTCTTCGGCGAGTCTCCTGAATTATCCTCAGCTGACAAATTTGATGGTACGTTCTCATTCTGAGCCCCGAACACCGTACCTTTGTTCTCATCCTTATTTTGGTCTTGTACCATGCTGGAGCTTGGCTCAGCCATGTCTTTGGGGGGAGGGGGAGAAAAGCGAGAAGAGGAGAAAGAGAGTAAGAAAGGCAGAGATGATTAGACGCTGGGCCCAGTGCCCTATAAAAGCAGAGTGCCTCCGACTGTCGACAGGCCTTCGCGTGTGCGCAAACACTACCATTCGGGGGTCGAAGATCTCCTTCATATACGCCACTGTGGACGACTGATGAACTTCGACAGTCACTCGAGGGTGATTTCGTCCACAGGATTCCCCTCATATACGCCACTATGAACGAATGATAAATTTCGACAGTTCGAAGTTGATTCGTCCACAGGTAGAAGAAGTTCCTAAGAGGTGAAGATTCGTGCTAAGAATAGTCGGGGTACAGAGCGCGCGGACCGGTCAGAAGTTTACTGTATCCTTCTTGTACAGGTACTTGGCAGGTCGTCTACGGTGCAAACGAGTGAAAAGATGTCGAGAGCTTGAGGTTGAATAAGCTGCTATTGACGAGCATACGCAATGGCCAGACTTGACGAAGTTTCACAAATCGTAGTGATTAGGTACATTGCGCTAAGCCGTCCGAAAGGAGATGGTTGAAACGTTGATCGTGGACGACACTTGTGAAGACAGGGCAATCCCGTCCTTGCTTGGCCATGGAACTGGAAGGTGTAACGGCCCATCGGCGTGACAAGATGCTTCATATGCTCTGAATTCAGATCATCTTGAAGTTGCCTTTTTGACTAGAGTTTACGAGAGTAGGTAAAGGTGGCATGCCGTCCTGTGTGAACCATGAGCCAACGAAAGAGTGCAAAAGAATAAGCTCAACCGCCGAGTGGTGAAAAGAGTACGTACTCTGACCGTCCTAAAGGTCCTTTTGCAGGGAGAGGTGAACTAAAGCCACTCGCATTGGAGTACTGGCAGGGACATGTCGAATCTGTCATGGAATCTTTCCAGCAGTATTCACTGCAGCAAGTATAGACGAGAACTTCTAGAGGACTGTCCAGAGCTTTCGGCGTGACGTTTGCAGGTGAGGAATTGGACCCCGCCAAGTTCGTTATGGTGTTACGAAATACGAATCGTCTATCTGGCTTCGCTGAACGTGCTGAGGAAAATGGGTGGAAAGCTTTGGGCTGAGTCCTCGAAGACTGACAGGGGCGGATTCTTGAAGCTCTAAGAAATTGGGGAGATGCATTATACCAAGTTCTGAAGTATAACAGGGTTATGTTTTGTGCCATACACATGGAGATTCTGTCTGGTTTCTTCATACTTGTTAGATTATACATAACGGTTAACGAGTCGGAGACGCTTCTATCCATATCCATATCCATATCCATATCCATTGGGCCCGTAAGCGTGTAAGTGCAATTGTGGTAGCCTTGTCATAAGATTGTCATTGAAGGAGTTGGAGAGAGAGGTAGGGCGTGCGTGTGGGGGCGTGATCGCTTGAATCTTCCCTGCTACTATAACAAGGTCCAGTCGTCGACGGGGTCCCCACCCAGGACATTCAAAGGCTCCAATCTCAGCGCTGCATAGAGATAAAATCTCTATCATATATGTTCCTCTGGAGTCTAAACTCCATAGACGAACTCCTCCCAAAGAACGATGCCCCTTCGCGCTGACGAGGATGAAATGACTGTGTACAGAGGTGCTGACTGAGAACAGTGATAACCCTGCGACGGTGTCCAGAACCATCGTGTATGGAACATGCAAGATTGTGCAGTTTCTAATTTATTCACAGGGTCCAGCTTCGCAAGGTTTGCTATAAAGCTCTAATCGATGAAGAAGGGCGGAAGCAATCTCTTTCCTGTTCCCTCATCGACGGTTCTCATTCAAACTACAATTTACTACTATGTCTACGCCTACCAAGATCGATCTTTACGCTACCGGGAGCACTCTCCCATCTGCTGAAACGATGTCTCCTTTCGCGCGTACAGTAATGTGAGTTTGTTCGTCTTTTCTTCACTTGGAACGGCCTGAACTAAATTATTCTTCTGATCTTCAGATACGCCTTGAACTACAGGGGCCTTGACTTCGTCTATCACCCCATACGTGTCTGTGACGTGCAAACCTTCGCTCCAACCATCGGTGCTCAGCCCACCACTACAAACCCTGACGGTACCCCTAAATACACCCTTCCCGCTATCGTGGACGCCACCAACCCGGATGCGCCAGTCACAGTTGCCGACTCCCTTGAGATCTTAAAGTACCTCCAGGAGACCTACCCTGACCCTTCTCGGCCTCTATTCGCTAACCCTGCTGCTCCAGCATTGGAGATCCTCGCCACAGGAAGCATTTTCCCCATCGTGTTCTCGCTGTTCGACGGGATCTTGATGCATAGGCTTCTTGAACTTGTCTCTGACCCAGAAAGGGACTACTTCAGGAATCACTACCTCGGCGGCAAGGAGCTTGCGACCAGGCTCGTCCCAAAGGGGTCAGAGGAGTATGCGGCTTTGGCGAGCAAAGCAAAGGAGGGATTTACGAATCTAGCTGGGCTACTGGCATCCCAGAAAGGCCTGTGGTTCGGTGGAGAGAAGCCTGTGTACGCAGATTTCTTACTCTTGGCTTCGATGAACTGGCTGAGGAGAGGCAGTGAAGAGGTGTGGGTTGAGGAGATTGCGAAGATCGACGGGGGCAGGTTTTCAAAGATGTATGAGGTTGGAGAGCAGCAGTACAGCAGTTTTTGAGGTACATATACTATAAGATATTTCATATATCTTGGTTTGTGTATCTCACTCTTTTCCTCAATACAATCCGCGATGTTGTCCTTGGAAACCGCACGGATACCTTGGAAGCACTGGAACGACGTACTCCAACCGGAGGAAGTTATGGATAAGATCAACATTGGACCCCTGGCCTTCTAGAGCAGATTTGCTAGATGTTATTTAGACCTAAGTCGTGCTAGCAGAGCCTGAGAGACATGAGATAAACTGTAAACAATGAGCAGTTGCACTGTCGACGTTGTGGTAACCCTTCAGCTGGGCTGTTGGAGGGCGCGCGTGATCACACAATCTCTCTTGTGTTGACATCGACAGACTCGTTCTACTCTTCGTATTTCAACGATATCCACAGTCCTCGCCTCCGATCTCCTTTGAGCTCTCTTTCTCCTACCAGTCTAGGCTATGGAATACAATTGTATATTCCTCAAGAACGGTCGTCTCTCAATGCCTTTGAGCGAAAGAGAGGTCTACGCGCAATGATTGCGGATGCAAAGCACGGATTCTGATGCTTTGCTCTCCATCGCTGCCTCTGTTGGTTGAAGCTCTTCAGCTTCAAATGCATCCAAACTGAATGAAGGCCACAGGCAAGTCGCTTTTTTCTCTTATATCGCCGCCTTTTGACAATCAGTGAACCATGGCAGTTGTTCGATGAATCCTCTACTACAGGTTGGGTGACCGCATATCCTCTTGACGGAACAAGGTGTATACGGAGCTAGGTATCTAGAGACTGTATCTAGTGGTATATCTCTATCTCCCTCCTTGACGTTCTGACCGCTGAGTGAATCCAATCTTTTCAAAACGTCTCTTGGTTTCTTAATCTTTCCATTCATAGGATCCAAGGAACTTTGCCCACACGCTAGCTATCGCGCTATAACCTAGACTCAGGGCACCAATTTTTCTTCAGCTCATACACTAGAAGGGACTACTCCTTTTAATCTTCGCGTGAAGATACCCTCGGAATAGTTATCCGTCCTTGCAACTCTCCACTGTTGACTTCCGGCCTTCGGAGAGGTACAGTTCTCAGGGAGATTGCGGAACATTCAACCTCCAGCGAGAAGCACGTCTACTCTCCTTGACCCAAGAGCTTTCCAAGTGTATCAGCATAGCGACTCATTGCTCATAGATATTGGTACATGATTTCAAGCCTGTTCTAACTCTCTCAATAAAATACACACCTTCCCGTCAGTCTAGCCCGACTACCACTGTATAACACGTCTATTCAAATGTCCCAAATCAACATCCTTCAATCGCTACTCCGGATCCCTTGCCATGTTTATCACTACATGCTCTATCCTCGTCAGGTGAGTACTGCAAAAGATGATCAGGACTCATATCATATCGCGAAACGGCAGGCAGGCTACTTCATACCTGGAGCCTGCTTCGTCTGGGGCTGCTGGACCGGCCGGTGTTTCGTAGCCAGGCTCTCCGAAGAGATGACAAAGTCCAAAATCAAGGATCTCAAGGGAGCTTCCCGCTGTCGGGGCCGATCGCTGAGCTCGTGTTGCCAGTGTCGTGGGTCCTTCACCTGAATCCAGATCCTGAGATTGATTGGACTCATTTGTACTATTTGACGAGTCTTTCGATTCACCGTGGTCTGCATTGACTACTTCATCCTGTGGTATAGGTGGAGGTTCTACTCTGGGTGGCTCCTTTGATTTAACTCGGGCTTCATCTATTAGTTGCACCTATTAGGGATTCAATACTCGATAGAAAGCCTACATTAATATTGGAGGGAGGTACTCACCCATAGATCCGCGTCAGGCCCTACGTCTATGGTCTTCTCGGATTGCAGCCTCTTGATTATTTCTTCCCAGATGGGATCGTCTAGCCGAGTTTCTACAAGTAGTAGGAGGTTCCCGGGGTAGAAACTCCAGGGAGTGCGGAAAGACAACCAAACAGCTACGTCTGGTAGATATGGGAAGAGATAGTTGAGGTGCCGTTCCAACGAAGTTTGGTCTCTGCCAATCTTCGATTCGATGTAATAGATGTAGTCCAGGATACATTGACCGATTTTCGAACCAATTTGAGAGGTGCTGTTTGTGCTATAAGTGTGCTTACAAGCAGCAAACATATCCATAGTTCTATACGCCTCCATGATTTCGGACTTGTCTATGTTCTTGCGTGTTTCACATCGCTGAGTGAGAGATAAGGATACGTTCAGGTAGGCAAGGCCCTTATCTTGTACTTCTACGTCACACTTGAGGGCCTTCAAGCCGGACGTAATGGCGCGTATTAGATTCTCGTATAAATCCTGTACTCGTTCGGATTCAGGATGGAAGATGTCGTGAAGGAGGAATATAGAGTTTACAAGCCGATAAATGGTGTAGGATGACGAGTTATGAAGTAATTGGGATGTGCCGGCCGAGCCAAACTCATTGGAGATTGATTGAAGTAGAGCATCGACAGATTCGCGCATCATCGTGAACAGGTGTCCCAACTCTGTATCGGAGCTGATGGGTGGACAGTGCTGCATTGAGTTAGAAAGATTGATAATAACATCGCTGAACTCCGACCACCAAGCAGGTTCAACAGCAGAGGCGGAACCTTGAAAGCGATCCAGGATATCGTTGAGAAATATCGCACAGCCACACATAGCTGCGCACCAGCACTCCTTGCGAGTCTGGAGGGAGACTGTCTCAAAATCCCAGTTAGCTCTTAGCATATAAATCAAGGAGGTGGATAGAGATATATCGGTTGATCTCCGTGCGTATCTGGATAGATAGAAGGAAACAAGGAATCCTTGGGATAGGTTGTAAGGATCTGACGAGTCTAGGCGAATGAACTGGAGAAATGACCGGCAAGCAGGCCATAACGAGCTGTCGCGCTGGGTTCCCCCTTGTGGGCCCACGGTTATGGCTGCAAGGCGCAAACGGTGCAACCATATAAATTTAGTGGCATAGGGTGGTGAGGAACGTAGGACCGATGCTGGTTGCGCGTCCCCTTCTGGTACAAATAAGGGCAGATACGATGGGCCATCATCGCCAGCTGTCTCCTTCAAGCGCTGAACAAAACCTCCCTCGACATCATCGCAGGAGTGGGTGTCGCCGCATTTCCCGAGTTTGAAGTAGTCTTTCATAAAAGGCCTCTCCAATTTACCCAAGTAAATGTGAGCTCTCACACATTCATCAAACTGACGCTTCAGTGTGGGGTGGAATTGGGTATCAGCGACAGCGAGAGCCTCGAACCTGGAACAGACGAGTCCAACTATTCCGTTCCCTCGAAGGGTCTCCTTGGCTGTAAACCCGAAAGGAAGACTGCCCACCGCCTGGATGACAACAGTTTCTACAGTGGGGTTGGAGGAAGCCTGGGTTAACCAGAAAAGACCTTGGGCATCGAGTTGATCTGATTCGAGATTCATGTCGTTAAGTTCTTGAGCCTTCAAGCTATCTGGCGTGCGAGCCCGGATAGGAGACGGGGCTGACCATATGCGACTCTTGGGGTATGAGAGGGGAGATAGGCCATCACCAGTCCTTACGGATTCGAGTTCTGTGGATCCACCATGATAAGTGCCATCCCAGCCTACTCCAAGTAGGTTAGCCCGGCGAAGAATGGAAGTGCAACCGGCCTGGAATGTAGATGGTAATGTTAGGAGGGGATGTACTAGAACGTCCCGCAACCAAGTTCGAACACGGGGAAGTTGAGTGTATACTATTCCATATAGATGAGCTGACACGGGTGTCTTGTATGGACATTGGGAGTTGAACAGTGGTAGAAGATTGGTGGCTAGATAGGCGATGTAAGAGATGATCGTGATAGTGGCTACCACAGCGGCTATAATGCGGTCGAGGGCAAAAAGGAACACCACTAATCCCATGAGAAAGAGCAGGAGAGCTAAATGGAGCAGCGTAGGAAGTAGCCCAATAATCAGAGGGATGTTCCACTTCTCAAACCCAAGGAAGCGGTATTGCCGTAAACGCGCTTGAGTCCGGGGTGTTCCAGAGACGGGGTCCACATAAGCCTGTAGCCATTGCTTGACTAGGACGGCAATGAGAGCCGTCGCGAGGCTGAAAGCCAAACTCGTAAACCATAACCCGCCGGCCCATCGATCAGAGGCAACTGTTGTTGACGAGTCCATATTCAGAAGGAAGGGCTGCGGCTCAGGGATGGGCATGCCAGTAGCGAGGGCTCTCTGAATAGCGAGCTGCTCAAGCAACACCGAGGCCATGACCTGTGCGTAGTCGAGCTGTAGGGCCGTGGAAAGCTGCACGGCGAACGAGGTTACAACAGCGGAGAAGAGACCGGCCTACACAGAAAGTTCAGTTTTTGAAAGGCAGGAAAAGGTACTAGAACGCACGAAAACAAGTAGTACGTCGACTGTATCCTTGAAGTTATCGATCATGTTGATATCGTATTGTCCAGCTTCATCTAGGTACACTCGCCAAACACGAGCATTGGGATCCATTGCCTTATCTGGCAGATCAGCAGGGTACTTCGTCTCGTAGTCGTACCGGTCTGCGAAATCTGACGACAGTATTGAGGCGTATGAAGGACATAGAGGCAGTCGCAAACCGTACAATTGCTGTTACCGTCGATGAACTGAGAAACCTGTGCCTTCTTCTGCCCTTCAGTCGTCCGACGCAAGATGAATGTTCGTTTGGTGCCGGGAGGCGTGCGGGTGGGAAGTTCATTTCGCTTCTTCACAGCGTGCGGTATCAGTTCAAAGATCTCATATTGACCCTTATTCCCATCCTGGATGCCTAACAGTTCTTCAAGAGAGGTAGTGACGGCAGCAGCGTTGCTGCCCAGATCCTGCACAGGAGGTACTGCCTGATTCACCGCCTGGTCCTCGTCCTGAGCCTGAGCAGTCGAGAAGTGAGTTCCAAGCACGGTCAAACCAGATGAATTAAAGGTAAATTTACCTGCTCCTTGCCCTTGCCCTTGCCCTTGCCAGATGAGTCTGTGGCATTCCCTGGATCTGGAGTCTGGCTTGTGGTACCCATGTCTTGGTGTATCGAGGATGGGTGTAAGAAAGAAAGAGACAAAGAGGCGCTGAATCCTGCGGCCAGAATAAACCAGAATCCCCTGGCTGCTGGATGCGGTTCGCCCAAGCTGTTCCTTTCTGATTAGGAAAACTTCTTGATGGCTCTACACAGCGTGGATGATGATAAAGTTTAAGACCTTGGGGTGATATCGGTCGCAGGTGAGAACCCGACGTGGGAACCACACTTCCCACATCGTGGAGGATGTCAACGAGGGCTGGGACGTATTAGTAGCAGTGGGTAGCCCCAGGCTCATTTCATCCTCTTCACCCGACTCTCCAATATTGCCCTTCCGGAGGATCAACCAACCTAGAGTCGATGAGGCGGCATCGACCGCCAGTGAAAGCCCTACATGGAGGATATACTTCCTACAGCATGAAGAATCACATTAGCAAATACTGGAGTCCAGAGCGCCAGTTTGTATACGTACCAGACTCATTGATCACTTCTCAATCAACTCCTTGAAAAATTGCTCCTGTGTACGATTGATGGACCCAAAGTCCTCAAAGGGATCGACTGGGCTGTATATTTGGTTCTTTGATGAGCTGACGAAACTGGGGCTCGGTACGCCTAAAATTTCTCGGAGTGAGACTGCCATCTCGTCGACATCGATATCCTAGGTATGAGCATATCCGGGGCCAAGAGAACATATCCAAGCAGCTGTTGAGGCAGGTGGGAGTACCCCTGGAGAACATGATTCTATCCGTTCTACGTAGCAATATTGAGACCAATATAAAATATTTGGAGGAGCAGGAAATTCGTCGTACCTATGTGTTCACAGCAGAATTGCTAACTCCGGTGGCTACTTCCTTTGGTGGAGCAACATGCAAATCAGGATTCGAGTATCCACCTGTGCCCATTACCACGTTTGGAGATGCAGCAGTAAAGCAATTGATTCGTCCGTCCGGACCCAGACAAAGGTACACCGCTCCCCCTCAAGAACAGACCTCCCCGCCACCGCTAGCTAAGACCTCACGCACAGGAGTACAAACCTGTGCTCTCTCCTCTGGAGCGACTGGAACCGCGGATGGGTGTGGTCAAGATGCCAATGTGGACGTTAGGAGTTAGTAAGTGATGGAGGATTTGGGATTTGGATCCAGATGCTGGCAACGACAAGGACGTCTCGCATCCAACCTGGGGGCTGGCGCCGTTCCAAGGCTCCAATCCCCAGCAGTCAACATCGCATCTGCATCTGGTGAGGGCCTGAAAATCACGACAGGGCTCTTCCCAGCGAGAGATATTGGTTCAGTGGCCAGTTTACGGTGCGTTATTCTCTTAACAGTGCTTTCCCGCCTTAAGAGATCGAGTTTGCCTGGGTAAGGAAGAAGCATTGGGTGCCCCTGGTCTATTGTTGGGGGGTTGAGCAGTGCGAATGGAATCGCCATGATACACCGCGACTGCTTCTGTGATCGTGAGTATTTTCACTGGATAGGTTTACAAGATGAGAAGACTGCCAAGACTGACTGAGACTGAAGTGACTAGGTAGTTTCCCGTGGCTACGCCACTCTTTACGCAATGTTGATTATCCGTTTTCACATCACGATTGTGTATACTATAATTCTAAAGTACCTATCGAAAGAGCCTCGGGGTATACTATATTCATAGTTCTATGGTCTTCAGGAGCCTGATCTGCAGGATAGATTACCTTGATCCTCTGAGGTGATGTGCATCTTGAGAGTGCAACATAGAGCTGTCCATGTGAGAACACCGGAGTTCTGAGATCAATTCCGACGTTCTCAACCGACTGTCCTTGCGACTTGTTCACCGTCATCCCAAAAGCAAGGCGGACTGGGAACTGATGGCGCACTAATGGAATAGGCATCTCCTCCTCACTGAGTGAGAGCTTCATGCGTGGAATGTGGACCAATCGTCCAGCATGAGTACCACCCAGGATGCGGCAGTGGAGGAGAGTTCGTGTGTGGTGTAAGAGACGTAGTCGTGTTCCATTGCAGAGTCCTGTTGTGGGGTCCAGATTCCGAAGCAACATGAGCGGAACACCTGTTTTCAGAGTAAGGTGTGCAAGCGGAAGACTTCCAGCATTGAGGGAGTTCAAGAACTCTACTGGATAGGGATCGATAGTGTCGGGGTTGGCAGAATCTTCCAGATTGACGGTGTCCGCTGACTGGTAGGTCTTCGAAGGAGTGGCAGGGGCAAAGAGCGAAAGGACTTGTTCGTTGATCTGCATAACATCATCATTCAAAGCAGAGAGTATGCATCTGCAAGAACTGGTCAGACATGAGAGAAATACTGGCGTGGGTGATACATACCGGTTGAGGAAGTAGCTGTCAGGTTGCTGAGCACCATCGGCAATGTCTGGATAGATAGCAGTGATGAGGTCCTCCACAGTAGACCCACATCTCATGTTCTCAGGTAGAGAGATTTCTGCAGAACTATTCTGAGCATCACCACGGCCAACCTGGAGTAGCCACTGGGCAAAGACATCTCCCTCAGATCCAGGTGTGAGGCGCATGTTTCGGCTGAGATTGTGGACTTGGATATGAGGCCAGAGATGTGATCGAGAGAGTGCTGCAGCAACGATCTGCTCCCTTCCAGCCTTGGGGATGACCGGGAGAGTTTGACGGAAGTCACCACTGAAGAGGACTGCGATACCGCCAAAGGGAGCGTTGACCTTGAGGACATCTCGAAGAGTGCGATCAACCGCTTCCAGAACATGGCAATGCTGCATCGGAACTTCATCCCAGATGATGAGCTTGGTTCTTTGAAGTAACTCAGCCAGAGGTCCTTGGGCAGAGATACGACACATGGAATCTTCAAGGATGGGGATGGGGACTTTGAATCTGGAGTGAGCAGTACGTCCCTTCTCCATGAGCAATGCAGCGATGCCAGAGGAAGATACACAGAGGACCACCTCTCCCTGTGAGCGTAGGGCAGCTGCAATGGTGTTGCAGACAAAAGTCTTGCCACAACCCCCAGCACTATGGAGGAAGAATAGGTGGTTTGGAGCGTCCTGGAGAGAGCGAGAACATGTGTTCATGACTGCATCGTAGACCTCTCTCTGTTGAGGGTTGAAGGAGGTCGTATTGGCATTAACCAACTGGCGCAACCGTTCATGATCGAAATCAAGCTGCTCAGCAAGGAGGATGTTGGGTGACAGGTTGGTCTGGGCCCACTGACCGGTGACAGGAGGGAGCTGGAAGTCGGCAAGGGTTTTACCCTCCCTCTGAAGAGCTTCTTGAATGAGGAAGAGAGCGTAGTCATGAATCTGGGCATCATCGAGGTTGGACATGTTGAACCGCTGGGTGAGGTAGAAGGTGAGGTCATCGGAGAGGTGATCCTTGAAGTCCTCCCAGAGCTGGAGTGGATTGGCAGGACTGCACTGAAGAAGGAGGATGACAAAGAGCGCTGTCGCGCGAAAACCCGGTTTTAGTCAAAAGCACCTCTGATGGGAGGGGCCTCTCTACCGACGGGTGGCACAAGGGGGACCTTCTTGGAACAGAAGGAGGGGAAAGGGGCAAGGTGTGGGTCTACCAATAAGGTAGATACGAGACGGGTACGTAGGCGATTCCGCTGCTAGAGTTCCACAAAGGGGAAACTTGTGCTAGACGCAGTAGGTGATATCGTAATCGATGTGATCTCTCAAAAGACTACCAGGTTTTCCCTGAGTTACAGATGGTACTGCCAAGTGAAGAGCTCAGGTTGAGTTCGTTGAGAGAGGAGCGAATCAGTAGTATGCTGTCAAATCAAACGTCAGTACTCCAATCGGGTAATAGGATACGCACTGGATTTGGCAAGCGATCGTGGACCTAGAGACTGTTCTAGGTGTTCTTGGGGAGCTGGGAATCAATATTCCGAGCTAGCAGGTCTGTCAGTTCGAGTCAGGTCAGTAAATCAAGTCGTCAGTGTCGTCAGTGTCGAAGTCGTAAGTCGAAGTCGAATTGGTGTAGCTGCGATCGCTCGATGGATGCACACTCACACGCAAAGGTCAATCAGAAAGAGTCAAAGTCAGGGTCAGATATAGGCCTGAGTCTGAAGAGTCTACTGTCCAAGTAAGTAGCTATCTGAGCTACTTCTCTGCCTAGGTAGATCTACAGTAGTCCTATTAAGGGAAGTTGGGGAGTAAGAAGGCGGGGCAGTTGTATCCAAAACAACTGGGCTCCAAACTTGAATTCACTCTTGGAATTCAGCTCCTTCTAAATCTGCTATTGCAAATCTCCTCCTTTTTTTCTCCTTCAACCTCATCCCTTTTATACTATTCCGTGTGTGTATCTATTTGTACAAGATATCTACGTTTTACCTACCAAGCTTTAGTCGTGCTGAGTCATCTGGGGACTTCTTGGTGTGGAAAGGCCCTCAGAGCGAATAGGAACTCGTCTGAGTAAGCTGCTTGCTCAGCAGCTGACGAATCGCTGTGGAAGGGAGCCCTTTTAGGGTACTTACTTCCCGAGCGAATGAGTAATGCTGTTAAATCTCAACAGCTTTACTAAGCAACTGAATGGGCCTTAGTAATCCATGAGTAAGCAGATGATTCAGCAGTAGAAGTGGAAGGGGAGATGTGGAAGGGTGGAAGGAACAAGGTGTGCAAGGAAAGAAAGCTTTTGAGAAGTGAAAGGGGGAGGTATAATCTCCTTCTTGATTGGATCAGTGATTGGGTCATTGATTGGATCTTGGATCACTGATCGCATCGGTGATTGCATCATAGATCATTGATCATATCAGAGAGAAGGAAATGAGAGGAATAGAAGAGGGCAGGGGTGTGAGTCGAACATGGGGGTTTCGCGTTACAAGCTCAGTGATCCTGACCGAAGGGTGCCAGACCACAATTTAGCATTATTTGCGTCAGCGCGCGGATTTCCCTCCCTCTCTTGATGAGAGCTGCTTCAGTAAGACAGGTTGCGTACTCCTGGCTTGGTCTCTGCAGTGGTAGTTGCAGTGGCACACATACCTCAGAGACTTTGAGCCAATGCAGAGAGCAGGAAGCACAGGAAGGGAGGGACAGCAAGCAGGATCAGCAGGGCAGGAGGATCAGCAGGTGGCGGGAAAGGAAGCAAGAATTGATGGGGCGGGCACTTCTTTGGTGGGAACCGGCGCCAACGTCGTTTTTTTTTCGCATCCGCAGGCCGCGAGGATTGATGGGAACGATGACGTATCGGCCGTGGTAACTGAATTGCGGCGTAACTACGGTGGTACGGTACATGGGCCGATCAGGCGATGGGTTTTACCGAGATTTTAAACTCAGAAGGGGCACTTGCTGCGCTCGATGCCCCAAAATTCAAACCCAGCTTATTTATAAGCCAAACCCTTACTCCCGTTATTTAGTGATTGACCTGGATTTTGTCGTAACGACATATACTATATCATATAATTTTCCAAGTCGAAGGGGGTTGTGGATTAGATCAACTTTAGGCTCCTCACGTTCTATAGCACTTTATTTGTCTTATGCTGTCCATCTTTAGGTGGTGCAAGGCTAGAGAAGATGTATGTTTCGAACGATATACAGTCGCATCGCCAACGCTGTAGTGATACCGTCGGTCATTTGGCAACGTAACAACGTTTGGATGAGCTCCTGATGGCGCACGTGCCGGTCGACGTTGACGACATTGCTCTTCTCTTGTTCTCAACGACATCCACGGTACCAGGGCCTCATTCTCCGCGCAGACTCTTGATACCGTATACATGTAATTGATGCCCTGTCAACATGTATTCTTCGTCAGGAAACCCATTTTCTTGACGTCTTCCTAAGCGAGAGAGAGGTTCAGGCGCAATTCTGGTATACATAAACAGCCCGTAATCTGGTGCTTGCTCTCCTTCGCTGTCCCTCTTAGTTGAAACCCGTCACCTCAAGGCGCATTGAAATAGCTATTTAAAAAAAACTAGTAAGTGACTTCGTCTCCATATGGCTACCCTTGGACAACCAGTCCTCTTTATTAGGTTAGATCTACTCTGTTCAGCCTCCAATCTTAATTTTTCTGCTGGAAGCGCTAACAGCTGAGTGAGTCCAATCTCTTTTACATAAAAATATGTTCTCCGCCTAGCCACGCTATTCTTCAGAATGCAAGGACCTAGGTACCTACGTAGGTGCCGCCGACCAGCAGACCTTAAGCGCAATCTATCAAATTTGGTTTGCACGCTGCAAGACCTGCCTCGTCTCTTTTTCTCGCATGAAAACACCATCGAGTATACTTTCAGGCACGCAAATTCTTCCCTGCTGCTTCTGGACGCCCTAAGGGGCATGCTTCTCTGGGTTCTTCTCATTGTGCTCCCTCTCACCAGTGAGTATCTGCCGAAGATCTGCTCACAATCCACGTCCTTATTCTCTTCACCCTCTTCAACTTTCTAGGTCTTGACTCAGAGGCGAACTACGTCACGGAGACCTCAAGTCTACAATCCTCAAGCCGCTTCTCCTCATCTAAGACGTGAACCAAACTACGACGGTGATACACGTATGTAAGGGCCACCTCCTCGACTCGTGGTTTTACTTCTTCCTCGAATCATTGCTTCCAGAGCCTCAAGATGGTCTGCCGCAATAATTCAATGGGGTTACGGGTTAGGCGCACCCAAGGCGGGCTGTTGGAAGTGTACTTTGAGGGTCTGTGTGTTGTTACGGCAGATCCAGGGCTTTCAATTTTCGAGTGTCACTGCCACGGACGGGAGGACCTGGGGAACAGCTTCAAGAAGAGGGGATGGAACGCTCAAATTTGCCCAGTGTAAGACGACAGAGGTCAGGGTTCTCATTCTCGAGCGGCGGGCAATGCTGCTTCCCTTTCGCTTGTAAATTCAGAGCATATAGACGTTGCGAGTCACTCTTCATTCGTGTTCGAAAACAATTTTACATACTTTAGAAACTGGATTAACCCTCTTGAATAACCAGTATGTTCATCCTCGTCGTTCTGAGCCCGAGTAACAGCTCATGCCATGCGTATCAACTCAATTCCCTACGACCACTACTCCAGAACCTCTACCTCTATCCCTTCCATGTTTATGACTACATCACCCCTTGTCGGACCATGGATGCTGCGTTATGGTTACACATGGAATTAACGAACAAACGGCTTACAACCTGGCTCTCACCTCGTACGCGTTGAGTTAGTCTCGTCGAGGACCCCTGGGCCAACTGACGGCTCAAAGCCACTTTCCTCACTCGCGATATAAGCTTGGTTAGATATGGTCTCGGTGGACTCCCGCACAGTCGACAACGCCGACTGCCCAGTTAATGGCTGTACGATTGGTTCTAGAGTTGGGTGTGGATATTGATCCTAGGATCGAGGATCAGATCACTATGGTATAGTAGGGGGCTTGCTCGATCCACGTACGTGATTGGAGTTGTCTGTTAGTTGAACTGGAGGCACTAGATCCAAGTGCTGCCCCTCTACGTACTTGGCCCGCTCTTTCATAACCAGTCTGTGCTACATGATAGTTCTGAGTCAGACGAAGGCTGTGGTAAGAGAGCAAATACTGACCAGGCGTTCAGTAACTAGTTGCCCTTCTTCCTGCGAGTGAAGCCCACGCCATTCCCGCTCTCGCAGCTTTGTGATAGTAATGTTCCAGGATTGATGGGTCGGTTGGGTCATAACGATATGGTGGAGGGAGACCTCCCATTCGGAGGTTGGTAGCAAGTTGTTATCGACCCACAGCGAAGACACGCCATGATAGTAGGTGTTAGTGAACCAGTCGGGCTCGTCTTTAACGAGCCACATACACACGTGTGGTAGATATGGGTAGAGGTAGGCCAGCTGTCTCTCCCACAAGTGCGGGTCTTCCTCATATCCATCACGACAGAGACGATGAAGGTAATCCGTTGCGAGGAAACGGAGCTCGGTTGACAACGAGTTGTTGTTTTCATAGGCACGCTGGAGAGTAGAAAATAAGTCCAACTCAATGCAGGCATCTACAAACTCCGACGGGTAAGCAGCAAGGAAAGAGCGAGAGGTGCCGATATATTCAGAGATCTGCTTGGATTCAGAACGCGCATTTCCCCACCCAAAGGTGTCCAAGTTGGCAATGATCTGGCGCAGGTGTTTGAAGACAAGCTGTGAAGGTGATTCCGCTCCGATTTGTACTCTAGATGCCTCCATCTGTTCATTGGACTCCTCCTTTGTTTCTTCCCTTATTTCTTCTGTCGGTCCTTCTGCCGGCCCTGCTTGTGGACAAAACTCGCAACACAGGCGCATGGAGTTGACAAAAAGAGCAATCACGGAGTGTGGTATGGCCTGAGGGGAATCGGAAGGTCGGAGTTCAGCTGCAGAGCTTACAACACTCTGAATGCGTTTATTTAGAGACCCGACACATTCAGCTGCCCAAGTGGACAAAAACACGTTCCTTTGATCTGAGGGATTGAAGTGCAGTGATTCGGTGAGAATGTGAGTGAGATTACCAATCTCTAACCACACCGCAGAGGGAATAACCACGTCATTGCCTTGAAATCGCTGTAGGGCACCAGCAAGAAATGTAGCAGCACTAGCGACAGTTGCGTACCAGCACTCCTTGGGATATTTAATCTCCAGGTCTGCGAAGTCCCAGTCAATGCACTGTACAGTGGTCAGGAGCTCAGAACCTTCCGGTGGGGTGGGAAAGTTAGGCTGGGACACAGAGCTGTCGCCCGTTCGTGGCTTGTTGATGAAGCAGGACAGAAGGAGTGAGATGTAGAGCCCCTGCAACAGATCGAAGGGGTTTTGTGGAGAGTCGAAGCGAATGAGCTGAAAGAGTTTGTGGCAGGCATGCTATGAACGTTGAAACGGATCGCTCCGGTATACTACAGAATTTTGGAGGTAGAGAAGCTCGACGCGCAGACGGGAAAGCCAAGTATATTGGTGGGAGTTCGGGGGGCAAGATGTTAAGATGGCTGCCGGGTGCCAGGAACCAGGGCTATGCCGAAGTAAGGGTAGGTACGACGGAAATTCACGGGCGGGTATGTCGGTTATACGCTGAGGTAGTCTGTTGTTAATCACTACATTGCAAGAAAGGCTTGCGCTGCATCGTTGAAATCCTTGGACTCCTTCGGTTCTCGTAACATGACCTAACTGGATGTGAGCAGTGACGCATGCGTCAAATTGCTTCCAGTGCTGTGTAGATCCTAAGTTGATCAAGTCGGTATCATCAACAGTGAACGCCCTCAAGCGAGAGCATATAAGCTCGAACACTCCCTCCTCGCGAAGGACATCTTTGGCAGTAAAGCCAACACGAAGGCTTCCTACCGCCTCGATGACAATACTTCCAACGCTGGGATTGGAGTTTGTATCGGTTAACCAGCAGAGCCCTTTCGCGTCAAGCATGTCTCCTTCATTGTTAATGTCACGAAGCTCCTGAGTTTTTAGAGTATCTGGCTTTGCCACTCTAGGCCGAGTCGGAGGAGGCAATGAGCATTCCCGTCTGTTCCGAAAGATGAGGGTGGTGATTCGATTGACGGAGCCCAAAACTCCTTTCTTCAAGGGGATAAATCGGCGTTTGATGGAATAGAGCCAGGCTTTAATTTGGTCTACATGGGGATGCAGGACTGCGTATACACGAGTGGAGAAAGGTGTTTTGTATGGACATTGAGAGTTGAATACCGGTAAGAGATTTGCGACCAAGTATAAAGTATAGGAGATGATTGTGATGGCGGCCATGATGCTGCTCGTAACAAGGTCGAGCGAGGAAAGAAACACGACAAGACCCACGAGGAAGAGTAGGAGTGAGAGATGAAGAAGGTAGGGCAGGAACGAAATGATCTCTGGAACATTCCAGTCCTCGAAGCCCAGGAAGCGATACTGTCGTACGCGGGCTTGAGTCTGGGCTACTCCAGAGACCGGAGTCACGTAGTCCTGTATCCATTGCTTAACCAGCATGGCACCGAGAGCCGTCGAGAGGCTGAAAGCCAAACTTGTAAACCATAGACCGTTGACCCATCGGTCAGAGTAAGAGGTTGTCGAGGAGTCTAGGTTCAGGGTAGTGGATCGTGTGGCGGGAACTGGCGTGCCAGTGGCAACAGCCCTCTGGATAGCGAGCTGTTCGAGGAGAATAGAGGTCATGACCTGCGCGTAATCCAGATGTAAGGACGTGGCAGCTTGGACAACAAATGTGGTTATGACAGCGGAGAAGAGAGCAGCCTGCAAGACTCGAGTAGGGCCTAGTTAGACGGGAGAAAACAGAAGAGGAGCGAAAACTGACAAAAACTAGAATCATGTTAACCGTGTCGTTGTAGTTCGTCATCCTGTCGTTGTCGTATTTTTCGGCTTCATTCAAATACACTCGCCAGACACGAGCATTGGGTTCCATTGCTTTATCCGGGGGGTATATCTCCTTATGATCGGACCCCTCCGGGAGATCTGGGAAAGGCATCCAGGGTGGTGTACAAGTCGTACCGCAGGAGCCAGAGTTCCACTGGGTGTTTCTTAAGGGAACCTGAGCACTCAGAGAGTGAGTTCTATCGACTATGATCTGGTGTCTGGCTTGTGCTAACCTGCAACATGTATAGGTGTCTCGAAGATGGGTGTAGGAAAGAAAGACGAAAAGGCGCTGAATCCTGAGGCCAGAGGAAGCCAGGGGGGCACGGCGATGGCGATCCGTGAGGCAGCGAGTCTGTTTGTTCGTCCCAGGGTAAAATTATCTAATGGTACAAAAAATGGCGAAACTCGAATGGACATCAGCGGGATCAGTGATGGGGCTGAAAGGCTGGGAAGTCCTTCCCCCAACAGGAATGAAGGCATTCATATAGCGGTGAAGTGCTTAGAAGAATGTGTCGATTTGGCACAGCGGCTAGTGCTGCTTGTTGCCGTTTTGCGCCGAGTCCCAAGCTCACGAGTTCTACTCCCTCCTGTACACTGAATCCATCTACCATATTTTTTTTTTCTCTCTGTTGATGAAAGAATTTTGTTGAACAAAAAAATATACAAGGCACCAGTAAAAGTTAACATATGGATACATGCAGGAGGATTGAAGAGGTGAGAGAGGTGACCAGGTAGCGCCGGAGAAGGAAGAGAAGTGCGCTCCGACCCATACTTCGTACGAACATTCCAGTCACACCGTCTGACAAGCACAGTACATGACGTAACACAGGTACAGTAACATCAGACAAAGCTACCCCGTCAGCTCGTTCGTTACGGCTATGCTACAGAGGATGCAACATAACCTGAGAAAAGTCAAAAGGAAAGGAAAAAAAAACAGACGCAAGGATGCAAGCAGAATTACGGCATAATATGACCATGAGCGAAGCGTACAAATCAATGAGGTTGAAGCGAATGAGAATACACATAACTAACTGGCCAATGTCTAACGAGAATCCCGTCCTCTTGAAACCTTCTTTAAGCCCCAAAAAAACTCATCGCTACGTCCACGATGGGAGGAATTCCTTGAGCGACCTGCTTAGTATCTGACGATTTACTAATCACCAGTGCCGTAGGAGACTGAGACAGGTTGGATGGTAAAGGAAACACATTGAAGAGAATCACAGCACGAGTGAAAGTGAAAGGAGAATCAAAAGGAGCTGGGATAGCTAGTGGAATAGTTTGATCAGAGAGGGTACGCTAAGGCTGTGGTTCCTGGCCTACGAAGAACGCCTCTTAGCTGGAGTCTACTTAAGAGGAAGAGGAAAAAGAAAACAATATACCTCTTCCCCAATATCGCGATAGTCCCTCTCCCACAGCACTTCGCGTATCGAGAGCACGAGGAAGACGAGCCTGAGCTGTCTCGGGATGCGCTCCTCCCTCTACCACTGATGGACAGAGAGATGGTGGCTAGAGCCAGATAGCGTTAATCGTGTCCCTACTCCCTGGGAAATCACAACCAGGACGGGAATGAACACTTCTATCGTCGAAGCCAAAGAGCTTGGGACAAAAGATTCAGATTCAGGTCATTTCTCCAGTACTGGTAGAGATACTGAGCTCAGCTGGACTCATTCGATACAGGGGAGAGATACCTGTACCTCTTGTCGAATTACACTCATCGATCCCTAGCGTCAACATGTTAGGAGGAGCGCGAGTTTGAGTCAGAGTTTTTTGTTGGGCTGTATTCGGATCCCCGACAGAGCTGATGAGACTAGGCTTGGTGGGCGTAATATTTCTCCGACTGCGACTGTCACCTCATCGACGTCCATACCCTAGGTTATGAGTATCTCCTAGGCCAAGAGAACATATCCAAGCAGCTGTCGATGAAGGTGGAAGTGACTCTGGAGAATATCGTTCTACCCGTTCTACGTAGCAATAATGAGACCAATAGAAATATTTGGAGGAGCAGGAAACTAATCGTACCTATGTGTGAGCAGCAGAATTGCTAGCTCATGTAGCCGCCTCCTTTGGTTGAGCAGCATCAAGATCGGAGGACGAGGCTTCAGTATCCACCTGTACACATCGCCAGGTTCGGAGACGCAGTAGCACCAAGCAATTATTTTGTCTGGGCGGACGAAGACAAGGTACACCGCTTCCTGTCAAGGGCGGACACTTCATCCACCAGCCCATCGATTCTAGCACATTTCCCTGGGAAAAAGAGAGCGTGGATATCCTCGTCGTCTTTAGCATCCGGATCCAGATCCTTCGCCACATATCGGCATCCAACCTCCGTATCGAGCTCTTGACCACTCCCATCTCCATTCCCAGTCTCTCCAGAGGACGAGAAGCACGGTCGTGTGCTTATGCTTGTGAGGTATTGGCTAGCGAGAACGAGTTCCAAGACGAGGCGCCTTGAACCTGGCCTGTTCTACATCCGAGTCATGGGTATTCCCAACAGCCGCAATGCCCATACGACGTGCTGGAAAGCCAGAAAGCGCCGGCACCGGCGAGGAAAAAAAGCAACACTGGGCATGCACACAACGATGAGGCGATAGCGCAGCCTCCGAGCTTGAATATCTTGTGAAGCTAGCAGAAGGAAGTATGGAGCATTGGTGGGCTGCGAGCTTGGACCTGAGTGAATTTCTGGATAAACCCAAACCTCGTCGAGCCGTGTCTCGCAAGATGTGGATACCAATGCTAGGGGAGGCAGAGCATTGGATAGATAGAGAGTGGAGAGTAGACTCTCGGAGGGACGAAGCTCTGACGGGCAAGGAGGTTGGCCTGAGGAGCATGTTGCGCGTCTGAAGAAAATCGCGAGGAGTGGATGGAGGGTGAACAGAAGGAGGATGAAGAGGATGAGGTGGGAGAGGGAGCTGAGTAGGCGGAGGAGAAAGTCGAGCAGACGTATGGGGATGACAGCCAGTAGACAAAACAGGAAGGTCAACCGGTGAAGGTGAGGAAGGGAGGGTCAAACGTCAGGCCACAACGGTTTAGGTCCTGTTCCTCTGGTCCTGACTGCAGCGGTATAGAAGAGGCTCTGCGACGAGTAAGCTTGAAGTTTGATGAGATTCTTGAGCATCCTGCATCCGTAGATATGGGTCTGCCTGCAGATGAGCTTCATGTCCCGCTCGCGTCAAGTCGTGTTCGGGAGCGGAGGCGTATGATCCTGGTCCAATCCCTGACGCATCTGTGCATCATCACAGAACCGACAGGTGGCTCATGAGACGGGCATGAGGGCCTTACGTTACATGAGGGGCTTGACGAGTTCGTGAGGGATAAATTATGGTTCATGAGGAAGATAACTTTTACGTGAGGTTCTTAGAAGTCATGAGGAGCTAGGTGCGTTTGTGAGGAATAAAAATTGTTTCGTGAGAATCCCAGGTGTTCATGAGGGAAGAAACGCGACTTGTGAGAATATTAGATGGTCGCATGAGGTTCTTATCATTCATGAGGAATGGACACAGGATTTTGAGGACTTTCTCAAACCTGACAAGAGTGTTACAAATTCATGAGTCGTTGTTTGTTCATGAGCCGACAGGATCACAGACAAAGATGACGGTGGCGAGTGACGAAAGATGAAGATGATGGCTGTGGCGAGCGGCTAAGGCGACGATAAAGGAGAGGAAATAGAAATGTGAGAACGCCAAGACAATGAGTCGAGGGTCTTACGAGAACACTGACTGCAGGGAGAGAGATCAGATCAATTGAGAGGAGGAGAATAGAGGATGAGATTGCTTGTCGAGATATCTTGAGACATTGTAGCTTTGGTATTTGAGTAACGAAGAGAGGAGGAACAAGAAGAATTTAGAGGCACAGAAATCCGAGGCATGATGCCATAGAGACGGGTGAAGGTATACAATGTGATCGAAATCATCGAAATCGCAAGAAATACCGTATAACTTAAACATTCTGCAATTATCCCAAATCCAGTCCCAGGAGCTAAATCAGAAGCCCTTCCACCCACAGAAATCGTATCCAAAGTACCAGAAGATTTGAGTAAGCCATGACATGTTGAGAAGTAGGACCATCGGGGGTGGTCCGAGGCCGTCAAGATCAGGTCAGACTCGCCATTGGATATACAGTATTGCCGTAGAAAGCGGTGCGGCAAGTCGTGAAAACTTTTATGAGTATGGCGAGAGTAGATTAGCTTCCGATGAGTGGATGGAAGGGACGGAAGATGGGAGGAGAGACGAAGGAGCGGGACATCCAGGGCCGGCCAAGTTGAAGTGCCCTCTGCCCGTTGAAGGCCACCGTGGGTATTTCAGCTTCGGATGTTCGGTACGAAATCCAAGTGAGTCACATGATTTAGGTGCATCTGCACCTAAATCATGTGATCTGTACATCAATGATGTCGTCATCGGTACCGTACCTGCTTCTTTGGGAAGGTCGGAGTATGAACTTGTTTATCACAAGCTTGTTTCCAGCTTGTCACATATACGTCGTCTGAATTTCTCTCGATCATTCCTTCCTTTCCCCCCCCTCCTTCTCCTCCCTCTCTCCCTTCTCCTCCCTCCCTTCCTTCTCTTTCCTCCCTTCCTTCTCTTCCCTCCCTTCTCCCTCTCTTCTCATTCATCTTTCTTCCAGCCAGATGTCACCTTCCTTGTCCAGCACTTGACATCACATCAATCAGGTCTCATTCGTGTCCCCTCCGTGTCTATTTCGTGCTTTGCTGTCAGTATTTGCTGGTTCGACTCTGGATTAAGGTTGATTTCAGGACTCAAGGCAACTTTCTGGTGAGTCACATTCGGGTTCAGCACTGTTTCTCAGGCTACCTCTGATGAATGTCCACACCAGTCCGATTGTGCTACCGCCCCACTGCTGTATACTGTGACGCGTGAGTGGTGTTATTTTCCTAACTGTCTTTCCATTCCTAACTGCGTTGTTCTATATATGCGTTGCACCTAGTGCTGCGCTTGCTTGATTTATGTTGTAGACAAAGAGGGGCATTGGGTAAGTAATTATTTCTATCTCTCCGTCATCTACCAAGATCTAAGCTCACTCATCTCTGCTAGATTGGATTTGAAGGCTTGGGTAGCCTTGTATTTGATTGGTGGGCTTGGAGGTTGGATCGATGGACAACACGGGTGCAACAGCTAAGTAGCGGTAGTTTCTATATATTTTTCCTGTTGTTGTATACTAGTCTTCTACAATGAATTTGATTCTTTATCTGTCTTTATTTTTGTGTCTTTGAGAGGATGAGGAGCAGCAAGGAATTACAAACCTTATACGAAACAAGTCCCTCATGAACCGTAAGACCCTCATGAAACCCAGGACCCTCACGAAACCCAGGACCCTTACGAAACTCGGGACCCTCACGAAACTCAAGTCCCTCATGAAACGTAAGACCCTCATATGGGCTTGAGGTCACTTATAATGGTTAATTCCCTCATGTGCTCTGAACTCCTCATGAACCGCTCATGAGCAACCCGCCAGATCAGTGATGATCCTCCCTCCTGATTCCATATGAGGATACAAATTCAACCTGCGAGCTGACCTGGCCCTGATTATCGACACAAAAGAATCAGCACGGGAACATGACCGAAACAAGATCACTCCTACCTGCCTTCCAGGCGAGAAACTGGAGCACAGAGAACAGCCCAAGGTACTCCCTTGTCGCTTGATTGAGTTCACCGAGTTGAGTGAGAGATCCGGATGAGTCTAGGATCATCCCTGGTGACTCCCGAGTAGCATCTACAGTCGACTCTCTCCTAAGGCATATCCCTGATAGGGCATAACCTCCCAAAGGGCATAGAATTTGGGCCCCACCGACCCCGTTCGCAGGCAGAATATTGAAAAGGGCATAATCTCTCTAATACCTCATAAGGCATACAAAATCCGGCGAAAAAGGGCATATTTTAGGCCAGAAATCCATCAAATTCCAGAAGTTTCGCAGCATATTTTACCTTATTTATCCTAGTTCTTGAGTGTATTGAATATTCTAGAATTTGAAGACAAATATCATGTCTTTTCAGTTCAAAAAAAACCGCTGCGGCTAATATTTGCGTCCCAATAATTACCCTATACTGAGAAATGGCACATCGATCTTTGGTGAGATCAGTGCGAGGGGGCTCCAACTTACACCGGGCTTCTTGGTCGTGCCATTCTCCCTGAGCGACATTATATATGCCCACTGCACTCTCAGTGCATCTACCAGTGGTAGCGGTAGGTATATCAGATACGAGTAAACCACATGGGCGCTTATTTTGCGGTCTTCCTCTCAGGGCATACTCTCCCAAAGGGCATAGTCCAGGCTTCCACGGAACATCATGCCTTATGAGAGAGTCGACTGTAATAGATAATGGATCGCCGTGGTAAAACGCTTGGTCTAGTTCTAGGGAGGCGAAGAATCGAATCAGTAGGTTCAACATTAGATAAATATGGAAAGGACTGACTATATAGTGAATACACTAGGCGTTGTTGTGCCGAGTCCGATGTACTCGAGTACAGGTCTCCGACTGAAGGAGACAGAGGACCAGACGGCCTCCGGTTCCTCTCGTCCTATAGCATAGATTTATCGCGTACGCATTGTCTATCCTTCGGTTGCATAAGGACCTGAGAGAAGGTGATGAGGTAGGTTTTTGACGATGAGCAATGAATCGACGACATCGCAGGCGGTGTGGTGGTCTCTCAACTGAGCGTTTGGACGATGTGCGTGATCACAGAAGTCTGTGCTCGACCTGCCAACGGCCTCGACCTCGATGACATCGTTCTGCTATCAGCACTACCCGCGACATCCAGTCTCAATTCCCTGTAATATATCCAGATTCTCATAGCCATACATGACGATTCAGACCTCTGCAATGCATATGCATACTCTCGTGCTTTCATCAAGAACGGCAGTTCCTCGACGCTCGCTAAGTTTGCCCTGAAAGAGGTTCAGGCTCAATGATTGCAAATACAAAAGCATCGATTCTGGTGCATACTGTACTCTCCACCGCGGTCGTTATTGGCTGAAGTACTATCTCAGCCTAGAAGACTTTGAGTTTGTCAGAATACCACAGGTAAGTCTCTTCGTTCTCTATATGACTACGCCTCAGGCTTGACAACTAGTTGCATATCATCCCTCTTCAGAGTAAACCGTGTATCTCAGTGGACTACTACGCGGCTAGATATTCCTTCCAGTTGCATGCCTCAATTATCTCACAACGCTGAGCGCTGACTAAGTCCGATGTCTTCAAACGTACGTTCTCCAACCGCCCCGTAGGCTAAACGCAGTTGACTGAATTTATTTTCGATGACCAGAAGCATGCTCGCTGTAACTCTTACTACAACAACCCTTGGACACACTTTCACCCTTCCAAACTCTCGACACTTTGAGAGAGACAGTGATCCTGGAACTTTCCACTGTATGTGTTGATCACCGTGTATCCTCCAAGTCTGAACGCATGCTCGCACTTCAGTTTTTCCCCTTCTCCCCATCCTCCATGGTATAGATCTCGACGCGAGGCCCAGCCACAACACTAATTCCTCCACGTTACGATTTTCAAACTGTGTCTATTCATCTACCACAGATATGCTGACGCCAGTACACGAATACAAGGGCTAGTCACCTCGACTCACGGTCTCTTTTTCCCAGGTGACGATCCTATGTGGGAACCAAACTTCTTGCATCGTGAAGGGTCATGCCAACGAGAGCTATGTATAGCGATGGGTCATCCCATGTTCACTTTGTCCTCTCCGGCGGGCTTCCCCTGCATTGCCCTTGTGGACGACCGATGAACCTAGGGTCCACGAGGCGATATCGACCGCAAGGGTAAACCCTACGGGGAGGCAATACTTCCTAGAGCGTGAAGGATCACATCATTGGAGACTGCGAGTCCAAAGGGCTGGGTTGGACAAATTTACTTCGTCCTTTCGACAGTTTCTTCGCACACCCTGTGGACGACTGATAAACCTAAAGTCCACAAGGCGATAGCCCGACTTGACAGCAAGAGTTCCAGGTCATGTCAGCTTGGGCTGGAATACCGGGGTAGAGTTGCCGAGCGCTTCTCAGGAGGTATTTTTGCATAGGTGCGACCAGAGAAAAGAAGAAGCTATAATGAATAGCTGCTTGAGCTGCGTCCAGTGTACAGTACATACCATTATGATTGAGCGAAGACTTACTGTGCAACAGAGGCGGGCGATCATAGTCAAGTGATGCAAACGTGATGTGGCGTTGACCAAACAGTACCACTCTGGTACCACTCACCACCAAGTTATCCAGCATCTGCTTCCACTTCTCCTTGCTCATATCGAGTCGAATACTGAAGTCTATGGTCTATACCTTCTGAAATTTTGAGAGTACAACGGGTTTCATCGGGCACGCTGTAGCCGTTCTAGATACCCTCAAGAAGCGATTCTCAGTTCTAGGGATTGACCAGAGCGCTTGAGACTCTAGCGTCAAACTTATCGCTTTCACCAACCAAGTTCACCAAGCCTTATCGCCTTACGCGTCTAACCAGTACCTATTTGACCCCATATCACCTCTAAATCCTCATTTTGACCTCAAAATGTACCTAGATGGCCGAATGCACACTCGCACACAGGCGCACCCGCGCCGTCACTTTCCTCTCTCCTCCATTCGAGAGCTTCAAAGCACTAGAAACAGAGGAACAGAAGACACTCTTAAGTAATCTTAACCAACAGGTGAAGAAACTCTCGGATTTCTGCTTTCAAGTCAAGTTGAGCGCGGAGATACCCAATGGGTCGAGGGGGAAGTTGGTTTCGATTGGGAAGGAAATCGTGAGTTCCTCGTTCTTAACTTTCTCTGAGTCATGACCATGCCTCTGATAATTGCGTAAAAATATCAGAACAATTACATCACTGCACTCAAGCCTGGAGAGGCATATGTCCCACTCCGTTGGCTCGCGGTGGCACACTGGCTACACGAAGAAACAGACACCAAAGACGCAGCCGTCTTCGACAGCATACGTAATTTCCTCGTACAGCAGACAGACTCGTTGGTAGGCCTACAACATCCGCTGGCTCAGAAACACGCGTGTCCGAGTGAAGTGCTGGCGTTGTTCAATAAAACTCAGAGTCAGAAGAACGCCAAAGAGCCAGTTGGCGTTATCCAACCAACCGGTGGTCATGGGGAAGTCAATGGGGAAGTCATGAACGCGAGCTTGAACGATACTCCCGTACGCTACCGGTCCTGTTTCTCTTTCTGAGTAGATTCTTGGAACTGATATCTGGCTTCGTTAGTGCGACACCTGCTCCGCGCTGAACATCACCTGTACAAGACACGCCAACTTCCCTCGCGTTACCGCCTGTGCGAGATGCAACAAACAGCATCTCAGTTGTTCGATAGCCAAATACATGATCAGCAAACCACCTCCAACCAAGGCACAATCACAACCTCAGACCCAACTGCAAAATCAGACTCAATCCGCTCCTCCGATTCCCTCTCAGCTTCTTCGGCCCCCTGCCCAACCTCAGCCTCCTCAACGTCCCTCAACGCGTGCGTCGCAGCGTCTTTTCTCATCTAAACGCCAAGACCACTCTGAGCAGAGTCAATCGTCTAAACGCGGGGTACACCAAAATAATGCTTCCACCCAGGGTCAGAGCCAGAACTCGAAACATGGAACTAACCAACCTCCCGCTGCTACTGGTCAACCCACATCCAGCTCTTCGTCTTCTGCTCTAGCGAAAATAAGACCTCACGGGCATAAATATAATACTCGTGCTTTTGTCTCGGCCGGTCCTGTCAATGGTGTTTCTCAAGACGTCACCATGGGAGTTGAAAGGTTGATAATTATACCAGGGGTGCTGAAGCGTCCTCGTCGTCAGGTGCCTGTTGATCCCATTGGCGGTGAAGACGCTGATGCGGATGCTGACGCTGACGCTGACGATGATGATACGTCGCCGGTCAATGTCATTGAGCGTGCTCTCGTCGGGCCTCCTCGGAAGCGGCCTAGAGTTGCTGAGAAGACGGACGAGGATGGACCTGTCGACGAGAAGCGGAGTATCTCGTCTGCGTCTGGACGGACGAAGCAGTCGCCTGGAGGCTTGGCGTCTCGGAATGCGGTCACGGTGAATGGTGAGCAGGTGGATAACCAAGCTTTAAATTTGGATTCTACAGAAAAAGAAACCACAACTGGATCGGGTTCTACCAGGGATAACAAAAGTACCATTTCCTCTCTTCTTATCCTCTACTTGACCTCTGATATCGTGCACGTAGAGCAGATCGAACGACGTCCCCCAGAGGCATCTACTTCACCTTCCTCAACTGCTGCTGCTGCTGCATCCGTTCCTGGAGTCGAAGCTATGGACATCGACGAGGTAGGGGGGAAAGCTCAGCCTCGCCCCTCTCCCACTGCCTCGGCATTAGGGAAGGATAAGGGTAAATCCGCGCAGAATGGTCAAGGTATGTCCTTCTTTCCCTTAGACGGGATGAGTTTAGCTAATGCAATCGTGTGTGTAGTACCAGAGAAATGTGCCAAGTCTGACGCATCTACTGCTGCTGCGAACTCATCTAGTGCAGGAACGACGACAGCCACATCTCAGGCCGGAGGAACACCGGCTAGACCTGGTCATGCTGCCTCTGTTTCAGCTGGTTCGGTGCAGGGAGGGGCATCTCTGAGAGCTCAAGTTCATGTGCCTCCCAGTGTGCCGAACACATTGGGCATAGGGCTGGGTGGGTTGGGGAAACAGAGTGGAGGTAGGCTGTTTCGATTTTTCTTGACTGATAGGACTAGGAATGAGGTTAAAAAGAATTTTCTTTTAGTTTCACAACGCAACCACGAGCTTCAGCGTGCTCACACGGACCACGCTCGTCCACTGGCGACTTCAGTCCCTTCAAGTTCTCCGTTTGCTCCCACCCGTGCTGTGGTCCCCTTCAACTTCAAGCCCGACCAATTCAGCCAACCTTCGACAAGTAAGAACGTGCTGGACCAGTCTAATCTGGGCCTTGGGAGGAACAACTACGAGTCCGAGGCGTGTGCGCAGCTCGCGAAGACTAAGTACGCTACGTCCCTTATTTCTATGATCACCTGAATTCTGACGGTTTTTCTGTTTTCTGTGTACAGTACGAAACTCGTCGAATTCGTGCTGAGGAATAACGAGTTACATGCGCATACGCAGTGTGCGTCTCCTCATGAGGTTCAGGCTGTCAGAGATGAGATGCAGGTTGTTAGGGAGGAGAACAGAATATTGAGGGAGGAGTGCGAGGCGATGAGAGGGAGGACGGAGAGGCTCGAGAAGCTTGTTGGTCAGTTGATGGGCGAACAAGGGCCTGAGTGATGGTGAGGGTAGTTGGTGGTGTTGATTTTTACTTTGTTGGTTATCTTTTGGTTCTTTGTTAGTCTTCTTGTATCTCTTGCTCTGTACATTGCTATCTCCTGCTTTTCGCTTCTAATACTTCAAAACTTCAACTGTCGCCTCAAGTAGACACCACTCAGAATTGAGGTTTGTAATTGGTCAGCCGCTTGTTCGCCGACGGCGAGTGGATGATTGTTTGTATGGTCACGTTACTTCTTTCACCTCATCACTGCACGTCCTCTTCGACTCCGCGACACCTGGTCCACTGCCCAAGGAGGCTTCTTAGCGCTACCTCCCAGCGCGCCATGTCGCAGCAACGACCATCACCACAACTCACTATCTTCTCTAGCGTACGATACCACCTCACTGGCTACTCTGCCTCTCGCATCTCGGAGCTTGAGACGGTTCTCAACGCTCATGGAGGAACGCGGGCGGACGCGTTGGGGGACGCAACTCATGTCATCACGAACACGGATAACTTTGTCGGGTGTGAGGAGGTTGGGGAGAGTGTACCTGTTGTTACGGTTAGTTATCGATAGCTTGTTGGTTTGTGAGTTCGGGAGCTGATCGTCTGGCGGATTTGTGTAGGAAAAGTGGGTGGAGAGATCGATCATTATGAAGAAGGCACAGGAGTGGGTTGGGTTTCAGGATATCTTTGCTTGCTTTGCTAATGTGTTTGTTGGATAGGACGAGATACTATTCTGCGAATTCTGTCAAGATATTCTCTGGCGTCGTCGCTACTTGTGCTGGTGTGAGTCTCTTTGTCCATCTACTTTATGAACATACAGTGTGCTCTCAACAAGACGCGTTTTATCCTCATTATCTTCCCAATATCCATAGCCTAGTCCCTGACACGTTCTCTCCCCTTTAGCTCTCCTCACACGACACCGACATCCTCTCCGCTGGGATCTTCGGATTTGGCGGCCGCTGGTGTGCAGGTCTCACCCGCGACTGCACCCACCTCTTCATCATTGGTCAAGGCCTCAAATCAGACAAATACTCCACCGCCCTTCACTTCCAGGCAGAGACCCAGATTAAAATCATTACGCCACATTGGTTCGATGATAGTCTGAGGTTGGGGTGTTATAACCTCCCGACGAAGCCTTACGAGTGGCCCGAGCCTGAAGTGCTAATGGGCAAGCGCGAGGCCGAGGAAGGAGGGGAGAAAGTACCGACGTCTAGTCAAGTAAAGCTGGACCAGACGAAGAAGAACCTCTACAAGACTGTTGCACTGTCTTGTGATCCGAGTATTGCGAGTATCGCGAAGATGAGACCGGTGGTGGATGTTTGGCAGGGAAGGAAGATTCTATTCAGCCCCTCCCTCGGCTTGCGCGACGAGCGAAGAGAAGCCGTCGAGGCAAGCGTTGCTAGGTTTGGTGGGGTCGCTCTCCAGTTACCCACCTCTGAAGACGAAGACGAGGTTGCCGAGACGGAGGAGAAGATGTTGGACGAATGCGATATCTACGTTACGAGATTTAGAAAGGGCCAAGCTTACGTCAAGGTCAGCTTTCGTTTCCCACTCCTCTATTATACATGACTCAGAGTTTTGTAGGCCGTGAAGATGAACAAAACCATCGGAACTCTAGCCTGGGTGTTCTATATCCACACCCACGGCAGCATCACATCGCCCATAGACCAACTATTGCACTATCCCAATAGGAAAGCATTACCGGATGGTGACTTTGATAAACACGTACGTAGCATTCTTTTGTCTTCCTGGCGTTGCTCGTCTAAGAAACGTTCTCGTGTAGATCGTTACTATAACAAACTATACCGGCGACGCAAGAGACTACATCAAGCGTCTAATAACTACCATGGGTGCCGAGTTCACACCCAGCATGTCTATTCGCAACACTGTCCTTATCGCAGCAAAGTATGTCCTTCCATTTCCTCCCACCAGCCCTTACAAATAGCATGAACTCATAAGCACCCCATAGTCTTGTAGGCTCCAAAGCCGAACGCGCCCAAGCCTGGTCTATCCCCGTCGTAAACCACACCTGGCTGGAAGACTGCTACGTCCAGTGGAAGAATCTCACCTGTGCAAATTCCAAATATATCCAGTTCCCTACTGGTGTGGATTTTGTGGAGGTGCTTGGACAGAGAGGTCTCGGTGGAACCGATGATTTGAAAACCGAGGCACAGGAGATTGAGGCGGAAGAAAGTAGGGCAAAAGAGAAGCAGGCACAGGAAGAGGAAGAGAAGAGGCGGGAGAAGGTCAGGGGGAAGCAGCCTGCTTCCAGCGTGCCTAGCGACACCGACTCGGCGCGGAAGCGCAACGGGAAACAGACGCAAGCAGATGATGACGACGAATGGGCTATGGACCAACCAGACGTGGACGATTCTACCATGCAGCCACTAGACATACCTCTCAAACCCCCTCGTCCGAAGAAAGCCCAGCAATCATCCTCATCGTCGTCAAGGAAGAGAAGGAGGAGCATCAACGACGACGGTGCTGAAGAGGACATGCACGATTTTGACTTTGTTCCTGCGTCGTCTTATCCTCCCCCGAGAGGAACGGCGAGCAGCATGATGGAAGTTGAAGACGCGGTATCGCTCGATCCTGCGCCCGTGTTCACACAAGACTTTTTGATGGACGAGAGCCAGATTCCGCTCGAAGTCCACGGCATGGATATGGACATCAACCAAGACCAGGACGCCGAAGAAGACCCACCTCCCTCTAAATCCAAATCCAGATCCAAACCAGTCACAGTTTTCTCCTCCAAATCTAAACGTGACCGAGCCGCGTCCCCACTCCCTCCCTCCTCCCTCTCCCCATCGCCCTCCCGCAAACAAGCACTTCCGCAGACACAGGAGAATTTACACAAAGGCCAAGGCAGGTCGTCATCATTCCGGCCTGCGTCGCCTGTTAAACCGGCGGCGGTGACCTCTCCTCTGCGTGCGCACGCTAAGGACTCACCACTCCCTGCCAAGGCTCAGGCCCGTGGCAAGCCTGGGAAGGCTAAGGTTCTTGTGGAGGACGAGGAGGAAGAGGAAGAAGAGGGGGATGATGTAGATGAGGATGAGGAGAGGGTTATGAGGGCCAAGTCGAAGGCCCGTTCTGCCAATGGAAATGGGAGAGCGTCGACCAACAAGGTCAGACAGAAGGCCGATTTTGACCGAGAGGAGGAGGAAGGAGAAGAGAGTCAGGCCTCTCCTCCTCCAGTAGTCAAGAAGAGAATGTCCTTGAAGGCCAATGTTACGTTCACAGCCGAGTACGTTGTATTTTTTTCCCCTGTATTTTCGTGCTGGTATTGGGGCTTATTTTTGGCCTCGTTTTTAGTGTGTTAGATATCTCTTCGGAGGAAGAGGAAGTGCCGCCTAGGAAATCTAAATCAAAAACTCCCGCTAAAACCAAGAGCAAACCGACTAGGAAGGCCGTTAGTGAGGATGAGGAGAGCGGGGGAACCTCTGAAGAGGAGGTTTGTATTTTACTCTATCGTACGGTGGACCTCAAACTAATTGTTCTTTTCTCTGCCAGACTCCAGAGGCGCCACCGCCCAAGCGCCCTAAGCCCAAACCAGTTGCCAAAAAATCCGCAGCGAAGCACAGTGAGGACGAGCAGAGTAGGAGAGGGTCCGACGACGACGACGACGACGAGGCTCCACCGCCTATCCGCCCTAGACCGAAACCTATCCCCAAGAAATCCGCAACCAAGGGCAAAGACAAAGCTCCCTCCCCCATTACTTCACCCAAGAAGAAAACCCCAAAGCCAGTTGAGGTCGTCAGCAGCACTGACGAGGAGATCGCCGCCCCTATGCATGCATCTACTCAGCCCAGAGCCTCGTCTTCTAAGGCTGCTGCCACTCCTTCCCCTAGCAAGCGCGGTTTGCGAAGTGTACCCTCAGTTGTGGTCCCGCCGCTTATGATCAACAATAAGATTGTGCCTACTTCTTCGCTGAGGGAGAAATCGCCAGATGAGGAGGACGATCCGTCTTCGCCTCCTCTTCCTCCCAAGTCTAAAGAGAAAGAGAGAGCGAAGAGCAAGGCGAATGGGGTGGAGAAGAAAGATGCCCGTCGGGGGAGTCTGGCAGAGCTTAATGCTAAGCCTACCAAAGCCAGTCAGAAGTCGAAGCTCAAGGCTAAGGCGCCGGTTGTGGACGATGACGAGACCTCTATGATGGATGAGGACGAGGAGCCAGAGCCAGAACCCTCGACGAAGCGTACGAAGGCATCGTCCTCTCCGAGCAAGAAAACCACTAAGAAACAACCGCCTCCCGGTTCGTCCGCCTCCGGTTCTGAGGACCCACCACCACCTCCCGCTACTTCTTCGGGCCGCCCTAAGAGAGGTGCTTCTGAAAGGGCGAGAAAGCAACTCCACGATGTGTATATACCTGACCTGATCACATACGAGCAGCAGAGGAAGCAGTCTCAGAAAAATGGGATGAAGAGCTTCGATATGGACGTTCAGAGGGAGGAGGATGAGCCTCCTACCAGTACCAAGCGGAAAGGGAAGGAGAAGGAGAAGGAGGGTACCAAGGGGAAAAGGAAGAACGACGAGAACGTCGATGAAGAAGAGGAGCCGAGGAAAAAGAGGAGGGTGTCAAAGGGGGATGCCAGTGAGAAGGTGGATATTGACGAGCCGAAGAGTCGTCTGACCAGCAAGAAGCAGCCAGCTGCTTCAGCTCGGGGAACGTCAAAGGTCGAGGAGAAGCATCCCGGGAAGGTGATATCCCCAGTGAAGAAGAAGGGTAAAGTGGCGAAAACGTAGATGTCCCTTCACCTATTTGACTGGATCCGTGAACTGACTGGGTTTTAATCATCAGGGAAATGAAGATCATTGTTCACAGTTCGATGTGCAAGATTACGGAGCTAGATTGGGAGGTACATATAGACTCGATTTCCTATAATTCCTCTTACTAACTTTATTTCCAGGTACTTGAAAAGCTTGGTGTTCGTTTAGCTACTAAGGACGACGAACCGTGTACGCATCTAGTCGTTGAGAGGATCGTCCGAACGGGGACTTTTCTCTTTGCGCTTAGCCATGCACCTATCGTTGCTCACAAGGATTGGCTTGTGCAGTCGATAAAACACGGCAAGCTCCTACGTGAGTGATGATCGAGGCTCCCTCCTCACTTTCTGTATTGATTCTGAGAGCGATCTGTTTTCCTCAGCTGAGAGCAAGTTTCCTATCCGCGACCCTACCACTGAAGCTAAGCACAAGTTCAAGCTGGAAGATGCTCTGGCGAACGCGAAGAGAAACAAAGGCTCGCTTTTCAACAACCATACCTTCTACGTCAGCAAGGGCGCGTGTCAACCAAAAGACCGTGAAAACATGTTACCTCTCTTCGAACGCGTCGTGTTGGCCTGCGGGGGACAGGTGAATCTCACTTCAGATTACAATCAATTATATGTTTATATCCCTTCTTTTCTTCAAACTAGGTCCTCAAGAGCTCTGCGTCTGTAACTATCCTCCAGAACGGAAAGATGGCAGGAGGAGGTCAGACACGACATCTGGTCAGCACGCTGGCGGAGAAGTCCTCCTGGAAGGCGATAGCGGACGCAGGGTTCCCTGTGTATACCCAAGATATCATCTTGACTTCTGCCCTGAGGCAGGAGGTCGATTGGGAGAGCGATGAGTTTGTACTCCCCGGGTGTTCTAAGCGCTGATAGTCGTTTACGGTGGAAAGTTGAGGTACGAAGGCGACGTCCACCCCATGCAGGGTGCGACTGCGAGGGCTGCGAGGGTTTTTTGCGTGGATTTATTTTGGATCTCTTGTGCATGTACATGTTATCTTTCAATGTGTCTGTATTCCGCATCTCTATTCTTATTCTCTGTAGGCAAAGGTTCAATATTCAGGTTGGGACTTCTTGCACTCTGGTCAAACTCCGGTTCTGGGTTAGAGGTAAATTTTTCGCGGTCAGGTGACCGTGTCTTCTCAGCTTTTCAGTTCTCGCGTCCAACTGTGTCCAAAGCTTATCTCTTCTTAACCATTGGCCTTATTCATAATCTTTTTCCTGTGTTGGCCTTGCCCCAAATAGTGTTTAGAAGACGTAGCTATCACGTTTCTACACCATTCCAGGAGCACGCCTCTGCACCAGGGTGAGATCCCTCTTTGGGCCAATAAGAAACTAACACCATAAATCTGTACTGTCTCTTTCGAGTTGTTTTCAATCCGCCTTCCTCTGATCCCAATCCTCCACTCAGACTTCTTGTGGTGCGTAAAACGAACGTTGCTGGTCCGCCCTGTGACTTGGAGCACAAACTTCCAGTCATAACGAACTAATAATCATTGCACACGTTCATCTCTCCCAAGTGCTAGCAGTGATTTTGACTTCGGAAAGATGCGAGGCAGCGAAAGCAATTTTAGAACCCCCTCTGACCGTCGGCAAACATCAAGAACGAGCGCCTGCTTGCCTTTTCTGGCTAGTCAACACGCATTTTGTGTTTTGCCTTAGGCCTGTGCTACCGAAAGGCTCTAGTTTCACACCTCATTTTTGGAATCGACCCTTACACCGACTTCCGTTAGGCCGTGTCGCCATCGTAATATCGGATTATGGAGGACCCTATCTCAGCTTCGCTTTTTACCCTCATCATCTTCATCCCTCTTCTACAACGCTATCCCATTGCGTGGTCACTGAGTCCTTGCCAGTGCTTGTTCTCAAATTGTGCTTTGAGTTACATATTCGTGTGAGCGGGCAAACACTGTCAAGAGCTTAACCTCTCTCAGGAGAAGAAGCTACCCGGGGAGACAGTTGTTGCTTCCAAGGTCCACGGGGCAAGGATGGCGGAAGTTGATAGACTTCAGGTCTTTGGGTACGCCGTCCTGTTCTAAATTTCTAATTTTTATGCCAATCCACACCATTCCTGAACTTGTGCTCAGACTCCTACTCATCGCGAGCTGGTTCAATAGTCTGCTGTATGCATTAGAGATCAGCCAAGTCAGCTCTCAGTCTTCAACTTAGACTCGCTCTGCGTCGTGAACGAACTCTCATGGACCATATGTTAGGCACGCAGGTACTTCAAGAACCATTCTCAACGCGACCCGCCATTTATTCATGGGGTTGTGTTGGCCGCCGTGATAATTGATACAGCCAACTTGATAACAGAGTACGTTTGTGTGTACTCGGTGAGTTCTGTTTTTGTATCTTGGCCTGGAATATGATTCGCCTTTGCTCATAATATGCTATGTCGGTTCAGTACACTGTTAAACACTGGGGTGAGTCGTACTCTATCTTGCTTGTCGTGTAATCAGCCCTGACGCTTCAAAACTTGTGAATAGGGGACGAAGAATACGTCGCGAGCTTGAATTTCTGCAAATGCCCATGCTATTTTACTCACTCAATCGATGATCCACCAGCAATACCAGCACTGGTAAGTTTACCTCACCCACACTTTTACAGAGTCCTGCTTAGCCAACCTTTTCGTTCTTCACAGGCCCATCCCGAGTAAGTAGATTATAGCTACAAGACCTACTGCTGCTCACTCACCCTTCAAAACTTGGAATCATCAGTCTCTGCAGTGACGACCAGCACGACAGCTTTCGTAGTACAGATGTTCTTGATCAGACGATATCATCATTTGTGAGTATGCCCACTGCGAGATTGCCTCTTTTTCATTGTACTGTGGCGTTACATGAAGGCTGATTTACATTCTTCAGTGCTAAAAGAGCGTCGATAACCTTGTCGCTAGTCGCCCTAGCGTTGGGTGCAGTACGTACTATACCTGCTCCCGCATTTTTCGGTGCACTGGCATATTTTGTCTCTCGCTCTATAAGTTGATCTCAGCCTATATTTTAGCTGTCACCGCCATCGTGCACAACTCCTACCGGGCCCGCGACACGATCCGAATATCTGGGACGATCTGGCTCGTTTGGAGCGTTACGGTGGACTGCTTGATAGCAACGGCGCTGGTAATACAACTGCATAAAATGAAGTCGGGGTTCAAGTATTCTGAGAGGTATGTGGTATGCCTTCGAAGCGCGGTTTCCAAGTTGCTGATGATGGAGAACGTTGGGTTTTTATAGCTTGATACGAAGAGTCACTGTCATTACTATCCAAACGGGCACTGTGACATCCGTGCTGATGCTAATCGGTCTGGGAACGTTTCTAGGCTTCATCCGGGGCAATGGTGCGCACCCTCTTCCTACCCCGCTAGCTATCATCTTCTGCTCAACTTTGTTCTTACGATACGTACTAGTCTCCATATCTCTAGGGTTCTGCATGGGGTGCGTCTACACTCACTCCATGCTCCATAACCTGAACGAACGAAACACTCTCGCTGGAACCGCTCGCTCCCGTGCACGCGCTACCGGTGCTCAGGGTGATACGCCATCCGGTATTCCCGATCATACAGGGGAACCGGGATCGTTGGGGTTGAATTTGACTAGGATATGTGAGTGATGCGTATATATCCTGCTTTCAGGAGATTGGGAGAAAAGATACTGAGGGTGATGCATTATGGTTGTAGTGAATAATTATCAGAGGACGGTTATTCGAAGCTCTTCTGACCATCCGACTCGTATGGAGGAAGGGTATCATGCTCCCGAATCTGGTCCCCGGACTGAGAATGCGCGAAGCGGCTTGAATGGTCCGCTACACCCAACTGTGCGTATCTGGGTAATCTTGTCTGCCGAATGACTTTCTAATCTATCCATTCTGCCCTTGTAGAAACCGAAACCTGACTGCTATCTCGCTGCTCCACCCCGGGAACTGTCGTCCATATAATTCATGGGCCTGACTATCAAGAGACGACATTGTCGTACCCTCAGTAATCCACCCTTTAACAGGTCCACAGTACTATCTTACTCCGATATTTATCCTACTGTACCATTTTCCGATATCCGAGACGCGTCTTGTCTTCTTTACCTGCTAGTGCAGCTGCATTGGGTGAGCATGTGCATGCACCATATACTGTATTTTCATGATCACCTTTCGCCTACGTTCAAGTTATGCCCGGTTCAATGTTCCGTGACTTGTCATCCGTTCTAGTTTGAGTTTTTACAGAACCTCGGTCGAACCCTCGGTCATAACCGAGTATGTGGGGAACGCGGTCAGGTGATACACCGACGCGTCCTGAGGCTTAGCCGACTCTCCTCTCACCTTTTCTGAGTACAGCAATTCAGTTACATGATCTCCGTTATGTAGGGTAACTGAAGGCACACACACGAATCATCCCAAGTTCGACCCAAGAAGCTCATGATCATCAAATGCTTGCGCCCGTTTCTAGTTAACAGTCATCAGAAAACAGCTTTACGAGGGACTTCTTCGGATCATCCGACGCGACGTCGTACCGAGAAGGGAGACTATCCTCCGGAGCCTCAAACCAAGAGTGCGCAGGGATAGTCGAAGGGCGCCGTGTTGCACCTGAGGTGTACATGCATACTTATTTGCTTTACTTTGACCATGAGGACTATTTCCGTTGATCTCCACTGTACTCTCAGCGACCGAAAGCCTGCGTGATACCCCCTTAAGACGAGTCATATTTGATCTTTTCTATCTAGTACTACATCACTGGAACCCCTCGAACTCTGTCCACCGGAACGTATATTAGTGGATCAGTACTCCTAGTATTCTAGCCTTGAATTGTACAAGTGATGATACATACTATGATCGTGTAGATCGGTCTAAGCGCAGTCGGCTTCTTTCGCAGCTAGGGCAGTGTGCGAAGTGCTAATATCTCCTGCAATCGTTGGGGTAATAAGCAGGGTATCCCTAGATCATCAAGTAGAGTGAACCGGGTCAATAACACTTACACTAGGGTCATTTGAATGTACCGGCACACTTTCCTTCCCTGCCGTCCTCCTCTTGAGGGCTGGGCTCGGAAACGTCGCATCTTTCCTCAATACGTTCCGGTTGCTTAGGGGACTCGGAGATTTGTAGAGCAGCTTTAACGATCGTTCACTGCAAACACAACATGTGTACATTGCATGTTAGCACTCCTTGTTCTCCAACGTCCAGTAGAGAGTACTCACGTATCCCAGTCAGATTGAATCCTAACGATCCCGGTTCGCCTACAGGGACATCCGGAGACGATGCAGCCTCGAGAGCATCGGCAGTGCGGGAACAAGAAGTCCCGGCGAGGGTGTTGCGTTCGTTCAGGTTGTGAAGCATGGTATGTGTGTAGACGCTGCCCAGGCAGAATCCTATGGATATTGACACTAGAAGCCCGGGGTGAGTAGATGATCATGAGGTAAGGAGAAAGTAAGGTAAGGTTAATGGAGGAGGGGAAGGGGCGTACCGTTTCCATGTATGAAACCTAGGAATGTTCCAAGACCTGTGAGCTGTAGCACAGAGGTCACTGTACCCGTTTGAATAGTGATAACTGTAATCCTTCGTATCAAGCTACAAAAGTTTATCAGCAGAAGAACTCTTAGCCTCCATGAGAAATGAGCACTACACACCTCTCTGATGATTTAAACCCTGATTTCATCCTATGCAGTTGTACAACCAATGCCGCCGCTATCAAGCAGTCTGTAGCAACAGTGAGGATGAGCCATATCGTCCCAGATATCCGTATCATCTCGCGATCGCGGGCTAGGTAGGCGTTGTGTACTATTTCGTTTATGGCTAACACGTAGGATGAGCTCAACTGGGTAAAACAAGAGATAAGGCAAGTCATTGTATAGCTAGATCGTCAGGGGAGGTATAGTTGATCATACGTACTGCACCGAAGGCCAGGAGGACCAACGACCACGTTATTCCTGGTATTCTAGCACTGGAGAACATAGATCAGCCTCCAAACCAGAACGACATTGACTAGCAAAGAGCGAGTCTAGTAGGCGAGCTCACAAATGGTGATATCGTCTGATCAAAAACATCTGTACTACAAAAGCCGTTGTGCTGGTCGTCATTGCAGTAACTGATAAATTCCGATCCAAGTCGATCGTTGCGCGTCAGTATGTCCAAGAAATAGTGTCGTCGTTTTGCACTTACTCGGGATGTGCCTGTAAGGATGTGTCCCAATGAAGCAAGACGATACGGTGTAGAGGATAAGGGCTTACCGGTGCTGATATTGCTGGGAGTCATGATAGGGGGTGGATGAGAAGGATATGAGACAACCATCTTGAGCAGTCCGGGTAACTCACAACGTATCCCTCGTCCCCTTTCCACAAAACCAGGCTCAGAGCGTCTTACACCACAAGCAACAAGGGCACACTTACCCCAGTATTTCACCGTGTACTAGAGCGACCGAAGATATCATGAGAAAAGGGCACATAAGACCCAACTCTAGGAGGACGCACCGAGTACACACAGAGGTATTCCGTTATCAGAGTGGCCGTATCAATAAGCAGAGTGAGCGCCACCATCCTCTGGATAAGCGGGGGATCGCGTGGAGAATGCTTCTTGAAGTATTTGCGAGCCTAGAAGCTGGTATGAGTGCTCGGAATCACGACGGGCATGGGATTCTCGTAGGTGAGGAAAGTGTGAAGCCCCTCACCTGAGCGATCTCCGATGTATATAACAAGGTATTGAACCAGCTCGCGATGAGTAGAACTCTGAAAGCAAGTCCAGCTTTCGTGAAACGGTCTTAGTCGCAGTAGCATGTATAGGATGGCGCACCCAATGACCTCTACAAGTCTATCGTCGGCCATCAAGTAGGCCTTGGAGCTCGAGGTTATCGACTATTCGCTAAGGCTTTAACTGGAGGTTGTAATGCTGCGCCCCCTCCAGCAGAGAAAGTGGGGTATGGTGAGTCGTGACTAGTATGCAGTGTGTTGTCCTCGACGAAAGATGAAGAAGGGCGCAGGAGGCCGAGCTCAGAAAGGGGGCACCCCACCAACAGAGATGGCGACACCGACGTGACCGACCGACGAAAGGGGCCGCTCAGATCCGAGCCAACATCCATAAGAACGGGTCTCTCGTATTGAGTTTCGAGTGATTTTGCAGGGGCGGATGACTTGTCAACGGGACCCGGGTGATCCTCGACCGTATGTAACTTACCGCCGGGGACTACTCTGGGGATATGCAGTCGTATACTACATGCCTGAGAAAGAGAGTACTGTAGTGAGAGAGAGAGAGAGAGGGACTGGCAAGTCTGCGCACGGCCGTGCCGGTGCCACCTATGCCAACTCCGGCCGTTACCGGGGAAGCCCATGCCTGCGCTTTGAGAACGCTGGGAATTTGTTCTGTGGGTTCCTGGGAAACGCTGAACCGAGTTGTTCCAGTGATGAATAATTCACGAATAGCAGCGGTAAATCTACGATATGATACAGACTCTTAGGAGGAGAAGAATTACTACAGATAGCATTCTACAACAAAGGTTCGATACAAAGAAGAACTGAAGCAGTGCGGTAGAGCCACTCCTAGCTGTGTAGCGTTGTTGGGGGAATATAACCAAAATACACGAGTGGCCATTCCAAGGGAGATATCGATATCGAGCCGAAATATAACCGATGGCACCCAGTATAACCACAAAGTCCAGTTTAAGCCCGGAAGAGGAGGAGATTGGGCTTGGTGTTATACTGGTGTTATCCTAGCGGGAAGACAAGTGTCCGGATCAGTTGATGAACCTTGTTCAACCAAGGCGAGGACACGAATGGAAGGTGGAAGCGTGGTGAGGCCGCTGGCGCTGCTAGTATATATGTATCAGAATGGGAAGGAAAGATAGAATTGAGTGCCGTACCTTTTTTCTCACCCTTGCGCTTCCCCACTAGAGTGTTTAAGAGGGTCACTTACGGCCCTCTCGATTGACATACTCACGAGCACTATATTCCGACATCTGCTGGCACAACAAGTCAATCTGTTGTTCCACCGTCATAATGTTCGTGGCGGTAATCTTCTTTCCTTGCCGGATGTGCTGGACCCAGAGTTGCCGAGAGGTATACCAGACGTACGGTGTGCGTTCGGAGACGTTGTCCAGCCTTCCCAGAGACAGAGCCCTTTCGCGAAGCCCACAAGATAGCCAATGTCGCTTGAGTTCGGTTTTACGGTACAGTCTGCAAGCAAGGGGATGATGGTTATGAAAGATACGTTCTGAAAGCAAGAGGGAAACTCACTGGCGTCCGCAGTAGACGCAAAGGGCTGCTTTAGCAGCCTCTGCTTCGATTGGCTGATGATTATAGCAGCATTAACGCCTTCAGAGGGAGTGAAAGGTTTGATGTTGCATACTCACGATGCTGGTCAACTGAGGCGTACTCTGAGCAACAGGTTCGTGGGTCCCCGAAAGCCAAGGCCCAGACGTAGATGTGAACGGATGACTAGTGGAGTCCTGAAGTATGCAAGGTAAAACGCAATTAACAAGGAGAATTTTTTTGTAGCATGAATCGAGGAAGGATCGGTCTTGAAGGAGACTCACGATATCAAACGAGTGGGATGTACTCTGGACTACAGGTGCTATTCCGTAGCGTTGTGACAGCCCAGGCTCAGACGTGGGCTGATAACCAGTGTATGCCTAGCGTATGCAAAGTAAATAGGTGAACGATGTGAACGGCAAGTTGGTAATACAGATAAAGACGGAGACGAACTTGTGGTGGAGTGTAATCGACGGTGTTGGGGATCTGTGAATCAAGAGAATCTGGTGCAGTGACGTCGTTCTGATGACCACATAATTGGTAGAGAAGTCGAGGGTCGGTCAAGTTGCCAAGGTATGTAACTTGGTTAGGATCGACGAAAGATTGATGTGGCCAGCTACTCGGCTGCCACTGGCAATGGTAAAACGAACTAGATTCAACGAACCAACCAGTTTGTCCTCGTTGTAGGCGATGAGACATGTATAGCACATACCGTTGAGGATTGGGAACTTGGGAGATGTGCACCGGATCATTCGGTCCGTGGACGTAGCCATTGTGAGAGGTGTGATCTTGTACTACCGATTCATCGTAGGTGAACCTTCCATCGCGACATGAGGTGAGATGGGAGGAGGTGAGTGCAATAAAGCTAAAATCGTCCTGTGTGTTGGACATCAGAAGAGGAGAGGGTTGAGATGAGGAAGGCATAAGTGACAAGGGCCTTTTAAACTGCTGGTGGTACTACCGGTGGTACTTTCGCTGGTTTGCAAAGTCGGCGCCTATATGTAGCTTTGAAAGTGACACGCCCCATCAACTCTGAGGGGTAGTGAAAACATGGAAACGGGAAACGGGGACGAATGAAGGCGGGACGAACGGAAATGGGTCGGATGAATAGAAATGGGTCTGACACTGAGCTTTGCGAAAGTTTCGCACGAGCGCTTGCTCTTGATCAAAGGATCGCGAATCGCGATATCCAAGTTCCTACTATGTACTAGATCATGGCACGCTCTAGTACTGTATACTGTGAGAAGTATTACAGTCGACTCCCTCATAACCGATACCCCTCGGTGGAAGGCCAAAGGTATGGGTTATGGGAGAAACCAAAAATAATTACAAATAATTACAAATAAATCCTCAATTCGAAAATTATTCTAAGTGAGCTCTAAGATCTAATGGAGTGGTCCGTAGTGAGAATCGGTTTCATAGCTTGTTGCTGCTTATGGTGGAGGAAACGACCGAAATAGGCCAAGACAGGCTGCGGCTTCCGTGCACTGTCCTCATTCGAGAGGTTGGGGGAGTTATTGAGTGAGGTGGTGGCCTGTAACACATCTTTGAGAGACACTACTCTGATAGGCTGAGAATTATCAGCGCCGTCACTGCCGTTGGTCTCGATGGCCTCCAGTGCCTCAGCAGCTTCGCACATGGCCTGGTTTGCAAGGCCTTTTCAGAACCTTAAGAGGGGCGGACTTCTTAGAATTAGCGGACATGGAACTGTACTAACACTGAGACTCAGTTCCATATGGGAACAGATCAAATAGCCTAGCCCCGTCAAGCTGATTGAGTACAGTTTGTAAACTCAAAGTTTATGCGACTTCACTCGTCAACAGCATCAGCACAGCAACGCGCGGATCCTCCATCATCCTATCCTCACCGGCATCTCGCTCATCGTGCGGATGACGCGTCTGCCGGATCTGGGGCTGGCGCAGATGTTGTTCCCTGGTGAGGAGTTTGATGGTGGTTTTGATGGTGGTGTTGTGGGAGGTGAGCATGGAGAGGTGCCTCCGGTTCATGGGCCTCTGCTCCTCAAGCATGATCATCGACCTGAGGAGCACCCCCTCGGTACACACCGCGTCAAAGTCGAGCCAGACGCGTTGGCAACGCTGATTTGCGGGAAACTACAGGTGGACTTGGAAACCAGTTTGAGGCGAGCGATGCTTTGCAAGATAATGTAGGTTATCTCAAAGGTTGTAGTATATCTACATATGTCGTTATACTCACTACTGGAAGAACTCAGGCGGAATGCACCACGAAAGAAGATAGCCCAGTCAATCAGCACATAACTACCGGCACGAGACGAAGGGCACCCGTGTGATAGACGGGTGGTTGAAGTCGTTCAGCAGGAGTCCACATCAAGTCTGGGGATACACACAGAACAGCCACAAGTCTTCCACCCATACTAGAGCGGCAGCGTTGGTGCACCCAGGCACCGGGCAGGCACCGGGCTTATTCGTAGAAGTAGAAGAGAACCAAACCCCACATACGATCTACCCACAGAGTACCAAGTACTCGAATACATAGCCTTCATAAACTCGGAGTTACACGGCCTACAAGAGTCGTGCGCAGCTATGCCAGTCAAGAGTGAGTGGGAGAGAGACACAGAGACCTCCAGCGGTCTCGTTATCTCACCCAATCAGTTCCGTATCACCATGATCAAAGCGTGTAGTACATAGGCATTCATTGATATCCCCAACGCACACCACATTAGAATATCTATCGTCATGGCTCGTGAATGAATAGCAAGAATCCAAGAAAGCAAAGATAGACAGCAAGAAAGCCAAGAATCAAACAACGATCACAAGAATCCACGGAGTCAAAACTCGGGATACAAGAATAAAAGAAGAAACAAAACTCCAAATTCAAAACCTTCAGTCGACACCATCCAAATCCAGCTCCTTAGATCCACTACTCAATGCGGTCCGACTGGAACTACTACCCGTGCTCCTGTCCAACACGTCTGGTTCGCCTGGGTCGATTGGGTGCTCCTCAGGTCGATGATCATGCTTGAGGAGCGGAGGCCCATGAACCGGAGGCACCTCTCCATGCTCACCTCCCACACCACCACCATCAAAACCACCATCAAACTCCTCACCAGGGAACAACATCTGCGCCAGCCCCAGATCCGGCAGCCGCGTCATCCGCACGATGAGCGAGAGCTGGGGGTTGCCTTGTTGCAGGGGTTGAGGTTGAGGTTCTGAAGACGCGCCGACGTGTGGTGGAGATGAGCTCGAAAGTGCTGATGAGTTTGAGGGAGTTGATATTGGTGGGAGGCGAGTGCCGGCGTTCAAGAGTGCCCAATCTTCGTCGTCGATCTCGTCGACGCTGCGACCCCAGGTTTGGCGGATAGCACCGGGGGAATTGAAGGCGGCGAGGATGTAGCAAATCGGTGAGCCTGTCCACCAAGATCAAAGGTGCAGTTGCGTCAGTATGTATATCCATCCGCATAGAGAAAGGGAGTGAATTGAAGAGATATACGTACATAACCCACTCAGCTCCTGTTCCCTCCGCAGTCTCTGTTTTGCACTACCACTTTCACTAGTGGGGTTAGATTCAGAGTCAGAGTCGACCATGGGTGTAGGATCCCCTGGGTTATCCGGGTCGTCGGGTGGTGCGGTGAGATCGCGCAGCGTGTCGCCGAGCCTGTACAAACGTCGACAGGTAGGGCAAATACGAGACGTGAGTCGGGACTTGTTGTACCACACGATCTGCAAAAATAAGAAAGCGCATATAATCAGTATCCAACTTCCCATACCGCCGAGTAAAGTAGAATAAAACAAAGCAAAAAAGCAACATACCAAGCCCAACTCCTCAGGCAAAACGCTACACAACATCTCCTTCACCTCTTCCTGTCCAAACTCTTCGCACAGCGGGTCTTCCCTGCTCACTTGCTGGGCGAAGTAAGAGCTGAGGAAGGATGGGGTGTGGCCTTGCAGGATGCGGGGGCCTGTGCCTGGGTCGTGGATTGGGAGGGGGAGGAGAAGGTGGTCGGATAGGTGAGGCTCAGGAGGATAAAACGCGTCTCGAGAGTCCATATTCGACGCGTATCGCGTCGTCGAGGGCTGGAGAATCGGCACCACCGACGAGGGAGAGCACAGGGGCACCGACGGTTTCCTTTGCCACAGTCCCTCCTCCTCATCTGAATCCCCATCCATGGTGTCCAGCAATGCCAAAGGCGGCACTGTATCCTCGATCTTCTCGACGCGGAGGTTCAGCTCTAGCTCCCTTAATAGCACGTCTAGATCCAGCTCTGTCGTCGTTTCCTCTTCCTCGTCATCCTCTGCGAATGACGTCCGAGCATCGGAGAGGCGTTGGCGCTCCCCGGGCAGAGCAACGCTGACGAGTCCAGGAGGCGCGTAGTTGGGCTTGGATTGTTTCTGGGTGTTACTAGAGGTAGAAGAGAGAGGGCTGGAGGGCTGATGGGGAGGAGGAGGAGTAGCCACAGGCGGCGTGGAGGGACAGCTGTTCGATGCGCTCCTTTCCCCTCCTCTCTTCACATTCCTCGTCTCGATGGGCCCCTTACCAGGACGTCCGCCGCTTCGTGGCCCAGTATCTTGAGACTCTGATTTGTTGTCGGAGTTGTGTTTCTTCTGGGTAGAATGACCGCTAGTATTGCCCTTTCCCTGAGATTTCTTGGATTTCTTCTTCGTGTTGCGTGGTCCTGGCATGGTAATGATATCTTGTCTTGTGCGTTGTTATAGTGTCGTCCAATGAATCTATAGCTGGCTTCGTAGCGTTCAACAACGTCGTATCTTCTCGTTCTCGTTCTGGTGCTTATGAGTATGCAGTTCGCTCTAACAAGGACGAGCAATAGTCGTATATGCTGTTCCTTTGTCGATAAGTTGATAGGTTATAAGAGATTCTAGACCCCAAAACGTCAACAGTTCGTCGACAAGGAATGCTCAAAAGAGGCACGTGACCGCTATTTACCGGACCGTTGAAAGGGTCCCCGAGTTCGAAGTGATCCCCCCCAGGCAGTGCAACTCAACGTTCACCATCGTTCCTTTCCTCGATAACTTCGTTCTTATTGTCAAAGTCTTCACCCTCTCAAGGAGACTACCTTCATTGCAACTACTGCTTTCTTTGAGAACGTATATAAAGAAGAGAGAATAACTCGTTTGGGTTTAGTCTGCTGCTAGCCGATAATCATCAGCCAGGAGTAACCCCCAGTAAGTCACCTCTTCAAAATCCAAACCCTCATTCGAAGCACGAGATCTTGAGAAATCTAGATCCAGATCGTACATTCTCGACTATATCTACCTATCTACCAGCACGCGAGAGAGAAGAAGAAGAGAGCAATGAGCAAGCCAGGCACACCCGCACCAGCCAAGACGTCGTCGAACACGCTTTTGTTGAGGAGACAGCTGCAAGAGTTGACCAAGCACCCTGTTGAAGGGTTTTCTGCTGGTTCGTCTATAGGTTTCCTTTTCGGTTTCTTTTTTTTGGTTTCCTTCATCTTTCTTTGGTTGCCTTTCGCTTTTGATCTCCTCACTCTTGCATGTTCGTGATTTGTTTTGTACGATCGCCACTCGCTCTCGTACGTTCTACACTACGTCTCGCTCATCGTCTGCCCAAACCTCCTCGAGACTTAGATGAGGTTGTAACGCGCGTGTGAAGGTGCCGTGATGTGACGTGAAGGGAGTAAGAAGATGCCTCACACTGCACTTCGTCACCCAGTCATCTATCTTACCCCGCATCCGCATCGTATCACATCGTATCGTGTGCTATCTGCACATCGCGATCGCCCATGGATCTGGGGTAACGACGAGGAGGCTGCGTTGCGAGGTGAAGGAGGTGGATGGATGTAGTTGGGTGTGATAGATGGAACGTTGGGCTTGCTGAGAGCGTTCAATGCGTGGTTGTTTCATGCCGGGTGCTGCTTCTGATTCATGTTCCAGTTCTGTGCTTTGCGTCCCTGCGAGTCGAGATTACGGACGTAATCTTATCTCGCCGTTCTCTCGCGTTGACTTTCGTACCGTGTCCCGTTGTTCAATTCTGCTCTCCTTCCTCCTATCATCTCTCTCATCTCAAACGGCGACACTTACACCACACTTTTTCTCCTTTGAACAGGTTTGATAGACGATAACAACATCTTTGAATGGGAGGTTCTCATCATCGGGTGCGTTGCTCTCTCTGACTCTCCTTCTATGCTCATCGCAAACTCATACCCGTCCTTCCTTCTTCTTTCGTGAACTTAGGCCCCCGGATACGTTATAGTAAGCAGCCCTTCCCTCCATCTCTTGGTCTTATACTGCTTGCGTGCTGAGTGATGGCTATTATTTATCACAGTGAAGGAGGGTTCTTCAAAGCGCAGCTGTCTTTCCCACCAGAGTTCCCGCTGCTGCCGCCGAAGATGAAGTTCAAGACACCGATGTGGCATCCGAATAGTACGATTCTTCCTCCTCTTCTTCATCCATTCATTCTGTATTATTGTCATCATTCTCCTTGTTTTGCCTCCTTGTCATATCTTATTTTGTATTATTTCCCTATGTCGTCATTTCGACCCTAACCTCTATCTTCTTTTCTTTGAATTATAGTCTATGCGGACGGCGTGGTGTGTATCTCTATCCTCGTACGTCTCTCTCCCATATCTCCTTGATATCCCGGTCGAAACTCACTCTGGGTTGTTGTAGCACGCACCAGGCGAAGACCAGTACGGATACGAAGACGCAGGCGAGCGATGGCTGCCTGTTCATACTGTCGAGTCGATCGTGAGTCAACTTCCTCTTTCCTTTAGGAGAAGTACTTGGTACTCATTATATCTTGTTCTTGTCTCACCTTTGATGGTGTTACATAGTTGATGAGCGTCATCTCCCTCCTGTCCTCTGAGAAACCAAACTTGGACAGTCCTGCCAACGTGGACGCAGCGAAGGAAGTTAGGGAAGATTTCGCAGGTGAGAGATTCAGTGTTTCTGGATCACGATCTCCCTGTGGATCTCTGACTTTACTCTTTCTTTTTCACTCTGTGCGTTCATAGGGTATAAGAAGAAAGTCAGACGGCTGGTGAGGAGGAGTGCGGAGGAAGCGTTCGATTGAGCGGCGTTGGGGTTGTATCGTCAATGGGTTGTGGTACTTTCATCGGTCGTTCGGTCCACTATTGTTTAGGGTTGAGTTGTCCGTTTCCAGTCTTGGGAGATCGTATCGTAGCTTCCCTAGAGGCGAGCCTCCCCTCACACTTCGGTACTTTCGCCTGTTTGCTGTGTCCTCTCAATCTGTTCATTTTCTTGTTGGTTGTTTCCTTGCTCGTTTACTTGTTATACGTCGTTCTATCATGATTGTTATGTTCCCTTTCCCCCTCTCTAAATCCACGAACCAAAGAAGACCTGTAGACTGAAAAGGGGGTGGGGAAGATTGTAATGCCGATTTACCCGAGCCGCGGCCGGCCGGCAATATCCGGTAAACGGCTTACTTCAGCACCCCTAAAACTAGTGGCGCCGGCAACGTCCGAGTGATGGATCACAGGGTGCAGCCGAGAAGCCGGTTTATCAACCCATAGCCTCTGCCTTACCTAACAGACGTCCGTGCGCGAGTGCACAAAGTCTGGCGGGGAAACGAGTGAGGGGGGCTGTGCTTGGCCTGCCAGCCTTTTCCCCCCTCACACACACACAGGTGAGAGAGCCCTCGCCCAGCGTACTGGCAGTACGCCTACCAACCCTTCGCTCACCCACTGCGCCCTACAGTCCCTCTCATCAACTTTTTTTAAATATTTTATATTTTATATTTCTTCCTCGTTTCCACCGCTTTCCAAACACCTCTTTGAAGGTGCGTTTCAACACTTGGGCTTTGTCTTTTTGGTTGGGAGTTTTGAGCTTTTGTTATAACGACGACGATGAAGGGGCTCGGTGATGATGGGGAGGCGGAGAGCGCCAGCCACAGACGCGTCGCGTCTCGTCCCCTGCCTCGCTGTTCTTCACTCATCATCGCGGGTCTTATCGACGAGTTGGCTTCATCGTCGCGTGATTTCCGCGTCAGCGCCGTGATGCACGACGTACACCCCTTGTTTTCGACGGACTCTTTTCTCTCTTCCTCACTTCCTCTCCATTCCGCTGCATCAACAACGTTACTAATCTGTTTTTCTTCTCGACAGTTACCGCGTTTATAATCCACCATGCCTAAGGAAACCACCAAACCAAAGGTGTGTCTTCTTCCTCTTGTTGGTTGGGTTTTGGTTTCTTCCCTTTTATGGGAGGGTTGGGTTTTTTGGTTTCGCTTGCGTACCTTTCTCTTCGATTGCGCCTACGTTTGCTTCAACCATCGAGGCTGAGCTCCATGTATCTTTCATCCTCACTTTTGTTTTGTCGTGGGGTTGAGCGTTGTCGACGTCGACGTCGTCACGCTCGTTGTATGCGTGTGCATATACTTGGATGGGGCATCTTTCGAGGGCTACGCTTACCTTCTTTCGTATTCTCATTATCTGGCCCTCCGCTCGTCGTACGTGCGTATAGCTACGCTCCTCGTTGAGCGGAGAGTCGGTCATATGCGTCGTCGGTGGCCTTTGCAAGTGCATATATGCGCCCCTGGTGTACCTCAGAGCATCTCAACACGAGCTGCCCATCAGACAACCCCTCTTCATTTTTTTTCTGCCTCGTACTGTCTTTCAACGTTGTTCGTTGTCGTGTCTGTCGACACATATATTAAGTGGTCTTATACTTTTCTTGGATCTCTTTTCGTCTTTCTTGTCTTCTTCCCTCTTATCTTCTCTAAAACATCTTACTAACACCTCATTGCTCTCCTCTGTAGCGCAAGGCCGCCGAGAAGGCCGAAAAATCCAACGCCGCTTCCGGCCGCTCTAAGAAAGACCCCAACGCACCTAAGCGTGCTCTGTCCGCCTACATGTTCTTCTCGCAAGATTGGAGAGAGAGAATCAAGGCTGAGAACCCTGATGCTGGTTTCGGTGGGTCCCTCTCTTCGTGCTCTTTTGAGCTTTGTTATCGTTTTGGGAGGCGGAGGCTGATTGTGTTTATGTTTTCTTTCGGGTTGATTAGGTGAGGTAGGAAAGTTGCTCGGTGCGAAGTGGAAAGAGTTGGATGATGCTGAGAAGAAGGTACAGTCGCGAGTACTTTTGTTTTATCTCGATCTTAGTCCTGATGATGGCTTTTGTAGCCCTATGTCGAGCAAGCTGCTCGTGATAAGACGAGGGCGGAGAACGAGAAGGCTGCGTATGACGTGAGTTTTACCCCTTGTTGATCTGGAATCCCCGAGAAACAGTTACTAATGATATCTTTCTCTTCGTATCTTAGGCTGGTGAGAGCAAGAAGAGCGCAGCTAGCGCAGACGAGGACGATGACTAAATCAAACCATCTCTCCCCTCTCTCTCTTCTCCCTCAATCACCCCCATCCCCGAACCCTGCTCTGAAAGTCATTTGAGAAATTTCCCCTTGCTACCACCTCCCCCCTCTTCGACCCCTTTTTTTCTGCCGTTTGTTCTATTTTTGCAACCCTCCTCCATCCACCACCGATGTCTGTTCTGTCTGTCTGTTGTTTGTTCTTTTCCGTATATTCTACATTTTTGTGTGCTGAATTGAAACATCGAAATCGAAATCCCTTGAAATGCGATTGCGGTGAAGATGATTGGTGTGATACTGTAGTTGAGCCTCGGGGTTGCATGCGTGTGTGATTTGTTTCTCTGGTGGTTCTGAGATGGCGTGTGTATGTATTGTTGGGGTGTTTGGGGTGGTAGAGTTGTAAATGGTCAGGGAGGTACGATGGTATCCCCCTCTCTCCCAGAAAAAAGAATTCCCATAAAAGGTAATAATGATGGAGGCTTTGAGCGGTCCAGGTCATCTGACATCACCGCTACCTTCAGTGCCATCACTGCCAGAGTTCTCGAGGCCCAAGGAGATGAGCTCGCATGAAACAGATGCTACAAGACTCATGGCAAGACTAACTTGACTCCAAATGTACTTTGCATTGCTCTCTGGAGCGGCTATGGGCCCCTTGAGCACCGTAAGATGTACTTCTCGTCATCTGTGTGCGGGTTTTCCATTCCATGCCTCATCTTAGCCTTGGTTGTAGTGGGCTATACTTTCAACTCTAAATTCCTCCTTCCGCGTCTCAGAATAACTGCTGGCTATGTACTCTCTAAACTACTTGGATCCAAGCTGGATCACCCGTTTCTCTGTGATCATCGATATCACTACGCCTCCATGATTGACACCACCACCATGGCGGTGTTCCGTGGGTCTCTTTCTGAGGGGGTTATATAACCTAGGGCTCTCGGAGGGTGCTAGAGCTGCTTTTTAACTCCGCAGTATGGCACTGGACGTTGCATTCGAACAGATTGGGCCAGTAGGTTTCCCTGCTTCGGCCAGGAATCGTATTCTAGGTGAGTTCTCCTTCTCTTACTACTACCTTGGTGTATAAGACTGTGAATCATGATGCGTGTTTCTGACCGATGAGATTTGAGCTGAATATCATATCGTAACAGGTTCCATGGAAGTCGGAGTGCTGGTGTCTATCCTCTTGCTTGGGATAGCGACTTCGCAGGCGTATTACTACTATAGCCGTTTCCCCAAGGATGGGCGGACGACGAAGATGCTCGTCGCATCGGTTGTGTAGGTGTCCTCTCGTCTCAAGCTACACCGCACCTCCTTCCATTCTACATCAATACTCTCGCTCTTGATCCTGATCCGAAAGCTAATAACCATCTCCTCTCTTCTCCCTCTCATTCCTTGGTCGACTAGGCTGTTAGAATACGGCCATACCATTGCAGTGTGCTATGCTCTGTACGGGTATACCGTTACAGGGTTTGGTGACCCCGGGTCCATACTGAACCTCCCGCCTTCTGTGGCAGTTTCAATCGTGCTCGCGGGAACTGTGGTTTCTCTAGGTTCGTCTCTGCCACTCGTCATGGGGCTATCCAGAGCGCTTATATCAGGTCATGAAACAGTTCACGCTTTCTTCGCGAACAGGATCCGAGTTCTATCGTGAGCCGTCTTGCTATAGCTCTCTAACTTCTTATTCCTTTGCTCACGAACCACTGATCATCACACCACTGCGACTCTGTACAGTCGACAGCTGATCATCCCCATCCTCTCGTGGCTGATCTCCTTCCTCCAGTTCGTCACGAGCCTAGTGACGACCGTCCAACTGGTCCACAACCCTGACCACCTCGACTCGAAGGACCTGATCAAGAAGTACGGTTGGATATCGGACATAGGGCTTGCACTCGTCGCTGCGAACGGGGTATTGATCGCGGGTACGATGTCGTGGATTTTGGTGAGCGAGAAGGAAGGCAGGAGGGGGTTTCAATCGTGAGTTTTTGCTCTCGTTTTTGTTCTTTGTGACTTTTCAGACTGTTGGGGCTGATGAGAGTGTGCATATCCTAGGACGACGAGGGTTCTTGATAAGTTGGTGGCGTGGACGATTGAAACGGGAACGATTACGAGGTGAGTAAGAATCTTTGGGGAGTACTCTTCTTGATGAGAAGCTGATCGCGGGATCCACCAGCCTAGGAGCTATCGTAACTCTAGTTTGTGTGAGTAGAATTCCAATCTAATCCTTCTCTCGGCTACTTCATAATCTACCTCGATTGCCAGTTCTACAAAATGCCAGATAACCGTACGTCTTCGTCTTTTCATGGGGAAGTCAAAACCCTAATTGTAACTACTGTATAGTTGTGTGGCTCGGTATATTCGTCTGCATGAGCCGTCGTGAGTCTATCGGTATACCTCCATCACATTACTGATCATATATCCATAGTCTACTCTAACTCTCTCCTCGCGTCGTAAGTTCTTCTGTTGCTGGTTCTCGACACGACCACTAAGGTGAGGTTCATCTGTATCGCAGATTGAACGCACGACAGTCTCTACGAGACCTGAAGGACAATGTAGTCGAGCTCGAGCTCCCTCGCTCTGATCCGAGTCATGGGTCTGTAACTCATGTACAGAGTGAACCGAGGTAAGCACCTCAAATTTGTTCCATTTTTGACTGTCTTACGAACGCCGACAAAAGGAACGATACTTCGAAAGCGATAGCCATATCTATGGCCTAAGTTATGACCTCATGAAGTGTGATGACGACGGAGCTGCTCAAAGATCGTTGAATCTTGATGCCGAACATATAGAGGCACTATACACGACTTCGAGTTACTCCATGCTTTGCATATTGTATTAATATAATATACCCTCTGGAAACAGCCAATATGATTACTGAAACCCACACCTACTATCAGCAGAATAGTTAAGATACCATCTAAGGACATGTTCCGAGTTGTATGGCTTTCCACTGGGAGGAGTACTTGTCAAGCGCAGCTCGCTGTTGGCTTGGGGAGTCGCGGCCGGTAAATCCCGAGTGTGCCGATTGGAGGTCGTGATCTCATTGCAGTTTCTGGTCATCGACACCTTGATCACATTCACCTTCCCACAGAGACTGGTTCGAGCCTATTGTGTACATCAGGAATAGAGCCCGTCAGAAGACTTCGCGCATAAACTACTACCAGGTGTTACCCTTACTCAGACCTTCTCCACAGCATGACCAGTATCATCATCTTGGGATGGCTTCGATATCGCTGAGTAAGGCGGGTCGGATTCTCAGCATCAGCATCTCTTGGAGTCTCTCTAAGAAGGAACGTAAGTTCCAATGTTAGCTAGCTTCTTCATCGATGGGCACATGCCTTGAGGAGGTGCTTCACGGTATAAAAGCTCTGCCGTTCTCGACTTCCATGTTGCTCACTGCCCAGTGGTATCATCTACTTACTGTCTGTTGCTCCACCCATGAAACTTCTCGCTTCGGTCACTTTGTTTCTACATCTCCTTCCTCTCTCTAATGGCCAGTTAAACATCCTTGCTAAAGCCGCGGGAAAGAAATACTTCGGCTCGGCGACGCACAATCCAGAGCTCGTAGATGAACCTGTAAGTTCCTCCTCGTTCACTGTTTTTCTTGTCACCAAGTTCGTCACGGTGCTGATTTCTGTGTGCTCACTATAATAGTACATCAGCTTGTTGAGCGACACTGCTGAATTCGGTCAGATCACGCCGGGTCATACTATGAAATGGGTGAGCTGTCGTTTGACAATGACTGCGTGCTTCAACTTTGTCCTAACGGACTATGTAGATCGTTACCGAGCCAGAGCGAGGGAACTTTACGTTCGTAGAAGCTGAGGATATCACTAACCTAGCCCGGGGAAACGGCCAACTCATTCGTGGACATAACTGGTGAGGCCCTTCAGATAAGGTTTCTTTAACGTAAATCCCGTTCTTATTCCCTTCACCCGTATACTTTCTTTTCCCAGCGTCTGGCACGAACAGCTCCCAGACTGGGTTATATCAGGAAACTTTGACGCACCTACCCTAACTTCTATCATTCAGACACATTGCGGAAGATTGATAGGGAACTTTTGGGGTCAAATGTGAGCGTTTTACATTCCTTGCTTTTGTGGCTCTTCTCATAAGCGTGGTCTCCTGGTAGTTGTGAGTTTTCTCCTCTATCGTGGTTCAACTTTTGGATGGGCTGCTCAGCTTTGTCGGTCTATCATTCGTAAGACTCCTGGGATGTTATCAACGGTGAGCATCTACCTTTCTAATACCCTACCTCTGACGTCCTTTCGCTGATTCCGCTTGTTCTAGAGCCCTTCAACGACGATGGAACCTTCAGAGAAGCAAGTTCATCCAACCACACTCTGGCAGAACCTCATACCCTAAATCTCTTTCCGTTAGGACGTATTCTTCAATACGCTTGGAACGAGCTACATCGCTACAGCTTTGCGAGCTGCTCGAGCCGCTGATCCTAAAGCCAAGTTATATGTGAGTTCTTGAGTTCTTGCGCGTTCGAGCCGATGCAACAGCGGCTCGGCTGGTAATATATTTCTAACATATCGTAGATCAATGTAGGACATCTTTACCAAAATGACCGGTGGTGCTTCAAGTTTTCTGAAGCTTGTTGAGAATAGGATTTCAACATTGAAGGAACCAGTCCAAAATCGACTGCGATGGTGAACCTCGTTCGGACGCTGAAATCACAGGGTGTAAGCGTTTCCTTTACTCGCCCACGACCCCGAGTGACATTCTAGTTTCTCTTTCTCCCCTGTATGTATCTGTATGTCTTGGTCCTCTGAATCCACATCCAGGTACCGATCGACGGAGTGGGCATCCAAGCCCATCTCATCGTAGGCCAAGTCCCATCAACAATGGTAGAAAACATGCAACAGTTCATCGATCTAGGCGTCGAAGTCGCCATCACAGAACTCGACGTCCGGATGACCTTACCTGCCACAGACGCGCTTCTGGCACAGCAAAAGAAGGATTATGAGACTGTGATTGAGGCTTGTAAAGAGGTGCCTAGGTGTGTTGGTGTTACGGTGTGGGATTATACGGATAAGGTGCGTGCGTGGTGATCTTGTTGAGTTAAAAGTTGACACTATGAGTGGTGAACATGAGTTATTGTGCGTGCTGATGTTTGTTTTGTGGTTTATAGTACTCCTGGATCCCTGGGAACTTTCCTGGAGAGGGAGCTGCGTGTCCCTGGGATGAGAATCTGAAGAAGAAGCCCGCGTATTCTGGGATTGTAGCTGCTTGGCGAAAGTAGTATCACTATCTCTTATACTCCGAGTCACCTTTCGAATTTGCCTCGGAGGCCAGCTCTGTCTCATGTCCTCTCATGTCCGATGATCCTATATGTATTCATGTACATATCTATCTATACATTCAACATTTGTATCTAATCCCAACCAAGCGCGTCTACAGTGCAGTACCTACTCAGCACGCTCAACTCATGCCACTGACCTACTACTATCCCTTGCCACGAACCAAACCCCTCGGAACCTGCGCAGCCTCTCTCATCGCCTTCTCGGCCAGGTCTCTCTGATCAAGCATTCCTTCAAAGTTCGCCAACCCGCCACGAATTCAGACTAGTACTGTCCAAGGCAACTTGAAGTGGACGTACCAGGAGACGAGTCAGACCTCGTAGCAGTGGCTAGAGCGCTAGCTAGAATGCCGAGTTTGGGTGTTCGAATTCGCATACTGGGGGCTCAGCCGAGAGAGATAGTTTATGATGACGATACTGATACAGCGATAGGGTATCTCGACGAGAGGGAACTGAGGGCAAGAGAAGAAGAGGGAGAGGGAGTTCTGATTAGGATTAGGGTTAGGTGAGGTTTCGGCGTAAATTCCATAGCTAGTCTGTGCTTTGACTCGCAGTAGAGAGTGGTACGCTTCCGAGTTTCACGATATGTATATGCGTTCTAGCTACGGAGCTTCAACGCTGTGTATCACACGGGCTCTGAAAGTGTTGATTATATTGATAGAGACTGCGGATGAGACGAGGGAGAGGGAGCGGGAGTTTCAGGTGAGGGTGGTTTCAGGTGAGGGTATTGAGCTGAGCAGGGGAGGTACGACGAGGTCTATCATCGTCTGTCGACCAGCGTGTAGCAAGACTCCGAGTCGGATGGCCGTGACGACGCCATGAACCACAGTGCTTGGTTGAGTGCCAGTGCAGGAGTAGAGAGCAGCAACTCTCCCCACAAATTCCAACCGAATTCTCTCAGAGCAATCATTCAACCGAGTCGAAAACGGTGCACTAGAGTGTCGACGTCAGGACCAGGTCCACAGCGCAGAGGTAGCATCAGTAAAACAGTCAGTAAACACACTGATCGATCATATGTTAGCTTAGTCCTGCCAAAAACAAGTCTATCATAACAAAACATCACACAAAAAAAATAAATCGAAATTTCTTGTTCCGATTCAATCGCATACCAAACGCACATCCATCCCAATCTTCCTCTCATCTCCCAATCTGCTCATCCAACCCCCTTTTTCTGTGCTGCGTATACCATCTGGGAACACATACAATAGGACTCTACGCATCATCGTTAGCAGGTTACAGGTCGTATATCGAGAGCTACGCGTTGCATTCTTGACTAGGTATAGATCACTCGACACCTACGCAGGCTGGTGATATAGCTTATAACAACACCACAACACACAACATACAACCACAGTAACTCAACACGGACCGTTCGTAATTCGATACACAAGACTGGTGTCAAGAAGAAGAATGTCGCACTCCTCGTCTTCACTGGCTCGATCTGGATCTGGAACCGGATCTTTGCGTTCTCAGGCTCTCAGTGGTGAGAGCAGGGATAGAGAGAGGGACAGGGATCGAGATAGAGAGAGGGATAGAGATAGAGACAGAGAGAGGGATAGGGAGAAGGATAGAGACAGAATCCAACCCCAAGCACCACCCCTCTCACGACGCACAAGCAGCGCCATCTCCGTCGCCACCGTGCGCGACACGCCTCCTACCCTCTCTTCATCCTCCTCCTCCATCTCCGCCTCAGCATCAGGATCATCTTCATTCATAAACTCACCCGCATCTGCATTCCCCTCCCTCTCCCACTCGCAAGGCTACACCCAGAGTCAGATTCAACACGCACAAACACAAGGGGGTGTGAATATGGACGGATCGGCTGCGTCGTCCCCTGTGACTGCTACAGCGCCTATGCCTGCTGTTGGTGGGCCTGGGGATCGGGAGACGGGGAGTACGACGGGGAGTACGAGTACGGGGGGTAGTACGAGTACGGGGGGTAGTACGAGTACGGGGGGTAGTACGAGGTCGAGGAAGAAGTCTAGGGGACAGGGGTATGCGAAGCGGTCTAATAATGCTGCTGCGACTGGGCATGGGGGTGTGAGCAACTCGAACAGTTTGAGCGAGTTGGCAGGGGCTGCGTCCAACAACCCCACCCCCTCTAACCCAACCACGTCCACGTCCAACCCTCTCCCCTCCTCAAACCCATCCTCAAACCCATCAAACCCATCAAACCCCTCATTAAACCCCTCCTCCAACCCAACCTACCGCCCCACCCCTCTTCTCCCCCACCACACAGCGCCTCCCGCGCCTCCAACACTGATGTACTGGTCCCCCGCGCCCACCTGGGGAGATATGCCGCCGAAGAGGACGAGGGCGCATACGGTGACGCTTGTTGACCATGTAGCGTGGGTGTTTGGGGGGTGCGATGAGAGGGAGTGTTGGGGTGATGTGTGGTGTTTCGATACGGGTGGGTTCTTCTTCTTCTTCCTCATATCTCATATCTCATATCTCGTTCCTCTCCTTCTCCTTATATGCTATCCTTATTCTTACTCTACACCTCTTATTATGGATGATAGAAACAATGGAATGGACCCACCCCCTCCTCACAGGTGACCACCCGCCCCCCTGCCGTGCGCATACAGCCACGCTGCTGGATAATAAGAAGATAGTGGTGTTTGGTGGGGGGCAGGGGTCTGCGTATTATAACCAGACGTGGGTGCTGGATACGGTGGCGAGGAGGTGGTGGAGGTGTGAGTATGTGCCTTGGGGATCTGGTGGGTCTTCTCTTGGTGGTGTTGGTTCTGGGATTGGTGGGATTGGGATTGGTGGTGGGGTAGGGGTAGGTGGTGGAGGAACTGGGAGGACGGTGGGTACGATCAGTGAGGAGGGGAGTTATGAGAATTTGAAGAGCGTGGTGCAGGTTCCTGCGCCTAGGAGGGCACATACGGCTGTTTATTATCGAGGTATGGGATTCCTTATTCCCTTCTCCTCCCTCACTTCTCTCCCACCTTTCAAAACTTAATCCAACTCAAAAACTCAAAACTAACATATTCGATCTCATCAGGTCTCATCTACATATTCGGCGGCGGCAACGGCATGACGGCGCTCAACGACCTCTGGGTCCTCGATCCGCATCTCCCTGTGCCTGTTATTGAGCAGAATCAGGGGTATGGGGCGAGTTGGTTTGGCTATGGATCTTCTGGGTCCCGGTCTGGTTCTTCTGGGGCTGGTGGATCTGGGGGAAGAGGTGCTAGGGGCGGGGATGGGAGGGGTGGTGGGCATGTGAGGGACGGATCTGAGTTTGGTCGTCAGACTCGAGATCGGGATCCTACCATTACCTCTGCTTCTTCCTCGTCTACTCCGAATCCAACGAATCCTACTTCAACGCCCACCAATGCAACACACTCAATCAATCTTAACAAAACCCCAACTCCCGCAAATCGCACCCAAACGCCCACCAACCTAACCAACGCAACGAATCGCACCCTCACCCCCTCCCCACCCCCCTCCCCCATCTACAGCCCACCGCACCCCATCCGGTTCCTTCCCCACCCTACCTCAGCGCATAAGCCGAGTCCGAGGGGGTATCATACTGCGAACGTGGTGGGGAATGTGATGATCGTGGTTGGGGGGAGCGATGGGAAGGAGTGTTTTGGGGATGTTTGGTGTTTGAATTTAGGTAGGGTTTTTTTCTTATCTTTTCGCTTTCGTTTGCTTTCCCGTTTGGTTCGCTTTTGTGATAGACATGAACTGATTCGATGTGATTGGGATTGGGATGAACAGATACGTCGACCTGGTCCCAAGTCTCCCTCCCACACGCTCACCCTTCCACACCGCTCGCGTACAAGAGGCTATCGCATAGCAGTACGCAGGTGGGGAGTTGTTTGTTCGTTGTGGGCGGACATGATGGGACGGAGTATAGGGATGGGGTTGGGGTGTTTAATTTGGGTGAGTATTTTTTCGTTCTCTAATCAATTATAATGCTATTCATCTTATCCTATCGCTCACGTATTTATTTTGGTTTGGATTGTTTTTGGGAAAACAGTCTCTCTAACCTACGAACCGCGCCCTATCTCGGGTCTCGTACCCTCTCCGAGGGGGTACCACGCGTGCGTACTGGCGGACTCGAGGGTGTTCATGTTTGGTGGGTATAACGGGAGTAAGGTCAGTTTCTTTTGGTTTTTTCGGCTTGCGATTTCTTGAGTGACCAACAAGAGGACGGGATGAACTGACGATACAACTCTTGATACTGTTATATTATAGGTATACAAGCCCGGGGACGTGCACGTTTTGGATTTGGCGGCGGCGGCGTATTTGCCGCAGGTGACGAGTTTTATGGTTGATGTTTGATGTTTGATGATTCTCTTCTCTTCTTTTCTTTTCTTTTCTTTTCTTTTCTTTTCTTTTCTTTTTTTTCTTTCGTTGCTTCTTTTCTCTCATGTTCTTTTCTCCCACTTTTATTGTGTTTGTTATACCGTTATACCAATGAAGTTTTGAGACGAGATAGGTATGGCTGTAGAGTCCAATTGAGGTGGTTTTAGCGTGGAATGCCAATAGGACCTTTCATATGCAGCTCAGTTGATCAGACTAAGTTCCTGAGCACGAGAACGGAGAAGGTATCGCTCGGATAATTAGTATAAAGCGCAACAAACACAAAAAGGTATAGATTAGAAGAATATCACAAAGATTCAAGAGAGTCCGATGTATCTCTGCGGTACTAGTCCATCGAGAAAAGAAAGTCAAGTCAACTGATAAAGAATCTCCTGAAGCACTGGGTCTAAAACACTCCGCGACGATGAACAACAATGAGAGAAGACAAACAAGCGAAACACGAGTCTGGATCGTAATAGGTTATCGTTTATATGCATCCTCCTGTCCTCGAAAAGAGGGAGGGTTATCAGAACATGAGAGCGCTGATAGCACCCACGACAGCGACGACCGATCCAACACCAAGGCTCTTCAATCCCATCGCAGCACCAGTGTCACCCTGATCGCCCAACGCACCGAGGGAGCTAGGCGTACTTTCCTCAGACTGCGAGGAGGAAGGCGCAGCACCGCTCCCGCTGATACCACCACACTCCACAGGGACACCGACAGAGCCGCTGATGGTCGTAGGCTGGGGCACAGACGAGCTGTACCACGTCGTGCCCTGCGCGTTGGAGGAGGTGTACCACGTCGTGCCTGCCGCTGCGGAGGAGCTGTACCAAGTCGTCGGTGAGGCAGAGGAGCTGTACGTCACGCCCGCCGGGGTGGTGGTGGCGGAGGAGGTGGTGTAGACGGTGTCGGAGGTGCTCCAGCGTTTGGCGAGGAGGCTGCTGCTGGGTACGGGGACGGCGCCGCTGGGTGCGAGACTGCTGCTTGCTACGGGTCCGCTGCTGGGGGCGCTGCTGCCTGTGACGGTGACGACGGGGCCGCTGATGGTGGGGCTGCTGCTCGCTGATTGAGAGGGGACAGGGATGGGGCAGAGGACTGAGCTTGGGGTAGCTGTGACGGTGATGTGCACGCCTGAGGAAGAGGTGGATGAGGTGACTTGGCTGGGAGTCACGGTGATAGCGCTCGAGGTGACTTGGGTGGGAGTCACAGTGACGGCGCTCGAAGTGACTTGGGTAGGGGTTACAGAGACGGCCGAGCTGGTTGCAACGACGGTGCTCCTAGATAGGTAATCACGATAGAATCATCAGTCTCTTTTCGAAAGGAGGTCGAAATGTGCTTGGGAAGGTAACTCACGTCACAGCACCACCGTTGTTAGGGGCAGGCATCGCACCGACGAACGCAGCGCAGAGAGCAGAAACGACGAAAGAGGCTGAGATGGAGATTTGCATTGTTGTTGGTGATCGTTTAGATGAAAGATTAGGTGCGTTGAGAACGTAAGAAAGACTCGGTGAGAGTTTAAAAAAGAGGAGGAGGAGAGGAGGGAAAGTGACTTGTTTTTTTTCCGATAAAGACTAGACTGGGGGATCTCTCCCAGGTTATATAGAGGCTCGACGGGCTTGGGTGTCCGTTAGCCTCCGCCGCTTCACCTGCATCAGATCCAACTCATACCTATAGTATAGGTTTATCAGTGGCCCGAAGGAAGTCACATTCCCCATGTGAATAATTTACAGTAGAACTTACTGACTGGGTCAATTTCCTGATTGGACGAGAACCTAGAACCAGTACATGATGTGATGGTGTGTGCGAGGCTTGGTGTGAGGCTGACCATGCCCGTACGGGCTCAAGCGTCCGTTGACGCCGTATCTCCCCGATTGAGGTGTAGTGAGAGACGGGCTCGAGACTTGGGTTGGTGCTGTTCCGTTTGTTGTGTCGGTATAAGGATAGGCGGTAGTCGGTTGCTGCACCCACCCATGAGGGCGACCGAGAGGCTTAACGTCGGTGGTACCGGATATATAGTGTTTGCGGCTAGGATTTGGAAAAGAATGAAGTCGCATGCATTTATCGTGAGGTCCTTATGTTCACGTTATAAGGTAGGTATAAAGCAGAAACATAAGGGGAGTGAGAGCCCAGAGTGAAGGTCGCATTGCCGTAAAATCCAGCTCGATCAAGTCAAGAAAAGCAGAAGTAGACCAATAGCGGTTCAGGCAGTGCAAGAGCTGGTCCGCTCATAGAAAAAAAATACTATGTAGAGTATCTGAGAAAGTATGACGGTTGGAAGATAGGCTTAGACAAAACTGCCTTCTTAGTCTCCATTTTGAGGTCTAGAGGACGAGGCTGGAGGTCGTGGTCCAAGACGCGCAGAAGTCATGTGACCGCGTCAATACATCATTCTTCTCTTTTTGGTCTCAACCACCATCACATCGAGCCCTGAGGGGGATGATACTTCCAGATTCTTCTTCAATGCGATTATATCTTCCCTTCTACCCGTCCAAGGATGTTGTCCCACCTTTGCACATACGACTCTCAGTGGCAATAAGGATCAGAGTTCTAGCCTCTTGCTCAGGGGTGAACAACGTCTGGCTATTGTCCAACTACTACCCCTTTCCTTAAGATTTTCTATGCGACACCTCTCGGAATCCGTGTCGTGCATTAGCCTTCCTTTGAAACCTCTACTCCATTAGGCGGTGCTCGAAGTCGGGTTGTGTAAGGTCAGCTGTGGTTTGTAGATGCCTACACCTCGGGCATACCCATACAGTCATGATCGTCCAAGGCGGGTCAGTCGTCCCGTAACATCTTCCATGACAACCTCAGCATCTTAATATTCTACCAGAGAAGTAATAGACCGAGTGTCGGAGTGGCTCTCTCGGATCTCTAGCGAAGTGACTGAGTGGAGGCAGGGCGGTCCACCCGCTTTCAACGCCATCTACAGCAATGCTATGAAAATCCTCCTGCCAAGTCTGTTTCATTTCGCACCCATCCGAACGCTGAGCCGCTCCCCAAACACCCAGACTTGCCTTTTTCAGCCACAACCAATGCGTTGGTCCTTCGCTCTTTCTCTAGCAGTAGTCGACCCTGACCTTTGTCAGAGTGGATTAATATGGTAAGCAACATTTATGAACATATTTCACGCCAAAAGAGCAATGCAGCATGTGCTTGTCAACCTCTGGCATGTTCCGCCGACCTTGTTCTTAGACTCTATTTACAGAGTGTGGATCTCAGCAAGACCTTTGGTTCGGAGCCTTTTTCTTTCTGCTCCCTTCGCCCTCTAGTTCCTCTATACCTCCTCGTCGCGCACCCCTTGCTCCCTGCTGTCCCTCCATAGATTCGCTATCGCGGAATTACAGTCGTTTTGACTGGAGTGCTGCTCTACGCACCATGGCAGCGCAGTATGACGACGTTTTTGGGTTTGTGTTTTGTGCTCTAACGTTCCTATACTGGTACCAATATCCCTCTCTGGGCTTCCACAGTGGCTTGCTCATAGCAACATGGGTTAACGCACTCTTATACACCTTAGAAGTTACCCAGGTAACGTCCACATCTTCCTCCCTCCTCAATGACCCTCCGATCTCACATCATCCTTCTCTTGCTACTTACACTCCAGGTTCGAAGATACTTCAAGAACTACTGCAACCACGACCCGCTACTGATACGAGTGATGGTGTCGATCTGCGTGTGCATAGACGGGGTGAACCTCATAGGGGAATGCGCTTGTGTGTATCTTGTAAGTTTTCCTTTCCTTTCTCATTCCGTCTCGTCCAGGGAGGAGAGTGTTCACTGACAGTGGATTCTCTATTCCGTTGCTGTAGTACGCGGTGACACATTGGGGTACGTTTTACTTTAGCAATGGGCATCCTGGTGATCGCGAACTAAAATATTCTTGCAGGCGACGAACCTTATCTCGTGAGTCCCTAGATTCAATTATCTACCCTTACCGATCCTTCAACGCTGTTTCCGTCGACGGATTTCCAGCTGCATCAGAACTGGTCAGTAACCTTGGATGATATACACATCTGAATTCCTATTTACTTATCCGTCGTCGATGGTTCTGCTCAGGCCTATACCATGTACGCTTCTCTCTCCATGCATGACTGTGTTGTGGTTGTTGGGAGAGCTAAGCTAATGTGTATCGAGTCTAGTGTATGCTATTGCGACGAGTCTAACAGCGCTCGTGGTGCAGTCGTTCTTGATACGTCGGTACCATCATCTGTGAGTGTCCCTTTGTACATTTTTCTCCGCCGAACTTGAACTGAGAACCTGGGCCAGGGCAAGAAAACCGTTTATCACTTTGGTTTTAGGGATCTTATCTCTAGGCGCGGTAAGTACCACCCCTATTTCCATCCCCCCATCTCCCTCCTCCCCCATCCTCACCTCTTTGCTTGCTGATTTGGAACCTCAGGTGGGAGGTGCGTTCGGCTGTGCGATCATGATCATGATTCAGGACGATTACGAATCCAGAGATACCCTCACCGCACCCGCTATAACCTGGCTCGCGCTGAGCGCGTTCACGGACTGTGCGATCGCTGTGACGTTGATCGTGCAACTGCATAAGATGAAGTCGGGTTTCAAAAGTTCTGAAGGGTACGCAAATACGTCTGTCTAGGCGCTGACTAGATTTGTTGTCAAGGGAGAATGAAGCTGACGGTAATTTTTGTTTTTTTGGGGAGCAGGGTGATCAAGAGGATAACTGTGACAGCTATACAGACTGGAACTGTCACTTCTGTCTTGGCTATCACAGCTCTCAGCACGTTCTTAGTGTTCAAGGACACCAACAGTGCGTACCTCTCACCTCAATAAACCTTACGTCTATCCCACCAACATCTATCCATCAACGCCGCAGTTTCCACGTCATTCGCCTTCCTCCTGGGATGCACCTACACCCTCACGATGCTGCACAACCTGAACCAGCGACGCACTCTCTCTGGCTCTGTACGCGGCGGTAGTACATCACAGTCTGAGTACCCGGGCTATCGTCCTGAACCGGGGAGTCTGGGGCTGAATCTTACCGGCCTCAGTGCGTTTTCTCTTTCTTTTGTTGAGCGCCGTATTGACTTAACAGCTTATTTTGTTTGTTTTTTGAACGTGTACAGTTGTAAATCGTCGAACTGAAACCACCGTAACGGTCGACGCCGATTCTCGCGAAACTCAGAAGTCAAAAACTAGTAGTACTGGGAAGGACGTGCGGAGAGACGTGGACGTGGACGGTGAAGAACCCTCCATTCCTCTCCAGAAGGTTACATGGCTTGGTAAATGACTCTCCTTGATCTTCGTTTAAGTTATGTTAGAGTTTGGCTGCTGATCTTTTCTTTCTTTCTTCGGTGCATCTTCTTTCAGACCCAGACAGAAATAATTGTAGCTGACGACGCTATGGCGGATTGGGTCTAATGAGCGCTGTCTCTATTTGCACATCTTACTCTATCCTTAAAACTGTAGCTTTTCTAAGAGTTCCGTTAAGTTACCTAGTCCCCGCTACGCCTGCTTCAATTTTCTTCTCATGTTCTATCTTGGATCTTCTCCCTTGTCATTCGTTTGTTGCTTTGCTGATTGGAATCAATACATACTAATGCTCATCTCTTTCACTATCCTTTCATGCCTCGTAACGAGTTCTAGAGGCTACCTATATATACATATCTCATGTAAATAATCGAATGACCTGCTGTATCATGCTTCTTTGTCGCTCACACCATGCTTGTCAATACGTGCACAGTCCAGTGTACTTCAGAAATTGCGATTTTGGCGGCGAGTCGCATTGCGAGTATCATTCTTGGTGCTTCATTGACAACTACTACTAACTGGTACTAGCGACTATTCGTGAGGGAAAGATTAGGTACCAGCGTCTCTGTCGGGGAAAATAGGGTTCATCGCTGTGCTCGCCGTGGGCACTGGGTAAGAGGCCGCCAATGGCACCATGACCTGCCTTTTTAGGGTGAGTTTCGAGATTCAGCTAGAACGTGTTGAATGGTTACGTCTCCGACCCACCACCCTTCACCCCACCTTTTTACTCAACTGTCCCATTTACACTTCATACAGTCATACCATGACACTAGTAGGTCCTTCTCCCGTAAATTCCAGAGGACAACCAGAGGGTCGTTCCGTTCGGTGGAAGGTGGCACGATACCGTAATGTTATGATGCCTCGTACGGTCTAGTGGGGTTTCCATGCTAATCAAATGAATTCATAAATGGGGGTGAGTCTGGATATAAAACCAAAGATTCTCAGATTTCTCTGTCTGTGGTCCGGCTTCTTACCACATCGCTCTTCGTCACTAGCTCACTAGATTTTCCTCTGACTGACTAACATTCAAGTGAGTTCGTCTTAGCAGTCGGCTCCTCAACAGTCGGCGGCTGCAGGTTATGTCACAGACGAATGACACAACATTTGGGTGCGTACACAGTATTTCTGCGTTCCTACGCGCGTTCTATGCTCACTGTATTCCGTGCGTTTCGAACAGTGTACTGCTGATATGTACATGGTTCACCACGGTTTTGTACACGCTCGAGATCCTCGAGGTTAGCTCACCAACGTCTCTCCTTCATACCCGGACATGAAACGTTCGACTAACCAAGCTCTCATCGTTGCCCGTCCTCCCATGTTCCAGGCTCGCAAATACTTCAAGACATACTCGGGGCACGATCCATTACTTATCCGAAGGATGGTGACGGCATGTGTGATGCTGAACGCGGTGAACTTGGTAGCGGAGTATTCGTGCGTTTATTTGGTGGGTTTTTTCGTTTCTGCTTGTCCTTTTTTCAATGGTTTTGGCCTGTGGTGCTTATTGTATTGCGATTCCCTCTGTGTGTAGTACTCTGTAACACATTGGGGTGAGTAATTTTTTTTTTCGTGGATAGGATGGTTTTGCGACGATCGCTTGAGAGGTTATTCATGAATGTTTCTTGATTGTTGGCAGGCGATGGGCTTTACTTGGTGAGATTACATTATGAGTGCGCCCTTCGTTTTCTCATCCGATTACCTTGGACCGTATTCAGCAAAGTCAAAATTGGTGAATCAGCTCTCACCCAGTAGACTTTCTCCCACTTTCTGACCTCTAATCTTTCCATCAAATTACAGGGCTATTCCTTGTGAGTGCGAAAGGTTCTCCACCTATCTGATATCCGACTGTCATGTTGACGGTTGAGTAGTGTACGCAACGGTAACAAGTTTGACTGGATTAATCGTTCAATTATTCCTCATCCGACGGTATCACCAGCTGTCAGTTTGCGTTACCCCTCTGATTGCTCTCCAAGTCTTTACTGAAGCATGGGATTCCTCTAGTGCTCGTCGACGTATCATTACATGGTCGTTGATCGTCTTGTCTCTAGTCGCTGTATGCTTTCTCCCTCTCCTCCCACACCCGACGTTGCCGCTCAAACTCATGTCGATATATATATTCTTTAGCTCGGTGGTGCTCTGGCGGTGGTCACTGAAACCGTCATGCACACTGATTATGAATCTCGAAGCAGCATCAATTTTCCAGCTACTGTTTGGTTATCCCTCACTTCCCTCACGGATCTTTCCATCGCCGTGGCTCTCGTCTATCAGCTTCAGCGTATGAAATCTGGATTCAAAACTTCTGAAGGGTACGTTCCACTGCTGCCTCTTTCAGTTGATTCTGTCGTCCTCACAATGGCTGCTTGATTGGATGTTTTAGGCTTGTGAGGAGGATCAGCTATATGGCAATTTCAAGCGGCGTTGTCACCTCGTTCTTTGCAATCATGGGGTTGATACTATTTTGGACATACAGGACCACTAATCGTACGTCAACTCTCGCTTCCTCTTTCCTTCACTTCACTTCTTTCATGACCAACTCTGACTCGCCTACTCACTTTTCCTTGATTAGTCTCAACACTGTTCGGGTTCTGCATGGCGAACACATACCATCTCACCATGCTCTACAACCTGAACCAGAGAAACAGGCTCGCTGCGAACAGCGCTGCTTCCTTCGGATCTCCGTCTGCAGCCCTCAGGGGCGAACCGGGATCGTTGGGGCTTAATCTCACTAGGATATGTACGTATACTGGGCGTGTGTCTACCACTTGCTTCTCGTTCTGATCGATACCATTTTTAGTGAGAAGTCTAAGGAACACAAGACAAGACGACGATCTTGAGGGACGTCCTCAGCATACCGGTGGGCTCGGGAATGAGTACCAGCTGTCTGGTGTAGGAGCGAACACGGGTACGACGGCAACGTCTGCCACCATGCTCTCACAGTTAAGCATCGTACGTCTCTTCACTGTACTCTAACAAATTACCGCTGTACATCTTCATCTCATTCTCCCCAATTTCTTCGTATAGGACCCTCACGATTCCATTTGCCATGGTCCAGCGAATCTCCTAGGGAAGGACAGCGGGAAAGACGGCAACTCGACGCCGCCTGGGCTTACGGACTCTAGATCTGAGCGTGACCACAAGATGGAAGTGGTAGTCTGACGCGTCGCATACGTTCTCTTTTTCTCCTTCTCTCTTGCTTGGGTGGGTATCAGAGCTTTCGTGAGTAGATCCTTTGGACTCAGTGGTACTCACTGGCAGCTGCATGGTACAACCCTTACTTTACCGTCCGTGTACATCACCATAGCCCTTTTCGTGTTTGAATTGTCAGACTATTATCCGCTCGTTACCGTACTGTAAGTATACCGTTAATCCATCCTTACCTTTGACTTCATAGTCTTCTTGGATAGGATACTGTAGTGAATGAGAGGAACTCGAGCCGGAGCCTTCTCGCGTGGGCCTCGATTCTGATAGTCAATCCTTCATCATGCTCGCAGGAATCCGGACGTGTAAAATTTTTGTGTATGAATACACAAATTGATAAGAGGTTATGAAAACCTAAGGTTCTTCTATTACTCAACGGTCTGGCGGGCTGGTTGTGGTTAGTCTCGAGTGTGTTATGAGCTTAGTAGGCCGTGTGCCAGTCCCTGCATCGTCGAAAGCAAGAGGTAAGTAAGTGAGCAATCGTCAACCGTTGCACACTTGCGGGTCCGGGAGCTGAGTAGTAAGGACAGGACGTAGATTTAATATAATAGATTGAAGTTGGTCCACCTAAGACAAGCGACTGTGCCTCCGAAATATGCGTGACGGCAAGCCTAAGGCTCGATGATACTGGAGGCGGTGAAGGAAAACCCCAGTGGAACCTCACCACAACAGAGGCCATGTTAGTAGCACTGTGAAAAGAGTAGGCATTGGCAGCTGGGGCAGAGGTGGTACAGTGTTGAGCCAGACTGGGGAGGTGAAGAAATTGAAGAGGCCCCACTCGTTGAAAAAAGCATTGAGGGCTGATGAAGTCATGAGTAGAGCTTGAGCTGGAAGTAAGAGAGTATACGCACACCGCGACGCCCACCCAGGTCGTCTTCCTGACAACTTCAGCATCTCTGTCTGCTCGGAAAAGCCCACAAGCTTGTAAAGGGATTCAAGATCCTGAACCTAGATGGACAGTGAGGGAGAGTTGAGAGGACAAAGAATATTACGCACCTGTGGTAGTATGCGATGCGTGGGCCCCAGAATACGACTGGCGTTGAGGTGCTTCACTGAGGAGACTAGGTAGCTGAACGGTCGCGTTGAGCTTGATGACGCGGCGTCCGCCACCGCAGACGATACCATAACACATACCACTGTTTGGAGAGACACACTAATAATCTGCGTACAAACTCGCACTGTACGTGTTAGGAGTAGAGTTGTCTACACTGTGATTCGTCAGAATGGTGTATGTGCATGTAAAATAGGGTGCTAGATTACTCACGGTGTTTGCACGGTGAACCACTGAAACCAGCGGAAGTGAGAAAGAAAATCATAACACCCTCGCGGGCACCTTTGCTCAGTGGCGGGTGTGCACATGCTGAGAAGGGAACTTAGAATCGCTAGCAGGGCAGCCGAATCGCCCACGCCTAGCCTTCTACGTACGAGGGGCGAATTCGCCTGCACTACCGTACGCAGGAGCGTGACTCTTGGGAGTGGCAGATGTGCACATGCTTCCAGAAGGTCGCGAAAAGTGAAAAAGTAATGTAAGAAGTAATATGCCAGAGGGCCCAGGGGTCGTGGATGTGGACCTGGTGTAGGAACTTCAAAGCGAGATGGATGAAAGGATGCAAGTTAGCTCATAGGTCAGTTCGGATTGTTCCGAAATCATAACTAAACTGATTGCCATCAGATGATTAAAAGCACGTGATTTGTTTGTTTGTGTTCCCCCGCGGTCGCCAAATAAACCTTACACCAATTGCTCTTGCTTGATCACCTCCATCCTCTCTCCGATAGGTGGGGCGACTACACTTGAAGGGGACTGCTACGGACTCATCTAATTTCTATATATCACCTCCTCACCAGTATAAGGCTGATTCAGGATGGAAAAGAGATAGACCGCAGTTTACCGACGACTGCAGTGGCATGCTTTGCATTGTTAGACGATCGACAATAGAGCCTCGAGGGCATAGAGATGCTCTGATCTTGCCTTCGCTTCGTATCTTCCTGTATTGTACTTCATCTTCTCTCCCAAAATTCGCACCTTCTTTTGTCCCCTAGTCACAATGCAACCTAGCAGCGAACAATACACCCAGCGAGCTCCCATTGTCGACTCAAGCGACATATTCGACAATTCCGCACTACGTTTTACTCCATATAAGGCTCTTTATCCAGGAGGCATTTCCCCATCTGACTGGTTCTATCCCATTCTCGTCCTCTCTTCGGGTTGATTGATTCTTCTCGTTCTCCTTCACGGTTTTACTCTCTCTCGGACTCTCTCTCGGACCCACAGTCTCATTGACCTCGCATCTATCTCCTTACTTGTATTCCATCTACGACATATCGACAACCTAGGCAGGACCTTGATTCCCTACAAATACAGCAACGACTATAACTACTTACCAACGACAAGCTTTCACCGCTTACAACCTCTAACGACCCCTCGCCTCGCTTCCCCCTCTTTACCGGAACGAACAGCCCACGCTTTCTCTTTCATTCAGAGACACCTTTATTGTCCCTCCATTCCTATTCCTGGGCACGACTTTCACCATCGTCACATCTCTACCGCTTCTATAGCCACTCCTCCAACTCCATTGTTCCTTCACTTCTTTCCTTAAAAACGAACCTTAACGAACTATGGCCGTACAGAAGCTGTCTTCTTCCTCTCGCTCTCCTTCTGAACGCCCGACCCTTCCTTCTCTCCATACCCTCAACCTTCCTACTATGCCTGCACATGGGACACAGCGAAGACCTAACGCTTGCAACCCGGGATTTCAGTTCCCACAGACGGGTGGCTCTGCACATGTACAACAACAGGTTGGTTTCTCGCAAAGCTCTGGGATCCATTCGAACACAACTAACGCGCTCTTCCTCTAGTCCCTTCCATCAAAACCGATTTCTACCCAGCACCAGCGCTACCCATCCAACTCCTCTAGCTCATCTCTGTCATCCAGATCTCCTTCTCCGTCCCCCGTATGCTCTATTTCGAGATATTCTCAGCACATGCGCGCTCTCGAGCGTGCACGAACGGCTGAGCTGAAGAGGAGACTTGGCTCCGGCCAGACTGTGAGGCTGGTGCCTTGTGACATCGAGGTAGCAGACGTAGCAGTCGTACCTATGTCTCTGATATCAAGGTCGACTTCGTCGTCGCCCTCATCGTCACCAGAGCCTTGTTCATCCCCTGAACCATCCCCGCCTTCATCACGCTGTTCCTCACCAGCACTTTCTTCCTGCTCATCATCGTCTTCCTCTTCCTCATCCCACTCCACATCTTCGTCACTACCCCCTACGCCCCACACGACCCAAGGGCACAACTCTAACGTCAGCCTCATACTCACCGGTCCAACTCTGGATCGGCTGAGGAAGGATAGGCACGGTCTGAGGAACGTCAGCGTGCGGTTGGCGGGGTATAAAATCGTGGGCTGTAGGGCTACTGGACCGAAAGTCGTGAGATCCGCTGTACGGGGTGGGTTAACTTCGATGGGGTATGACTCGGATGAGTCGTCGTTGAGTGATGGGGCGGGTGTGAAGGAGGAGGAGATGGATGTAGAGTTGTATTGAGCCTGCGATAGTGATTCCTGTTGCTCTGCGATATGCAACTATTTCCCTCCTACTTGCTCTCTTCTATCCACCTTGGTTCAAGCTCACCTTAGCCATCTCGACCGCCTTACCACTCTCACCTCCGGTTTCATCAAAACCTCTTCTCCTCACGCTTAAAACGCGGCATCGCTACGATTCACAACCCTCATGTACTTCCTATTCACGCTCTTAACCTCTCTCTTGTGGCGCACACGTTGTATTCCTTCTCTTGTCTTTTCACTTGGTAGTTACCGAAACGCAGAACTGTATCATTAGTAGCAACATATATCTATACCTATCATATACCTCATTGGCTTGCACTCTCAAATTCGGTCTGTGTTCAGCTTCCTACATCACTGGTCTGGCAGGTCGCTCATGAGGCGACTATGAGATTCTAAGAGAATATGAGATCTAAGATTGTGGTGGGCCACCTTAACCTACAATGAGCATCTTAGAGTACATGGGATTCTTAGAGTACATGAGACTCTTAGGGTACACAAGATTCTTATGCTACATGAGATTCTTACCGTACATGAGATTCTTAGTGCGCATGAGTATACTGGGCTACATGAGGATCGTAGCCCCCATTTCACTGCTCGCCGTGCGAGTATGCATTTTCAGGTTCGTAATCCCATCCAGTACGATAGACAAATAAATGAATTAATTGTAAACGAGGTACAGACTACAACAACATCAGCCAGTGTATCACAAACCATCGCCGCTCAGCTCATCCATCCTATTGTCCGCTGACCCAATTGAACCTACTGAGCCATCTACTTGAGTTCTAAGCAGAAACTGTATGAACATGAGCTAACTTGAAAGAGAGTAGAGAGGCAGCTATGATTTGACTCACGAGGCTCTCTCCTCAACTGAAGGGCAAACTGAGTCCAGCACTGCGTAAGATGCATACATGGATGAAATTGGTTAAAGCGGAAAGGAGACGAAAAAACGATGCACCTGCGTCACAGCACACGGAAGGACCAAGGTGAATCTATGCTGATCAGGATGAGCGTGTGCGTAAGAAAAAGGGAACCGCTATCACAGACCAAATGAGCCGGAAGGGGTCGAGAGCGACCAGTGTGGTGCAAGGAGATTGGCACAAGGAGATTGGCACAAAGATGGGCCGAATGTAATCTTGCGGATGGTCGTCGTACCCGGCTGGGACTCACCAGAAAGCTACCCGAAGTCCTGTAATCAACCGTAATCCAGAGTAGACCAACAAACTCCTGCTGCGGCGAGTCAACACAGAAGGAATAGAACAAAGCCTTTGTCGTTGCAAGTAGAGGGTGGACAGAACAGGCGGTGTACTGAGCAGGAAGAGAGGAGAGGGAAAAGAGGAGAGGGAAAAGAGGAGAGGGAAAAGAGGAGAGGGAAAAGAGGAGAGGGAAAAGAGGAGAGGGAAAAGAGGAGAGGGAAAAGAGGAGAGGAAAGAGGGAAGGGAAGGAATGGTCGAGGGAAATTTAGACGGTCTATATATGACGACCTGGAGAGTAGCTTGTGATAAACAAATTCAATCTCCGATCTGTCCAAAAGAAGCAGCTGGTCATGTGAGATAGGTGCAATTGCACCTATCTCACATGACTCGTCTGGAGCTCGTACCGGACATCCGAATCTGAAAGCTCTCACGGCCGCTTTTCGACAGGCAGAGGGCACTTCGACTCAACTGGCTTCGGATCTCCCCCTTCCTTTCACTATCATCTGCTATGCCTGTTTGAACTGTCAACTATCTTCTCCGGCTTAGTCTTGTTCGACGGCCGACCATCCTCTCATAGTCCGAAGCATTGGACTCATTCCTACAACTCATCTTGGACTGCAAATACGGCAAGTTAAATTTCTCTTCATTGAACGGACAGGAGGTTGCGCTTTGGAGTACGTTGGAGGACACCACCATGACGCAATCATCATTAATGCTACCTACCATATCCGATGAAGCAAGCCCAGAAGATCAATGTGCATCTATTGGTGGGATGACAGAGAGGGCTCAGTGCATACACTTACACCTGGCCAGGCCTCAGGCCTCAGCTTGCAGTCTCCCCACTTCCGCTGCTAGGGACAGAGACCCTGTTACCTCAAGCTCGCTACGTAATTCCGTTGGATTGGCTCTCCTCTACTCGGCCCTCCGCATATACCCACCCCTCATTGATCCCTGAGTCCCCACATTCACGGTACCCTTGTCTTCAAGACACGGCATCAGGTAGCAGTGCCGTCTGGGTATCATGAGTCTGAAAAAGTCCTCGCAAGGCAAATTAGTCTTCTCATGACTTGTAAGATCCCCATGTAGCCGCTAATATTTTCGTAATACATGTATCATCTCTCGTGAACTCCTAAGATCCTCATAATATGATATTCAGTTCTCATGTAACCGCTAATAGTCTCATAATACCCGTATCATCTCTCACGAGCATGTAAGATTCTCATAACCTGATTTTCATGGCTCATGTCCTGTAAGACTCTCGTGTAACCCTCAAAACTCTCATGTCCTCCAAGAATCTCATGTCGGTCTCATAAGCGACGTGTCGGATCTGTGATGTATGCCTTCTGAGGAGTCTCGCGGCGCCGGCTCATCTATGAGTTTGTTTCTCTCAAAGGACAGAAACGCTAGGGGGCTATATCTGCTATTGGCAAGCTGTTGTGGTTCTTGCAAAGTTCTACATCAAACTTTGACCCCTTCCGAGTTAAACCCTAGTTGATCCTTGAGCCAGACAATTCTCATGAGCCGTCATCAGAATAATCTACAGCAGGCGTTCCGGTATAAAGCTAGCTGCTGTTAAGCGCTAGTAACCGCTTCTCATCCTTGTTCACCTCTTGACCCTTTCCTCAACCATCATGTCGGTGGTGATAACACGAGCGAAGAGGATTTTCAGGCTGAATCGCAAGTCTGAACACTCGCAAGGCAGATCAGACCGTACCACTACCCTGGTTGGTCAAGAGATTGAATTTAGCCATGCTCGGTTCAGTTGAGTACATCATCTCTTCCTTGAACTGCCATATCTCAACCGATAAGTAGACTCTGGAGGAGGGTCTATCGTCGCTGGCTCTGGGAACATGTACATAGTGAACAGCTTCAATGGTGTCAACACACGACTTGACCTTGGGCATATCGATACCATGAATCAAGAGATATGTCATGACATCTCTCGTGAAGGCTTCCATATCTTAGTCGGTAGTGAACCTCTGGACTGACGTGAGAGTTTCAGAATTTATATCCCAAAAAGAAATCTTGCAACAGATGGAGATGGGACGGCCACTTCTTTCACTCGGTACTAAGAACCTTCGGGGAGGAGATGTTCAACTTACCAGCAGGCTAGAAGAAGTCGGCATCATGCTCAGTACGTAATATGCCGCTCTGTTTAGTGTGATATGCGATCCTCAGAAGCTCAAGTACACTAGACATCCATAGCCTTTATGGTACTGTGAGAGCATCCCGCTTGCGACATGGATGATCTACTAATGGACCTTCTGCTCACCATACTAGGATGGAAAACCAGACCATTGCGAATGCCTTGTTCGTTCCCTGCACAATGTGACACAGAACTTTTACACACCGTGCTGCTCTGCCGGAGGTCAACAACATTGGTTGAGCAATTGCTTACTATCACGTATTTCGTGCATGCGAGGAGATCATCAGGAAATCTACAAAGACATGGTGAATGTGCTTTGATTTCGGATTTGAATTGTCGAACCTCATGTTTTTTTTTCACTCCTAATCCAGAATCAGAGATTGTCTAGTTACACTGATCGTCATGACTTTCTCGACCTTTATCATCAGAATTCCTCGAGTCGAGTCGATCCGTTGGATGCACTGGAAGGATGGATAGCAGGTAATCTAAGGAACTCTGGTCTCGCTACGTAGGTTGCTAGTCTCATGGCGCATTTTTAGAACACGACACTTCCGAGCCTCTCTTTGGCTCTCAGTCCACCGTCAGCCCACGCTCCTCCCCGCAAACCTATACGGTAGTATCAACCGTGTCTCAAATGATGGAGCACATTCATTCATATGAATCCTACTCTGTGTCTCCAGATTCTTTCCTTATCTCATTCAGCAACTCCAGTTCGTCGGAGTGGTCAGACACTAGTGTTATTCACGGAATATCCCCTAGTTCGCCTCTCATATCCCAACATATTAATCGGTACCTTAGAAACTATTCTGCACCCGGGCCCGACTCGCCAGATGGCTCAGCAGAGCAGCACCGGCACATGATGGCTCTTGAAACCACGTCCAACCGTGGCCACGCTCTCATCGTTGTCGTATTAGTGGATGTAGTCGACAAACGATTTGATCCTGCGATCCTTGCAGCGAAACTCACACGCACCATCCCTCAACTACCACCAAATGTTCATGTGCTGATTGCATCCAGGCGCCAAAAATACCTGACGATGAATGTGGGAGATGAATTAACTGCTGAAGCATCCCTGGAAATTTACACATTGCATTCTGTCAACTTTGCTCAATCTAGTATCGACGCCAACGGCCTCAGTCTCAGATTCAGTGATGATGAGCTCATGCTCGTCAATTCAGATGTCGGTGGGTCAAATGGATCAAATACAGGCAAGGAACAGCACAGTTGTTCCCCTGGTCCTGTGTATCCAGCGTTTTGGAGAGCAGAAGGTGAATCATCCACGCCCAGTGTCGTTTCCGAACAAGATCGACGTATGAGTATATCATCATACGCCACTTGTCCAGAGTTACCAACTCCTTGCGAGGACGGAGCGACTAGTATGGATGACGATCCGGGTTTGCCTACCGATGGGCTGTTTCCACCAGGTAAGATTGATCCCGCATACTTTCTTCTGTTTCTGACCGATAGTAACAATTGCCACAGTCGAGGAAGTGCCCTCTCTCATAGACCCCACCTCGGTCCAGGCACTCATCGCACAACAGCGATTCATCATCGAGCAACAAGCAGTCCTCCTCAATGAACTTCGTATCAGACAATCCCTCACAGAGGCTGAACTCCGAGCCCAACGAGAGCTCTCCGTCTCTCAATTCCAGAGGCTACAATCTCTCATCCTCGCAAGGGATCGAGAGCAGCTCAGGGATAGGTTGCAGTCGACGAGCTTTAGTGCGGATGACGAGTTCGGACGCTGACAGTCAGTTTGTGGATACCCTAGCTGAACAGGAGGAAAGAAAGAGATGAGCTACGATTGGGGGAGGAATCTTGTAAGATATCCGGCGTAACCGTAGAAATTTTATTAGACGTTAGACGATATATATTCATTAGGGTGTGAGCATTAGGGTGCAGTGTGATAACGATGGAGAGCTGTAAGCAACATCAATGACGAGCGGGCTTATGTCCTATCCGGGATTCCCAAGGTCCAAACCATCAGACAACAAGAAAAAGAGTTCGACTGAGAATCATCGGGCTACTGACCGTCAACAAACATATTCCTAGTCGCACTAGGCAGCTTGCACACTATCCCATCCAAATCCTTCGTCATATGAATCTGACACCCCAACCGACTCGTATCGGTTAACCCAAACGCCATGTCGAGCATGTCGTTCTCCTCGTCCTCTGCTTCCGGTACGCGGTCGTAGAATTCTGGTTCAAGAATGACGTGACAGGTGGAACAGGCGATAGAGCCTTCGCATGCACCTTGAATGATGTGATTAGTATAATGGAAAGAGAAGGGACAGGCGTGTAGTGAGCTCACCTTCGAGGTCAATATCGTGTTCTTGGGCGACGGCGAGTATGTCGTCTCCCTCGTTGACTTCCACCTCTTTCAGCAACTCTCCCGCGGCATCTTGGAACTTCACTTTAAGCCTATCGCTCGAAACTCAACGTTGGTGCTCAGGAACATTATCAGAAGAACTGAGAGCTTACCCAGTGCCTGGTTCAGGTCGAGTGAGGTGACCGTGTTGGAGACCTACAGGAAGACCAAGGTCAGTCAAGAAGTATAGCAAGTAAACGGATGATCGGAGTACGATGTGTGGTATGTAAACCCCGCGCAGTTTGGCCGAATTGAGTGTGTCGCACAGAACGAAAATGCTCAGCTAGCATAGAGCATCGAGGAGCGTCAAGTTCGTCTGGAGCACGGATATGCCTGACGATACAGTGTTGCGCCGTTAGAAAGAACACCTATAGATTGGATCTGAAGACGCACCTAGAGTGAAACCGTCTCCTCGAAATATTTTGTACCGCGCTCGTACTAGCTTTAGTGCTAGCGTTGAGCTGCAGTCTAAACGTTCCATGTAATACATGCCCAAACTTCCGGTTAGAACATAATACCTAACCAACGGGGATGGGTTTACTGACCTTTTTCCCAGAAGATCCAGAGCAGAGAGGGTAGATTTCATTGTGATAGAATTTATAGGTGACGGAAAATTAATTGTATGATAAAGCTGGTTGAAGATATGGAAAGAGCAGAAGCTAGAACGCCAATGTTGTGAACGGCAGAGAGGCTTTGAAAAACTGGAGAGCGGCGGGAGACTGTCGTCAGTGATCCGACTATTAGAGCTCCTGATGGCCACCGGCGAACAACTCTTTTTGGTCCGACGGCCATCATTTTCGGAGTTAAACTCTCTCAAGCTGAAGAGAGCTTGTCAGGAGTAAGGTTAATACGCTCTGGAGTACACGATTTGGCCCACGAATCCTGTATATAGAGCCAGAGGAATCTTCACTGCGCGGGGGCAGAACGAAAGTACATGCTGCTATTCATATCTGTGCCTTTGAGTGGCCTAAGGAATCAAACAGCCACCGGGTATCAAGACCTCGTTCCTAACGACGACGACGACGCTTTTAACCGCTTTACTTGAGTTCTTCCACGATTCTCTGAGTAGATCTAGCCTCAGCTAGCTGTACTCAATATCTCAACCGTTCAGTCTAGATTCATCGAACTGGTCTCAACAATCAGGGACGTTTCAACATAAACCTCATTCAGCACCTTCCTCTACATTCAAACTTCCCTCCTCAAGCCTTCCTCCTCTTCAACATCCCACTGGTAGCCTTCAGCACAATTCCAAACCACACCGCAATCATTTTCTCGGTTTCTCCGCTGCATGGTCCTACACGATCATGCAGAGCTCATCTCGACCTCCAAAGTCGTCATCAGCGCGGAGCAGTCTACTGTTCTTCAAGGGGCTGAAGTTCAGGCCCGGGATTCACAATGTCCTCCCTCTTCGCAGACGGAAAGCACATCCTCGCAGCCTGCTATGACAGCAAGGGAACGCAGGCTGCTGGCGATGGAAAAGGCTCTACAGTCCTCATCTTTACGCACAAACTCGGCCTCCTTCTCGCAGCCGACTCCAGTGCTCTCATCCACCGTCACACTGCGAATCCCTCCTTCTTCTCTTCCCCCTCAAGCGTACGCACTCTCCGTCTTAACCTCAATGAGACTCAGCTCCACTCATGGCGATTACTCACAGCTTTACTTCTCTCAACAGTTTAACCGCACCATGCCATATCGATACTCACCAAGTCTTTGTACACCAAATCGAAGAGTGGATGTGCCGACGCACGTTACCTGATCCCGACGCTTGGAAACGACTTCCTGACGTTGTCATCAATATCAGTCCCGACACCTCGCTTCAACACGACGACGAAAACGAAGAACAGAGCGTGGACAAGGAGCTCGACGAGATGCTCAAGGGCGTTCCGGTATCAGAAACTGAGATAATCCAGTACGCCAAGGGCCTTAGGGACTCGGAACCGACGGGTAGAAGCGAAGATGAGTCGTTTTTCTTCAAGTCAGGTGTTGCCCAGGTATGTTTTTTGGCCAGTTCGTTTCTCCGTTACCATGCACTTCCCTCTAGTCTACTCTGACGTTGTCCTACCTATCTAATCTGTTTCTTTCCACCATTCACAAGAATACTCTCAACCCTCTCAGCGAGTTCTTCAAGAACTACCGAGCAGGCGCTCAAGCCGCCAGCATGCAATCCTCAAACGACGCTTCTTACCTCTCCCACGACAGGATTCCCGACCTCGTCCCTTCCTGGCCTACCGCACAATCGAACTCAACATTCATGAACATCCGCGCTCTATACCTTCAATTCCGCAACTCTCCATATTGGAGGCCTAACAACAGTAGCAGGTCACTACGATACGATCGGTCCCTCGGTTATGGCAGGGGCAAGGAAGGCAATTTATTGAAGGACGCGCTCTTTAAAGCTGCTGTGAAAACATTCAATGAGGCGTATGGGACGGATGAGTCTGATATTCGGTCTTGGAGAGCGCTTTGTCGGGATTTGGGATTTAGGGAAGAGGAACTGGAAGGGCTGGATTGGTATGGTTGTAAGCAGGTACGGTACCCTCTTCCTCATCACGCTTCAATCTACCTATATATGGACAAAACTCTTGTTCACTGTAACCTTCTGCCCTAATCAATCGATTTATAACCCGTTTCTCACGTAAATTTCTTTCTGAGTTTAGAAAGTTCTCTCAGTCCACGTCAACATCTGGGACCTACTCCACGCTCACCTCAACAATAAACTTCCGCCCACAGTTTTCAAGACTGAGAGAGAGCTAGTGAAGTATACAAAGGACGAGGGCCTGTTTTGGCCGAGGGATTATGTGGGTAGCGGGACGTCGGTCCTCAGAGCTTTGTTGAGGAAGATTTTCTGAGGAGAAGCCTTGAGAGGGATAGTAGAGTTCATTCTTGGATATCCCAGCATATGTCTCTATGTCCGTGCCGAATTGGTCGTCCTGACATGTTTGAGTTTGTACTGTACAAGCCGACTCTGTTGTAGCAACCATCGAACTTGAAGTTTATCTGGAGCCCAAGAGTCAGATTTCGCTGCTTTACCAACAGCCTCGATCACCACAGAAACCCGATTTCATGCACCTCGACCGACACCAGCGTCAATGGTGGCTTCAGCCCGTACGGGCATGGTCGGCCTCACACCAAGCCTCTCACGCACGGTTCGTCACCAACGTTCTACAGCTATCGGCGACATTACCTAGGTTCCCATCCAATCCAAGTCGCCGGGGCTCTCTCCCCTTATGGCCGTCTCCATTCCACAGGCTGATTCAGTCAGTATCGCTGTCTCCATCCTTTCGCGATTTACCTGCTTCCCGAGTTACCGACAGACCCATAGATTAGGTATATCACGACTTCGATGCAGGTCAAGCGGGAAAATCTGACGGAGAGCTAAGCCCGTCGAGTCTTCTATATATTCTGAGAGCGAAATTCCAGAGGTTAGTCCTTATCAAATAGAAAACTCTTCTCGCTCGTCTTTAATCATCCTCACTAAAGCATTTATCAGTTCAAAACTCAAACCAACAATGCAAATCTCAATCTCATCCTCTTTCGTTGTTTCTGCGCTTTGTGTTGCTCTCGTCGCTGCGGCACCTGTCCTGAACATCGGTCGTGCTACGTGAGTTGGGGCCCTGAGAGCCTTTGAATTTGGACTTCTCCTTGTTTTTTGTAAAGACGCTGATTAACCCTTCATATTGCTTATCTAGGACCATCGCTCCTTCCCAGGCTATCAGCAGTGCTGCGCCTAGTGGTGCAATCAGCACCGTCTCTCCCTCTCAAGCTATCACTGGCAGTAGCGCTGCCCCGAGTGGTGCTATCAGTACCGTCCTCCCCTCCCAAGCTGCCAGTAGCGCTGTCCCTAGTGGTGCTATCAGCACCGTACTTCCTTCACAGGCCATCAGCAGCGCTGTCCCTAGTGGTGCTATCAGCACCGTCCTTCCATCCCAGGCTGTCAGTAGCGCCGTTCCCAGTGGTGCTATCAGCACTGTCCTTCCTTCACAGGCCATCAGCAGTGTCGTCCCTAGTGGTGCTATCAGCACTGTCCTCCCTTCACAGGCTATTAGCAGCGCTGTCCCTAGTGGTGCTATCAGCACCGTTCTTCCCTCCCAGGCTATTAGCAGCGCTGCCCCGAGTGGTGCTATCAGTACTGTCCTTCCCTCTCAGGCTATTAGTACCGTCCTTCCTTCCCAGGCTATCAGCACTGCCGTTCCCTCCCAAGCTATCAGTACTGTCATTCCTTCCCAGGCTATCAGCACCGTCCTTCCCTCCCAGGCTATCAGCACCGTCCTTCCCTCCCAAGCTATCAGTACTGTCCTTCCTTCCCAGGCTATCAGCACTGCCGTTCCCTCCCAAGCTATCAGTACTGTCATTCCTTCCCAGGCTATCAGCACTGTCGTTCCCTCCCAAGCTATCAGTACTGTCCTTCCCTCCCAGGCTATCAGCAGCGCTGTCCCTAGTGGTGCCGTCAGCACCATCGCACCATCTCAGGCCATCAGTAGCGCCTTCCCAAGTGGCATTGTTACCTTTTGAGCGAACAGCGTCATTCCTGGACCAACCAAGACAGAGACTGCTTAAGTTATTCAATGACAGGGGTATCGGTCGGTATTCGTTGCTAGTAGACCTACGATTGGATTACAATCGTCGAGTAGTGATAGCATAGGTGCCTAGAGTCCGAGTTAATCGATAGCGCTTCGCAAGTTCATCTATGCAGAATATACTAACCACCTTAATTAATCGAGATTCAACGACATGTCGATAGTAGGAGGTGGTAGAAGCGTTGTGATCAAGCGAGTTTATTGCTCACAGATAGAAGTTACGGGAGCGAGCAGTCACGTCAATAATCTCTATTTGCAGCCAAGAATATAAGGACTTCGGATATCGAGAGAAGATCCGCCGTAACCCAGTGGCCGCGTGGGGATGTGGCCCTATACGTTTTGTCAGACCGTCGACATTGAAAGGTTTGGGATCTGGACCTGGGCAGCGACGTGCTGTGTGAATCGGCCCAATAGCAGCACACAAGGCCTCAGCAGTAGATACATGTGTAGAGGTGAGGTCACAGAGTATTACTTGCAAAGACAGCAGTAGGTATAGCTGAACGTGATGGGATAGGAAAAGTTCTTGGACGCGAACATTGCCATCATGAGGATTTGACAAAATCCGGGCCGGACTCCCATCACCGTTTTCTCCAACCTCTCTTGGCCGCAAAAATGGCAGGCCTCCTATAGCTACCTATGAATTACCTCTAGGATGAATACAGCAGACGTTACCCTGGACGAGACGTTGAAATCTTCAAGAAATATGCTGTGAGGCCAGTAATATTCGCTTCTCTTCGCAAAGCTACGCTCTCTTGCAATGCGGATTCAGTGAAGGACCTGAAGAATTCGAACTCACCTTAATGATACCCGGGAGTTGATATTGAAGCCGAAACTCAAGTTATATCTCAGCCGTGAACCCCTCCCCCCTTCCCCCTTGACTGTCGGATCAGCGTATTCTTCTCCAGTGTCAGTTTCAAGACAGAAGTTCTTACGCAGCATCGCCGAGTAGGCCTGGTCTCACTAGCTCTGATGAGAAGACTGTTTGAAGCCTTCGCGTTGCCATCTTACTTCTGGCTTTAAAGGGCATATTCTCATGCGTTACAATGCAACTCACCTGGGTTGTGTAGGGGCTCCCTTTTCAACGGAAGTAGCTGGTTCTCTTCAAGAGTTGACAATCTCGAGCTCGAATATCGTCTTTTTATTATGCTACTGTCCGCAATCTGATTAGAAGAAAAGATCGGGAGAGCTTCAGACTCCATGTTTGTTTGTTTTCTCATAGTCTCCCCTTCTCTATGTTCCGTGCTTGCAGCTCTCTGTTCTGCCTATGTCATTTCCTGATGCGCGCTATTCTTCGCTAATGCAAAGGCCTGTACTCCAGCTCGACCGGTGTCACTCGTAACAGTAATCTGTGTGACCGAATAATTCCCTGCAACTTTGCCTGTTCTTCGTCTTCGACTCGATTTGCCATAGGCTGATTTACTGCTCTATCAGTTCTATAGGATGCCGAATAACCGCATGCAAAGGCCCTGCCATGTGTATAACGAGATGCTTATGACTTGAGATTAGTTGCATAGCTCGGTACCTTCGTCTGCCTGAGCTGCGGTACGTCCTAGGATTGTCTCCTTTCACATCCCTAACATAATATTCAAACGCGTAGTCTACTCAAACTCCTCGCGTCGTACGATTGTATTTTCCTTCTCCATCTCAACGAGAAGACGACGAGGCCGCACACGACGACCGTAAAGCGCCTCTGTTTCAATAGACACCGAGGGTATTGATCGAAGAGCTAGTCTTCCCCAGATGCTTACTCGGATTCTACCGATGGTGAAGAGTCGTGTATCACTCAACCCGAGGACCTGGAGATACGATGGGGTATATCTGGTGTTTTTTCTTCCAGGAAATAGCTAGTGTGACCGGTTTTTTGTGCTGTCTCGCGTTGCGCGGTTCGGCAACTGCCCGCACTGCTTTCCTACACATAAACGCGCTTGTAATGGGGTGTTCCGTAGACTTTAGTCCTAGCGCGCTGTGGGAAGGCTAATAGATTGAAAGAGGGATACCTTTCTGTCCTTGTTCCCGACAATATTAATGAAGCTACCGATACCCCTCGGCGATGCTGTCTTTCAGAGGAGCCCAAAGCTTTCAGTTCTCTCCGCGGACTCACTGGTATCCTCGACGCATCTCCTCTCCTAGAATAGGCATGAAGCATCTCCTCGGAAAGCTTCGTCCATTCTCGAGAATCTGTGCCTTATCCCCACATGAACTCTACTCGCCTTCAGTTCGCCTGTATTTACCCCAAATACAGAAACAGTACTCGCATGGAGGTATTCAACACGACCTCCCCCTGTTTACTTGAAGTCCGCGGACGCTACAGTTCTGAGTCCATGTAAGAACTCGGTCCTCGCACTCGTGTCTCCTTCTGGAGTAGGCCCAGCGCCGTCCTCTCTTTAACTTACTCTTGAGTTAATTTGGAATCACCGCGGATCGATTCGAAGAGGTGGGCTCCTACTACTGGATCTGCCAACGCGATCATCAAATGGATGTTCTAGGTACACACACTCTCAACTTAACTCTCGGCTCATGTTTTGACTCCGTGGATTTTGGTGTGTTCCCGTTTTGGATTGATTCGAGCTCGGTCGGATGCTATTAATTGGTGGCTCACTTATGTTACTCTACAAGTCCTGTAGCTGCTAACGTAGTTATCCTGAATACGTAGAAGTGCTGAATACAGCGGGGGACTTATTGCACCAGCACAAACACCGGTTATCAATTTGTTTGTATGTTCTTTACCTTCACAGGGAGTTCAACTCGCCACCCTTGCATACCGTTTAGCGAAGACTCAGCGCCTCCCCTTTGCGAATCAGCAAAACAACAAGTGAGGCAGAGAATTACAGTACCACCGATGTAACTTAACGCCCATATGATCCTTACTTGCGACTTAGATATGTGGTTTATCGGAATTTGAGCTACACTTACGGAAGTCTTATTCCTGAGCTAAACAATAGAGTGATCCCCACTATGCGTTCGATCGAAGTTGCCATATGTTACTCAACGAGCCGAAAGGTTAACATTTTCACCCCGCGCCAGACTTGGAGGTTTGGCGCTGTGTCCACAATCCCGGATTATAATGTAGCTAGTCCATAGTCTTGGGGTTTCTTCAGGGATCCGTTCTGAGATGGATCAACTCTTTCAATGAGCTGCGGTAGTAAATAAAAGGATATCCTTGCTGCCTTCGCCCTACAGCTGGTCCAAAGAAAAGATAGTCTTGTTATATGGGCGTCGAGGGAAACATATGTACGTGTAGTCGACGCACCAAAGTGACCGAGGTTCACGCCTGATGAACGGTAAAGAAAGGAGGACTTTGTTCTTACTAAGTACCGGTGTACACGGGATGGGGGAGGTTCGATACGAGGCAGAGTGGAGGAAGAATAAATGAGGATAGCTACGAAAATCACTTGAAAGGGATCTACGGTTTGTAGAACAAATACCTGGTACATAACTAATACTAGATAACGGATTGTAGAAATCAATGCAGTGTACACTACACTGTTCACTGAATCTACAACGTGTTCGAAGATTAAAGCAGACGGTGCATTATCTATACTAGTACAAGGACTAAGGACTATCGTGGGTTAGTGGGAGAATGATTGAGAGGGAGATACAGCGTAGATAACAGTTCGGCCAAAGTCCAGGTCTGGTGACTCTGGAGATAGATGAAAGTCAAGGAAAGAACAAAAGCCAACGAGATAGTTGCCGTGAACATCGCAAGTAAAGGGGAAACAGCCGTGTTGGGTGCGTGTCTTCATTACGATAACAAATGGGGCAGCACCGTCAAAAGGTTGCTTGTGGTCCCAGGATGTGCTTCTTGAGTCAAAAAGTGTATCCGTGATCGACAAGGATTCCCATAGTGTACGCTCTCTGTTATAAATTGTCAGAACTCGAGTATCACAGTGCTATTCTGAACCAGGTGCGTTGTTCTCACCTTGAATGCAGCGGTCTCCCTGTCGAACAGCAGTGACAGAGCTTTCATCTGAACGGACAGTTGGCTGCGTGGCTCCCGCGATAACCACAGTGGCAGCATTGGGGAGCCCCAGTCCCAGCGTTGACCATCGTTCCAGCAGCTCCCAATAACAAGGACTCTGAAAATTCTGGCATTCTTGCGAGAGGTGCTTCCTGATCGTTGACGTGCAGAGAGGTAAAGTGGTGTGAGGTAGAAGTGGTCAACATAAGGCAAAGAAGGAGGGATGCCAAGACGAGTGAGACGTTAAGTTGGGTAGAGGATGATCTCTTGAGCTCTGAAACCCCAAGCATTATATAGCACATGAGATATAAATCCCGGTAGGTTGGCCAAAGGGGGTTGTGAGTTTGATACGCCAAAAAACATATAACTGGGACCCACAAATCTAAGCTCTCGGTAGCCACCGTCGCTAGAAAGCAAGAATGCTATTCCACACTAGCGCTTGCTGGTTCCGGTCTTGACAATTGATCTCTCTTAACTGTGCATCTCATGATGGCCTTGTTCCCAGGACTTAGACTGCATGATTGAATGGGGTGGATGTAGCAAAAATCGACTCGGGGTGTTCGAATGGGCGGTGAAGGGAATTACTCATCTCGAGGGAAATAATCACTTGGAAAGCAATTGGAGAGCAAGTGGAGTTTCTCTCATCCAACAGAAATAAGACGAGAGCTAAGATTGTCGTTATGACGGGCTGCAAGTTGAGAGACTAGTGATCCCACGTTCCAGCTAGTGAGAACACGACTCTATTAACAAACCGGTCCGAGTCCGAAAGAACGCAAGGAGGAATCCGAAATGCGTTTAGATTTATCTAGAGAAAACGTTGTTGCAAGGTAAAAACGAGCGCTCAGAATTCCTGTGTTCCAGAGGTACGAATACTAAATAGAGAGGGGCGAAACGTGGTTGCACTCATAATCTCAAAGTCCGTTGAGTAAGAATCTCAGCTGGTCCAGATGATCGGTCAAAGCCGACTGACATGGCGCGATTGCTGTGAACACGGTACCAGATTTTGGGGCAGGTCTGACTCAGGTAGTCTCTCTGGGATTATTCGTCAGAACGAGAAATATCGCGTAGCCGAGCAATCGGCGAAAGGGGGTTTACGGCTCTACCCAGTGAGCCTCGATGATGTGAGCCAGCGTGTAAAGGCGGACTGGGGCTGAGATGAGTTCATTTCCGATTCCGACGATAAAAAAAAACAAACTCGCTGAGTGGGTCTGAGCGTCCCGGTTCTTCTGAAGGCAGGCTAAGGAAGAGGGATATGGTTGAAAATTGAGCCCTCGCGGCTGAATACGGCTGGAGAAAACGAGAACAAGAGGATTAGTCGCTCACAACTCCTAGTTCAGGCGAACTCTGTGGATCGTACTGACAACCTGAAAAAGAGCTTGCTGCCAAGGACTCATCCGATGATCAGGACGATGAAAGACTACACTTTGGAAGCCACCTCCTTACAATGAACTACTCGCCAAGTCCAATGAAACATCCATAGGCTGCTCAAGAGCGAAACTTATCGGCCCAGGCCTAAGCCGCAATAGAAGGGCGATACTGCTGCGTGGCCGCGTTTAGCCTAGCAGGCTCGAACTTGGCCTTGGCCAATGAGTTCTTTCACAATGCTCACTGGCGAGTGACGCTCTCGATCACAGCCTGGCACTTCGTGGAGAGTTCCGTCGGGGCAATACATCCCACCGGCCGAAGATAGGGAAGTTTCGGGGCTGACTTCGCGGGGCAGATAATATGGATGGCCCGAAATAGTTCTCGTGTTTGAGCTATGCTGTAGAGTGGGATCGTTAAGCTACTTGAGTTCAGCGGCACTTGGGAGAATATCCAAGAATACGTACCGATAGTACGACAGTTTAGTATCACGAGCTAGGCGATAAGCCAGCTACTTTCCCGGTTTTGGTGCACTAGAAGCTGATCTTGACTCGGCAGTGAAATTGGGACGAACAGACGAATGTTATGAGCGGCTAGTGAGACGCAATCGGGCACCGAAGAGAGTCAAAGAGTTAGCAGAGTCGCGAAGATGTGACCATAGATCATTCAAGTTTCCTCCAATGCATCTAAATCTTTCAAGAAAATCGCAGTAGAGTAGACCTAAGCTGATGGGAGTTCAGAAAGGAGTGCTGAGAGTATTTCGCTCTTGTCAGAGACTGAGGCGGATTCCCGGGAATAAACATTTCCCCGATGAGAAAACCCAAGTCGTTAAGAGCCTTTCTCCGGGATTGCATTGTTCTCTTGATTTTCTCCGGCGTAGATAAGCGAAATGTATGTTTGGACTCTGTAGGATAGATGTCGTACGGACTCTTTGAAAGACGAATGACCCATGGCGGTCAGTTGGGAAGCAGAAATCGGAATTCGCCGAAAAGCGAGCGCTTGAGATTGCCGTCGGCCAATTTCAGCTTCTGAGGTGGGCCGACGGCCATCACGGCCACCAGATTTTGAAACGGCGAATTGGCCCGAGCCCCTGTTTACTACCACCAAGGCCCAATTGCAACGGATACCACATGGAACGATCCAATGCACATTCAGCGAACACACGTTCGCCATTGTTCACTCTCTTCTTCCTTTCATCATCCTCTGTGGAGGTACCGTGAAAGAAGATGAAGTCAGCGCACCTTGCCCTGCTTAGTTTGATCTCTCTCATCCCTACGAGCGTGTTGGGTATCAATCTGGTCTTGGGCAACGACGACGGATGGGCGACTGCTCAAGAAAGAGCGATGTTCAGTGCTTTGGATGACGCTGGCTACGGGGTGAGAGTCTTCCACAGAAAAATCGTACTGATCATCATGCTTACAGTACTCATACGAGTAGGTGGTACTTTCTGCACCAGCAGAGAACCAATCAGGATCTGGTTCCTCGTCTAAGACGCCCGATCCTCGCACGGAGCCTTGTCAATTCGATTCTTGTGCCCTGGGATCTGCTGTAGGCTCAGACGCAGAAGATCGTGAGTGTAACACTTTTCTTCCTCTCTTCTGGCATCAAACTTACGATACTCTCGCAGCGAGACTGAACTGGGTGAACGGATATCCGTAAGTGCAGCTTTTCAACACTGTATGCTCTTCTTTCTCACCATCTTTTTGTACGCAGTGTCGATGGAGTTCGTTATGGGATCCAGACCCTGTCACCCAAGTTCTTCGGTGGTAAACCCGATTTCGTCGTCACTGGTCCGAACATCGGTTGTCAGTCTACAAATTCTCCTTCTACCGTTCGTTTCACCTCTGACGATTTTTCCCGTATCCTCAGCTAACGGTGGCATAGCTGTCCCCTTCTCCGGCACTGTGTACGTTCTTCACTGTCTACTCTTCCAGAGCAATCTCTCTGATATCAATGTCGACTAGTGGAGCGGCAGTTGAGGCCGTCAAGGAAGGCATCTCTTCCATCGCCTTCTCTGGCGTATCTGGATCTTCCGTCTCCTACACAACTCTCGAAACAGACCCTACGTCCTCGTCCACCCTGGCTGCAACCCTCTACGCCTCGCTCTCGGTCAAAGTCCTAGACCACCTCCTTACCCAAGAAACCCCTTATCTCCCTCCTCAAACCCTCCTCAACATCAACTTCCCCGACGCAACACGTTGCTCTAAGGTTGAGGACGTCAAGTTCATTCTCACGAGGATCTTCTGGAACCCGTTCGGTAGCGACATGAGCCGGTGTGGATCTGGGAACACGCTACCTCTGGAGACGGATGTGTATACGAGGACGGATGGGTGCTTTGTGAGTGTTAGTATGATGGATTCGAATGATAAGACGGATACGGAGAAGGCGAAGCAGGAGTTGATCGTGCCGAAGATTGAAGGGCTGCTGAGCTGTTTGCCCTAGAAATTGGACTGGTTATACGAGTTCTAAAACGTCATGATTATACTGATATCTCCTTTCTTTGCTAGCATCTTCTTCAATATGATACCCTTACATCAATGGCGGTTTGAATCTAGTGCTGTAAGATCTCGAGCCATCAAGCTATGCGAGGCTAACTGTGAGCCTACCGGAAGTTCATTCTGCCCTTCCACACTCTCCTCAGCTTTTGCGACCCGGACTCGTGCCGATTCGACAACCATCAGTCGTCTAATCAAGCTGCGTAGGACTTCGTGGGAAGTCGAGTGATACTTCCCCTTGATACCCTCACTGCAGTCAGCACTGCCTAGCGAAGAAACCTAGTATGATGTATATCGTACTCGCACAGCACGAACCAAGAATAGATATCCTAGTTCTGAGTCCTGGTTCTCGGCGACTTCCCATGGCCCTGGCGGCTTGGATGGGACTGAATCGTACGGGTACTCGACCCCGCCCGTATGCATAGTGAGCTGTACACACTGATGGTGGTGAGAACAAGCATCGCTCTACGGGTCAATCGACCTCCCCGCTATGAGATAAGGGCGCGTAGGCGATGAGGTGAGTTGTTTTCATTTGATCCTTAGGGAATCGGTGGAACCATGGTAATGGAGACTTTTTCTTACTCGGGTATAGCATCATCCCTCAAGCGGGCCACGCTGTTCCTAACGGTCAAGTCTTCTTCTAGTCTTCTAGTCTTGACTTGGGAAAGTGTGAGTTCCGGCCGCTCCCCCCAGTCGTTGAGCAGCGTCTTCCTAGTGACTTCACGGGGTTTCTCCTGGACTGGTAAACTTAGTTCACAGGTATCCAGATACGCCGCCGTACTGGCACCGCCCTGAACGAATCGAACAAGGTGTTCGCTTTCCTGTACGTCCTAATTCTACATCTCCAGAATATAAACCGAGTCCTGAGTAATGCACACGGTTTGTCAGGACGTAGTCCATAGCAACGTTGAACAAGATCTTTCCGAGTGCCGTCGGCCTACAGGTTTGCTACAGCATGGATGCGAGGGCAGATGAGCACACTCGCTATGGTTACATCGATGCAAATCAAAATCATCTATCGGTTTGTGCTGATTACGACCCCCGTTCTCTTTTTCTCTGTCACTTGAAGAAAGACTGATATCATCAGGCAGGAGGCATTGCAGTGGAAGATGGGGACGACTGCTGAACACAGCTTTCGTGTGAATCTGGTGCGAAAATTTGCACTCTTTCGTGCAGATTAAGGGAGAAAAGGGCGAAATTGACGCAAATCAATGTGATGGCCGGAACGGCTTGAAGTTACCATCACAGTGATAGTGATACAGTCGAGATGGTGAAGGTGCCTGACAGGTTCAATAATAACGCCAGGCTTTATATATCGGTCATCGCTCACCAGGTCCATTCTATCCTTTCTCTCCCCTTTCTTCTTCCCTTCTCCCATTCAGCTGTGCTCTCTCGGTTTCGCCCAGCGCGTTTCCCCCTCTCCCTCGATTGTTGGCGACCAGGTGTCCCGGTTTTCTTCGTGCTCTGACTATCGCTGTTTTATTCAAGCCCGCAACGCATCCCTATCTTTTCTCATTACTGACTTCTATCGAAATCGATTCTCACGATGTTCTCTCGTCATTTACTCGTCGCTCTCGTCTACATCTCTTTCTCTCTTTCCGCACACGCTCTCAGGCCCTTTGAACTCGAGAGCAGACACCATCGTGGTGGACATGGCGGAAGCGGTACTAACACAGGCAACAACGCCGCCGTATCAGCTTCTTCATGTGCTGCAGTGAGTGTCATCACACAAACCGTCACTGTCACGGCCGGTGGTACAGGTAAGGCCTTGCTTGATTCCATCTTTTGATCTTTCCCCAGACTGATTTCCGAACTATCCCCGTTATCGTAGCTGCTACAACGTCTGCAGCGAATAACGCTGGTGGGGGAGGTGCTGCTGGTGCTACTACGACTGGTAAGTTTCCTTTCTTGGATGATAGAGACGTGCTGAATGAAGTAACTCATAACCTTCCTCGCAGGTGCCGCAACGCCTGTCAGTTTCCATCTCGCTCTCTCTTTCGTTTTTAGCTCACTCGTTCCGATTCGAACAGACTGGGTCCACTGGTGGGTCCACTGGAAACACCGGCGGCAACACTGGTGGGAACACTGGAGGTAACTCTGGTGGAAATACCGGCGGCAGCAAAGGCAACACTGGGGGCAATACCGGTAATACTGGCGGAAACACCGGAAACACTGGCGGAAACACTGGTGGTAATACAGGCAACACTGGTGGAAACACAGGAAATACCGGTGGCAACACTGGCAACACCGGTGGAAATACTGGTAACACTGGTGGGAACACTGGAAATACCGGTGGAAACACTGGCAATACTGGTGGAAACACTGGCAATACCGGTGGAAATACTGGGAATGCGGGCGGAGACCCTCAGACATCTCTCAGTACGCTTTTTTTTCTCTCTCTAGTACTTTATTGGCCTCTGACGCTCCCTCCTTATCTAGCTCTTGATCCCCGTGTTATCTCCCAGGGTTTCGCTAACAACGGTCAAGACGTCCCAACTGATGGCCAAGTCGCATCCCTCACCTCCACCAACAACTTCATCAACTTCTGCTTGACCACCAACCTCCCTCTCACCAACGGTCAGCAAGTCAAGACCGGTTCCTGCAATACAGCTCCCATCGGCATGATCCCTTCCACTGCCAACATGCCCGCTTCCAAATTCGCCAACCCAGTCAACTTCGGAGCCGTGAAAGCTAACACGGCGTTCACAATCCAGATGAAGATCGCTCGTATGCAGACGGGTAACTTCGTCAACGCCCAGGAGAACTACTTCGCTGCTCCTCAGCAGCTGAACAACGCTGGCCAGATCATCGGTCATACTCACGTCGTCGTGGAGAAGATCAATGGGTTCGCAGATACCACTGTCCCAGACCCGAACGTGTTCGCTTTCTTCAAGGGTATTAACGGAGCTGCGGTCAATGGCGCTGTTACCGCTGATGTCACCGACGGTCTCCCTGCTGGAATCTACAGAATGTGCTCTATTAACGCTGCTGCCAACCACCAGCCTGCTATCGTACCCGTCGCTCAACACGGTGGTATCGACGACTGTGTTTACGTGGGTTCTTTCCTCCTGGCATACTTTTCTTCGTCCTCGGCCTTAAACTATCGTTTCCTCCTCTACAGTTCAGCTCTACAGCCGACGGTAAACCAGACCCAAGCACCCCCGTCGTCGGTGGTGGCGCTGCCAACGTCGCTAGTTCTTCTGCCATCGCCAGCGCTACCGTCTCTGGTTCTGCCTCTGCCACTGTCTCAGGAGTTGCGTCTGCATCTGCCTCAGTGACGGGCTCTCAGTCCCTCCCCGCCGCCGCATCCTCTGCTGCTGTTTCTGGCTCTGCCGCCGTCACTGGCTCTGCTGCTGCCTCAGGCATCGCAGGCTCCGCATCTGCCGCTCTACCCTCCCAGAGCGCAGCTGGCGGCAAAGGTGGTAAAGGTGGCAAGGGCGGAAAGGGTGGCAACAACGCCGGAACTGCTGCTTCCTCTTCTGCAGCTGTCGGATCCGCCTCTGTGGACACACCAGTAGCTTCTCAATCCGCTGCACCTGCCCCCGCTGCTTCTCAGGGTGGAAAGGGCGGCAAAGGTGCTGCTGCGTCTGCGACTTCCGCTGTCACCACGACTGTGACTGCTACGCCCGCTGCTGACGGTGCTGCCACTACTCCTGCCACTTCCTCTAAGGGTGGAAAGGGTTCCACGAACGGCAAGGGCGCGACCGCTGACGCTGGTGCGACCACTGCTGATGACACGACTAATGGGTAAGTAAATCTTCTTTCACGCTCACTTTCAGCCGTCCTAACGCCGTTCATCTCTTTCTATAGCAACATCACATTCGAAGGCGAAGGTGAGAAGGGCAAGAGCGGGAAGAACAGGAGATTGGTCCAGAGCAGATTCTTCAGAGTGTAAGGAGGAGATTTCATGAGCTGCCATTTTCTTTTCCACGTTCTTTCACTACTCTGTCTCGATAGCATTTTTTTCCCTTGTACATAGCACTGTTATACCCGGAGAAGCTGGTTATATCCTCCGATTTTAAGATCTTTATTACACCTTTCTTTCGTTCTTTCGTTCGCCTTTTTTATCGCATATTTTTTATAGAGGGAGTATTTTGTTGCTTGAGCTTTTCGACGCTTGGAGGCATTCAAGTCAAGTCCAAGTGGTACGATATTCTTTGGTTCTACTCTGCCACGTGACCGCTCGTCGTTTTGATGTTTAACGTTTAACCATCACCACGAACGTGAGAGAACTCGGCTCTCGGCTCTCGGCCTAATTCACCAATCACATTCTCTGAACTCTTTCCTTTAAACTAGCAACTCAGCAGCTGACTCGAGCATCAACACCAGGTGTGGGTTTCCTCTGAAAAGAGGTCGATATATATGCCTCGGGTTCCTTGCGACCAGCTTCCATTGGCAGTTGAACATCAAGCCCCTTCACCCAGATGCCGACAACGCTTCTTGAATCATGGCGGGTGACCTGATCGCATGGGTAAAGCTGAGGCATACAAACCCCTTCTCAAGCTCCGAGCACCCCCTTGTTTCTCCTCTTGCAGCAAGTGATGTAACAGAATGTATTGCGCGTTCTTCACGGCCCTGGCTGGTTATTTCAGAAGTTATCGGCTCACTGGAGACTCGTTGGACCCGGAGATTGTGATATGGTCAGTTTGTATCTTGACTAGGTTCTGGTCGACCATGAATGAGAGCAGGTTACGAGAACGTGTACAGCTGACCGTCGACCGTGTGCAAGCCAAGCGAACGTTCGTTTCAATGCTCGTGGGTCCTCTTGTGTTATATATACACAGGGCTTCTACGGCGTCTGTCTAGTGGACGATAATATCGCTGTTGTCTGTGAGTATGGATTTATATCTCCTACCCCTCTCAACAGTACTGATTGGACTTCTTCCACAGTTGAACCCACTACTGCTTTCGTCCAGGGCTGCTAATATGAAAGCCCTCAAATCCTTGTTCTCAGCGTGCACTATCGCGTTACTGTCTACCTCATCGAATGCATTGAATCTCCTTCTCACCAATGATGACGGTTGGGCTACTGCTCAAGAGCGTGCAACGTTCAATAGACTAGATGAGGCTGGTTTTGATGTGCGTCCCAATCTGTGTTCTACCCAACCAGGAAGAGTATCTAAATCGCTCTTTTCATATAGTTGGTCCTGTCGTGTCCTGCGATAGACAGGTCTGGAACTGGTTCCTCTACGACCACGCCTGCCCCAATCACCACGCCTTGCGAGTTCAATACTTGTCAGCCAGGCACAGCTGAGGGTGCAGATCCTGATGATCGTGAGTGACGCTTTATCATCTGGTTCTATGCGATCATGCGGGATTCTGATTTTTTGCCCTCGTTAGCACGTCTCAACTGGGTCAATGGGTTCCCGTGAGTGACAGGCTGCGAGAATAACCATGAGTGAAACTAAATCGGATACTTTGGCAGTGTGGATTCCGTCAAATATGCGACGGCTTCTCTCACACCAGTCTTCTTCGGTGGTCCACCTGACTTTGTTGTCAGTGGGCCCAACATTGGTGGTCAGATCAAGTTGTTCACACCATGCTTGTATCCGTTCGCTCATATCCTTTCCTCTTGAAAACAGCCAACGCGGGTTCCACAGTTCTCATCTCTGGTACTGTGTGAGTGCCATAGATCTTTTGAGTACCGCGCTAGTCTGTTTTCTTAATGCATTTCTCGTTTTTATCATCTAGCGGTGCCTCGACGGAAGCTCTCAAGGAAGGCATACCGTCCATCGCTTTCTCAGGGCCTTCTGGTTCCCATGTCTCGTATACGACATTGGGTGATCCGACCCTGGCATCTACGATCACTGCCAATGTCTATGCCGACTTGGTCTTCAAAGTGACATCAGCAGTTCTCTCTTCCCCTCCGCCCTTCCTACCCGGTGGCACACAGTTGAATGTCAACTTCCCATCCACAACATCATCTAACGCGTGCACTATCGCTTCCAAGGTCACTTTCATCTTGACTAGGATCAACGCTGGTACGAGTGGGGTTGATGTCGTGACTTGTGGAAACAGGGGGACGCTGCCCTTGGAGAGTAATGTCTTCGCTAGAACTGATGGATGTTTCGCCTCCATCAGTGTCATGAACAGCTCGAAAGCCGATGTAGGAATTGCTGACCAGACCGCGGTTTTAGCTAGGTTGGATAGTATCCTAGGCTGTCTTCCTAATTGAGCCCAAGGATCGAGAAGGTACCTGGCCTTTGTTCTCCTTCTGGAACTCATCTGCGTCAGACTGATTACTTCTGTGCTACAGGTTTACATACAGTACTTGAGTTGTATTCTTTTTCCGGTCTCTTCATCATTGCGACGTCATTCAAACGCTTTCGACTACCTCCTCGCCATTCCCATGTACTATAGATTTCTCGTTTACCTGACGACGAAGTAAGATTCAAAGAGATGCGTCAACGTTTCTGAACTTGCGTCGGCTGCTAACGTTATCCTCGTGCCAAATCGAAGCTGTCGGGTTAGGATCAGCGCTCGAGCGTAGCGTGATTTCCGAATCGAGGAGCCTTCATCATCGGAGCAGAGATAGAATTGCCTCGTGTCTCACGAGCTACAGTTCCTGTCAGCTTAACTATGTGAGGACCCGGATGGGCACTACTGGTCTTGGAAATTCACACCGGCACCGGTGATTTTCACTTCACTTTGGGGAATAGCCGCACTATGCAGCTATCCTACCGGGGGCGTCCCCACTAGGAGGTTGATACTATGATGAGCCCTGAACATTTTATACTCAAAGTACTTCGTTGACGAAGTTTTTGTGGCTGCTGGTCGTGGAGCATCGTAGAGCCACGAATCACCAACTTTCCCACCAGATTATCTGATTACCTCGCTCTTGAGTACGTATGGATGCTCCTCTTCCATCCCGGAACGACTCAAAAACCCTAATACCAGGCTGGATAAGGATTCCTGCCTGGGAGATCCATCTCAAAGAGCAGTACGAGGCTGAATTCACTACTTCGGCTAAGGTGCCTATTCACGGATCCGTAGAGACCACTACGAACTGGTATACGCAGAACGATTTCGATTTTGTGGAATGACCGGGGCATTGATATCCGTGCCCATGAAACATGATGCGAAACTCTAAATTCCAGGCGCAGTAATTCATCATTCCCGCGCACCAAGGGCGCAAACAAGCAAACAACAGCACGACTTCTATCAATCCCCATAGTCGTTAAGGCCAAGTTAATGAGATGGGGACAGTAACAAGCCTCAAGTCAATACGCCAGTGCCAGAGTGGGATTATTGTTCTAGTCCTTACAGCATTTGACCTCGATCAGTTCGGTTCAATTCTTATTCTCTGGTTACTAGAAAATTACAACCGGCCTGGCCCAAATCCCATTTTCCGTGTATCTCCAACATTTATCTCCAACTTTGTTTGAATCGTTCGATCACGCACTGGCTCTGTGGCGAAGCTTCCTCTGTCCGAATCCTCTAAGGCATATATAGCACTGGTTGGCGTGGTTGGAGTAGCATACCGACGCCTCACCAGACCATCATTACTCCCTCTGCCTTTCATCATCAAGAGACCAAGCTGCTCTTAGTCCATTCCCCCACTTGCCTCGCGTCTTCAGTCCCTATGCATCGAACAACGCAGAAGAGAACTACAGTAGCCTGTACCTGGTGCCGTAGACGCAAGATCAAAGTAAGTCTAGCAGCTTGAGAGCTCTTCAAGGGGATATCAAAGATAGAACGCTGCTCACGAGCACGGGTTCACGTCAACGATACTGATGGCGTCCGTTTCTTTAGTGCACCGTCGAGTCCTACGACAAACCTTGCGCCAACTGCGTTCGGAAAGACCGGAAATGTGTATATCTGCCTGTTGCTGCGGAGAACAAAGAACCTTTATCTAGGGATTTGAGCAGCAGTTTGGGTTCGATATGTTTGAACCAACCATTCTCCACGGACCCAGCACTTCAGAGTTTACGGAGCGCCGACAATTTGAGACGCCGTGGGTACTCCGAGCCACATTCAATGGTATGCTGCCGTTCTTAAAGGGCGACGTGAAGTTCTGACCTCGAGTTTGCTCCAGCAGTTTGGTAGTAGGGATTCCCCACCATACAACGCTCGTTATGGGTTAGAGGATGGAACTATGCCCTGGCCTGTCGACATGAGCTCGTTCTTCCAAAACCACCACGACTGGCACAAACACACCCTGCGGCAAAACAATCTCTCCACATATCTCCAACCCCAGCAATCCCACCACCATCAATCTTCCTATAATCAACAATACCCCTACGATTTCTTCCAGTCCTCTGCCGAGGAAAGATATATCCCTCCAGACACGCGTTACGATAGCTCCCCTGCGAGCCAAGATGGTTTGAATTACAGTAATCCTCCACCCGCATTGGCGTACGATCATCCCACTCGGGATCTAAACGTCTCGAATTACGGGAACAGTCACATAAATGGGAGTTATCGTTCGTACGCCCAACACCAGCCGTCTAGGTAGAGCGATCGGAACCGCGAAAATGTCATTGCGGCTTCGTCCCTTAGCATATGTTGATCGAGCGTATATTTTCTTAGATGAGGTTGGCTACCCGCAACCATTGACCAATATACTACATGCAAGTGTTGTACTCCATAATACCGAGCTTGTCATTCAGTAGCCCATTACCTGATATCCTATATCTTCAAACATCTGATAAAGCCCATGACAGCAGAAGGTTATTGCTCACAGCCTGAGCTAACAACAAGTTACTTCGTGGGCATCATAGACAGCCGCAGAGTTGACCTTACACGGGGGTTCCCGAGAAAAAAGAGGGTTGGGCACTACAGGTAGGGGCTACAGGAAAGCTAATCCCCGGGTCATGCTCTGATGGGAGAAGTGCAAGGAAGAGAGTGCTTTGAGCTCTCATCGCATCTTCACAAAACACACACGGAATATTCCGTGCAGAGGGTATCAGTCGTCGGGAAGGTAGGTTCTGGTGGAAGCGAAAGTGAGTATGGGAGGGTGGCTGGGCATTAAGGGCGTGGAGGGGGGGCAATGAAACCATAGCAGATGCGCTCGTGAGTTCGAGGAGGGATCAACTTCCAAGATGAAGATAGCTCTTATGTCAAGGTTATAGGTGAAACGCTTCGAGACCTAGAGGCGAACGGGATCACGAAACCTTATGCGAGTCAAGGACGCTGTGAGAAGCAGCCACTGAACGAAAGTTTGGACACACACAGCTCTCAGATCAGGTGGGGCGAGGAGCCTGAGGGATATGAACGCTTGGAGGCTTAACTTGATGATGCCCCAAGTACTGTGACTTCTTTATGGCAATAAGATTTGACCCTAAGGCGCAGAGGCAGGGGGGTCTGCTATAATGATGAAGACTAGCGAGAGGATCTGAGTACCTGCCCAAAACAAAGAGGGAGCCGATTTGTAACCGACAAGCCGCAACCGCAAACTTGCATGGCCACTCAACCGTCTTCCAGCACTTTCACAGATTGCGAGAGCACGGCGCTCGTCATGGCTGTCCACCCGTTCAACCAAACACTTGAGCCTCTGGCTCGCAGGTTCATGGATTAGGGGGCCATGCTATCTGAAGCAAGTACAGGACTTGCCGCTACCGACCCAAGACTTGATGCGCTCTCCGAGGCGTACACCGGAACGTTCTTACAGCCCGAAGAGTCTCGCCGCTTCATAGTCCTTGGGACAGTCATCCCAAGGCTATACCCTGGTAAATTGCAGAGTATACCCCGCTTCATCCAGGATCCCTGAGCAGCAGTACTATCTGCGCTCTCTATTGGATACGATAGCTTTCCTGCAAAACAATCCGAGACGTTCCACTGGCAAGAGCACGTAGGTCGTCACATCCACATCTGAGATGTTGGCAGTACTTGGGAGATAAGCCCGGTCTCCTATCTGGTTGTTCTGGAGAAGCGTGCTGGTATTTAGGTTTCCTACCAATAATGATTTTGATCCCGACGAACCTGAGAAGTTTTGCTCCTGGACCGTGGGCGACATTTCATACCACACTCGCTCCCGTATCACTAAGTATGACAAGGTTTTGAGTACCTGGGAGGGGCACCTCAGCCACTAGGGATGGAGGAGTTGCTAAACCTACCTACGTATAGCCAGGGGGGTAGTTGCGAGGACTAGTTACGCCCTCAGCGATGGGTTTTCACATCATTTATTAGACTTGTATTGTCGTGTTTTGTTGGCAAGGAGAAGCTCCCGGGGCTTACGGAATGATGCAATTGACCATCTCAACGTGAGAAAGATGCTGGTCCTCAAAAACGCCGTAGTTTTAGAACGCCTTTCAGAATCTAGAACTCGTAGGCTTAGGAATCAGGCGGTGTGAATGGCAAGGATAAACACTATCTTCAAGGAATATGTAGTGAGCGGGCTGGAGAGAGAAAGCTGTGGGTATTATGTGACCATACGCACCGTTGATTAGAACTTCCAGATTCCAGACGAAAAATGAACAAGGGACTACTCAGTGTCTTCAAGATAGGCAGTTCAGATGTACATTCCTCGGGAACGATTGAATCAAAGGAACGAGATGTCTATTCAGCTATGCTGGCGCATCAACAACAAAAGAAAGCGACCGAAGCGAGTCCCTCTCAACCGCCTCTACAAACGACACGACAACCAACTCTCCCCTTCTAATGGTGCTCAACCTTTGGGATATCCTTCTCCAAGAACTGCAAGAACGCCTCAGCACCCTCTCCATCAGCACCTTCCTCCGCGAACTCGCTCTTCGTCTCGACTTTGGTGTTGACGGTTGGGTTCGATGCGTCGTAGGCGGTAAGTTCTGCCGATAGGTCGGTTGGCAGTGTTGGTGGCTTCGGGGCGGAGGGAGTAGAATAAGCTTTCACTACGCCGACGTGAGCGTCTTTACCCTGTTGGAAATGAAGAAAAAGTATGGTGTAAGATGGTATGCCACGCGCGCAAGGGAGTGTAAAGAAGACGTACGAGGGGTTTTGGTTTGTATCCCTTCAGCTCCTTGATGTACAAGTCCTGGACCAAGTCTATACGCACAGAAGATTCAATATATGAGCAAAACAGATGCCGGTTAGAAGAAGGAACTAAAGAACAAACCTTTGCGCACAGCGGAAGAGGTGGCGAATGTCCTGCGGACGACGGTAGACCTGGCCTATGAGAAAACACCATGAGCCTAGCACTTTGAACCACGTCTGCAGCTTCTCAGGGCCAATAGTTGAATAGAACGTACAGCCTGTCTGAGAATGGAGGCGGACATCGTCGAGTTAACTTTTTTCGTGGGGGAGCAAAGGGGGCGGAGGTTGGGCTACGGTGAAGGTCGGGAAGTATGATGTGCGTGATGTGACAGTGATGGAACGTGATTTGTGACAATCTCCGGATTATGTCAGCGACTGGCAAAACCCGTTCCAGCCAAACACATCGAGATCGTCTTCCAACTTGTCGGGGTACAGAAAATTCGCAGTGAAACGACAGGACAGTACGTGAAGGAGGGATATAGATAACACAATGCAGGCTCAACTTTTCTAAAAACTCAATAGGTGCGAGCAGCTAGTGACATCTTGAACTCAATACGGGCCCCTACACTAATACCGTACGCGTGGGTCTGTCCTTGGGGAAACGCACATGTGTACACCAGTAGTGCAGTCCCATGCCCTCCTATGAAAGCGCCCCGAGGAGCTGAGGAAGCACCTGGGCTCCTATAGCTCACAATACAAATGAAAGTATTCTCAAGAGTCCGGTAATTCTTAGTGTGGGAGTCTTCCTCAATGTGCCGATCCGATATATAGTACATTCCCAGGAAGCCGCTGCACACAACACACAGCTCTATGAGTGGGGTCAAGTCTATGATGGTATTGAAGAATGCTAGCAGAAATGGATACAGAAATGCTAGTTGATAAAAACGCTAGGTCGTATGGTCCAAAGCAGAATAATGCTCGTGAGGTAAAGTCCTATGCCAATGATATACAAGCAAGGAAGGGACATAGTTGAACGAAACATGATGATGAAAGGAGAGCAGGAAATCACAGCGAATAACCAAAATGAGAGAAATAAGAAAACATGACGGTGTTGAAACATACATAGACAGACGGCCGGCTAGTAGGACTTGGTCTTGATCCCACCATCAACGGTCAGCAAGGCTTGGGTACTGCCTAAAGACGCTGACCTGCGTCTGCTCTCCATACAATAGTTCCTGTGAATCGAATCCAGCAACTTGGACTGAAACGGCATCTCGATGACGTTGTGGAATATGCTCGATATGAACCCAGCGATAGTCGACTGAACCTCCGACTTGAACCGGATATCCAAGAACAAATCCAACGCCGTATGGTGTCCCACGAGAACCGAAGAACTCTCTTCCCCACTTTTCAGCGCCAACTCGTGAGAATGAACACCTGCACTCGCTGTGCTGGGCTGATGCTGATGATGATGGAGATGATCAACGATAGGCGGACTCGGCGTCTCGTCCTGATCGTAACCCAGCACGAGATCATCATTGAAATCTAATAGATCAGGAACCTCGACGATGGTGTTCGTGGCGTCTGTGGACACTTCAACGCCTAGGTCGAGGTGCTCGAGGTTTGGACAGCATTTGCCGAAGGGGATGAGGCACTTGAGGGTGCAGACGCCGTCGTGCCAGATGTTGGGCAGACCGATGCCAAGGATGGGACCTAAGTGGAACGAGTCTCTTCCGTCTCCCTTGAGAGCGTGGGGGCTCATAGAAAGAGAGCGGAGGGAGGTGTTCCACGTCGTGGCCATGGATAACAGCGTTACGTCCAGCGGGCGGAGAGAAAACACGGCGATAGTAAGATGCGTGAGGGACGGGAAAGCGAGGATAGAGTTGAGCGGGGCATCGGATATAGAGTCGACAGCCTCCTCGTCCGGGACGAAGTTTCTGGAGATAGGTTCTGTGAGCATAAGCGTCTGAAGCGTCTGCGCATCGCAAACGCTGGGGAGCAGATCCAAGAGAGTTTGCCACTCGAAACTGCTCTGCGGTGTGAGAATGACGATACTGAGTTCCTGGACCTTGAGTGGCTTCCGGAATGAACGGAGGAGAGGGAGGATAAGCGACATGTTGGCGCTGGAAACCCTTAGTCGCTGAAGGGAGCTGAACGTCAACTTGCCGCGGTGAGACTCTAGGAAGGAGAGTAGAGTCGGGTCCGAGGTGTCATTCAGGGAGTGAAGATCCAGTTCTCGGAAGCTCGGTAGGTTGGAAAGCATCTCCAGAGTCGTCGAGTCCAACGTGGGGATGCTCAAAGTCTGGAGGTGGTCCATGAACTTGAGAGCATGGAAGAGTTGAGGCTTGAGCACGTCAAAGGTGCACCTCGCACTGCCCTTGACGACATCCAGTCGTTTGATGGTGCGCCCGCTAGCCATCAAGAACGATAGATCCAAAGTCGAACACGCACATTCCAAGTGAACATGCTCGACCTTGGCCCCCGGGAGGAAATTCATGAGCTGCCCTATCCCGCCAAACATCCTTGTGTTATGGAGAGTAACATCGCGGAGATTCGGGAGGAGGGGCAGATTCGGAAGAGATGCGAGGAGGCTCGGGATGCAGTCATGGTGGATGATGGTCCTGGTATCTGGTGAGCGGGCACCCGAGGTTCGTGGTTGCAAGGATCGTATTCGGGGGGTATAGAAGAGGACACGGTCCCAGTCCGATGGTTGAATAGGCCGAGTCAGCACCTGTTTTTAATTTCAAGTCAGTTCCAGACACTAACGAGAATTGGCCAGGACCGAGCAAGCATCACGAAAGGTTGCGAGATACGGCTGACCGGCAAGACGCAGAGGAAAGAGAAAACGAACGCACCAGTTGACGAACAGGATAGTGGTTCGGCAACCAATGGTCCTCCCACCTCCAGAGATCCTCAGGCATACACATGAAGAGCGGCAGCACACTGTTCATATTCTTCCACAACACATCCAATGCCATCGGCGACAATCCCCTACAAACGACTGCCAGCGCCGCCAAAGAACCTCTCTGTCTTCCTTCCTCAAGGCGCTCCATCATGTCCAGCTGACGACATATGTTGGTGAAAACCTCCGGTATTCCAAGGCAGCGATGATGCATCGTGAGCATGAAACGTCGTGAGCGACCACGAAAACCGGCCGGAATCGGTGGGAGAAGGGCGTGAAGTAGACGAAGTGGCTCGTCAACGATAAGAAAAAAAGTGGGAGGGAAAAGAAGGGATAGGACCGAGAGTAGAATAGCCGAGTATTTAAGTTGAACGGGAAAAACAACACAGCCTAGATCCAAAATGACAAGAAGACGCAGAGAACAGAGGGTGGATCGAGCGCTGGCACCATTCAACTTTCCGGTCAAGAATGCAAGGATCAGTGGATTGAAAGTTGTATGGGCCTGAAAGAGACGCGATGATTACACCAAACAAGACGTCGTCAGTGGGAAACTAAGAGCCCGGGGATCCCCTTTCATTCTGAGAGCGTCTAAAGAGGCGGTTTTGTTCACAATCTTGATGGTTTTCCCAATCATTTGGGGCTATTGCAGCTTTGATGGAGACGCCCAGGGAGGTAAATTGCCACGAGCGCTTGGACGGTGTGAGGCACCGGTGGGCTCGTGATCACAAAGCATGCTAGCTACTGCCTGAAAAGGGAATGGAGTTGTGCGACTTTCTGAAGCGACTGTACTAGGTTCACACGAATTACGATGGTTTGTCGTGTTGGGATGTAAATGAGAACACAGGGACAAAGTACAGTACTACCAGAGCTACTGGCTCTGCAGGGTTTGACGCACGCTGCGCCCTGTACTCCCTGTGGCGGTGTGCTTGGAAAATGTAGACCATCTCTCCCTGCCTCCAGACGATGGTAACAGGCGCTCTGGGTAAACCGCTTGCTGACTCGATGGATCGCTCGAGAGAGCGGCTGAGACCGACATTTGTATCCGAGAGATGACCCTGCCAGCTACCTGCGTAAAACTAAACTTGGTTGCTACTCCCAGCCGCTGACGGAAACGGTAGAGCACGAGAGGACAACTTGTGCGCCTAGTTTAGAGCTGAGATCCTAGTTTGGCATACATCAACCAAGCGCTGCATATCACATGAAACAGCCATCCTGACTGTGGCTTGGCCTGCCAGAGATGACGTCCAGCCGGAGGAAAGCTATACGGAAGAGAGTGAGAGTCGACACACCAAAACAGCTGTTCGGTCACTGGAATGACGGTCGTACGTCCTGATGCGGTTCAGGAATGCTCAACAAGGCGCCGTTCTCGTCAAGAGTTCTGACCAGAAACGAATTCCCCGTCAGAAGACAGTCTTCCAGATTTCCCGTCAAAACTAACCACACGACGGTAAGCGGTTAATCGTGATCCACCTAGTCGATCTTTCCGTCTTCTGTGAAGGAGCAAGGACTTGATAAAGGGGCCACGGATAAATATGAGAAATGCAGCACTACCGTGTGTCCTACGTTCCTCCTTTTGATAAGGGAAAAGCAGTCTCTACTCTCTTGTTTCGGAATGTGAAAACGCCTGAAACGCACGCTTTTAAAGATGATAGCGGGTTGCTGTGAGACAAACATCCACCACCTAGTCCGGCATGAATGAGACATATGTTGAAAACGAGCACCCACAAGAGCAAACAAGAGCGCCAAAAAGCGAGTAGAGTAGACATGTTGCAGGTGCCGAGTCTCCGACTGCATCGACTCCCGCGTCAAAAGTCACGGGCTTACCCCCGCTCAGAAACACGGAGGGTAGCAATGCAGGATCCCTCTTCGAAAGACTGCGCACAAGCGCAAACGCCAGGAGACGTTCTATCTCGAAGAAATTCGAGTGCTAAACAGGTTGGTGGAAGAGTAAAGCCTAGCGCGTTTCTCCACAACATGCTAAACAAAACGAGGGGCGGTTATTTTGCCCTCAACCTCCGAAACTTTATCCGTTCTGGTGAAAGGAGGAGCAGCGCTGCGCCTGGTACCACCTCCTGCTTCAAACCACCCGTACAACAAGTGCCTTTGGCACCCATAACCAACGAATGACTGAGGGGATGAGAAGACGTACGATGGGGATAGAGGAATATGCGGAGTAGAGAGCGTAGGCGAACGCGGCTCCGAGTCAGCCGATAGTCTCAAAAGTATTGAAACGACGCCCCAACTGGCGCCAAAGGCATAAGGGAGTGTAACCAGGTACTACGGTATACCAGGTACCCGGATAGAACGTAAGTCATCCCTTTCCGGAGAAAACACAGCGCATTCAAGGGGTGCTTCATTCACTGAAACTGTTGGCAGAGCACGGTTTTTAGGTAGTCTAGAGCGAGTATATAATGCGAAATCTGCCAACAGCAGGAACAAACAGGTGTTGGTGGTGGTGGACATCATGATGGACGATGGAGAGAAGCCACGGTACGTAACGGACCGGGATTCTGCTCTCAACGCCCATCTTGTAACCCATCGCTATCATCATCTTTCAACTAGAGCTTTGCATAGCAGCAAGGCAGGACACCCTGTGCCGTGGTTATATCACTATATCACCACTTTACTCAATCATCTAAAGGATCATTGACCAGAATCAGGTTTCTACAGCATTATGCATGCCTAGAATCTCAATGGCCAACGTGGAAGACAGTTTCTCGACCTAGGTACATTGACAAACCTGCAGCTCTTTATTCCCTTACGCCCTGCTTGCATTCGGTAGCGCAATCTCATGAATTCAAGTTTTCCACGCCTACAGCTTATCCCAATGGAGCAGCTCTTCTACTCGTCTCACCAGAATACAATGCTTCACTCATCGCCAATGTTACACGTTTATCTTGCTTCGGTCTTACTCTCCGGCTTCCTTTTGACCCCTTACCACCTGGGCGAAATAGGACACAACAAGATCTATCCCACTTATCTGACTCGTGATGACTGTCGTGATAAAGCGATCCCGCAATCGAGTCAACTATTACCACTAGGAACACAGTTGTGCACAGCCGAACTGTGGTCAGGTGCATGGTTGGCGCCAAATATGGTAACCCCGCCTTCGCGCCATCAAATCGCGCTGTTCCGCCCTTAATCCCGCCCTTGTCTCTTAACTGCAACTACAACAAACCACCAGGCGCCTTCCCACACAGGATGTAGACCCATGCAAGATCTATATTCAATTTACGATGACTCCTTCCCCCCTACGAATCGCAGTTTCTGTGCTTCTATACTCTGAATCTCCTTCCATAGGTGACTCAACGCTATACATAGTCGCGCTTTCATATGACACGTCCACACTTGTATATAACCGGGCACCTCGTTTCCCAGAGATAGCATTGTCATATCTCACTCAACTCACTCTCTCTAAACAGCTTCACGCTTATCTTCGATCACCGGAAGCAAGAATGGCTCATTGGTACGGAAGAAACCCAGTAGCATGTACACGCTGCAGACGACTCAAGGTCAAGGTACGTCCTCCTGACGAGTCTTCCTGTGTTGAGCACTCTATCTGACCTCGCCTTACGCAGTGTCGAGTCGATCGTCACGACGCGCCGTGTCAGAAGTGCTTAAGAGACGGCAGCGAATGTGTATACGTTTCTGTCGGTGAAGAAAGCGGAGATCCATCTCGGTCCAGCAATCGTACAGACGTGTACATGGCGTTGTCGGGAAACAACTATGGATCGAACTCTCAGCGAAGCTCGACGTACGCGCCTCAAGCTTACGCTGCCTCTGGATACCCCTCTCCTAATGCTGTAGGACCACACGGACCGTGTGCGAATTGCCTCAGCTATAATATCATGGTACATTTATCCCTTCTCTCCCGTGACACATCTCTGGTATTCACCTCGAGTTGTTCTCGTTTCTATCAGTGCGATGGCCATAGACCATGTACCCAATGCTTCACCTCCGCCCTGATATGTGATACCACGCCTGCCCAAGGGATGGCTCCAGTGTCGAGCTATCCCACAGGGCAGAATCCCTATCCCTCGACCCACTATACTTCTCAGCGTCCCACACCTACTCATTACCCCCAAGCCTATCCTCCCGGCTCAGCATACCCGGCTACTACCAACTCGTACTACCCCGCTCCCTCTTATTCATCAGGTGGAAGGCAGGGATATCACTGATTCGCCCTATCTTTTGTATGCTCCCAGATGCCCGTGCCTGACCAGTAGTGCTACTGGCTATCAGTGCTATTGCACACCCGAGGCTCACTGCGGATGCTACGTTGGGGAATCGCACACTTGCCAAGGTTGAACTTATTCTTATTCAATTTGTAACTCAGCGCACTCAGGGGGAGTCGCGCTCACGGACTTGGGATTCGTTTTTTAGATTGTTTTGTCGTCTTTTGCTTTGCATGATTTGTTACGACCTTTGAACGGGATATTATAATTGTACGAATACTCATGAACATATATCTTTTGTCCTCTCCGAGCACTGTCGTCTCAAAGCCGGTTCACTTTTCACCGGCGAATACCTCAGTATCCACGTCACTTCTTTCTCTGCCTCAGCTGAAAACTTGGGGGAGTGACGCTGAGAGCTTTGTTCAACTTAACTAGGTTTCGGTCACTGGAGCCCAGCCCAGCGTTATTACTGAGTGCAACATGATCGTTCAGGCTATGAAAGTGCTGTTCACCTTGGCGTGACAAAGATATTCTATGCTTTTACAGCAAAAACAGCTTAATCTATCCGTTCCTCCTTTGATGATCCAGCTGGGGGATCTTTGGTCGAGCCAATATTTGCTGCACTGTTGTCTCCGTATACGTGGGAGTTGGTGATGTTTGGTCGTGATTGGCGTCATCCGCAGTACTCCGTCGGCAGTATGCTTACCTAATAATCAACCGACCCCACCGCTACTAGACCTCCCGGCGAGGCTTCGACCGATAAAAAAAAAGTATCCCGTTGTCCCATTCTATGATCACCAAAAGGTTCGAAAGTCAAACTCCAGAATATGCGCGAGGCTGTTCAGGATCATTATTCCCCGAGTTGAGCCCTTGTTTTTCTGAGGTAAGTGGGTATCCAAATTAAATCAGCATCTCGTTCTTGCAGCATCTCTTGCGAATAAGGTTTACTTAGACTCGTATACTTTAAGCTCGATATCATGAACATCTAGAACCACTCAAGCCACTGCCTTAGGCACCATAGTCAACATCCACGGTCAAAGAGTCGTCTTTGACCTCCGAGGCCACATAATAGCTCTTGGTTCTGGAGAAGCTGTAGAACGTCGAGACGTGTTTACTGGGGTGAGTCACCGGGTTCTAAATACCTAGGACATATAAAGCTCATGCCGCTACAAACGGGAACCTCTGATTTTATCCTCCTATGCCTTCTAGGTGACCCCTCTGCCTCTGTTTGACGATCCAAATATGGCCCCTTTTCCTGGTGTTCGAAAGCGGCCACCTCGTAATCCGCAAGCCTGTGATAGGTGTCGAGAGCGTAAAGTCAAGGTGAGTTAAGCCTGCTACCATTCACCTCTCTCGCAGTTCTATTTACTAGCTTATAGTGCATCGTCATGACTTCTTATGACGAGCCTTGTCGTCGATGTTTCAAGGGCGGGTACGAATGCTCCTTCCGCTTCCCTACCATCAATCTTCCCCGTCTTTCCCGGGGTGACGTATCTTCGGCCGAGTCAGCTCCAGAGACGAGATCACCCAGGTCCAATTCCGGGAGCAGTAGTGGAGGTTGGGGCAGCACCTCTTCCTGGCGTCCGTTACCTGACTATGCGATGACTTGGCCTGGCAGTGTCGATGGTGGTCGGTGGTGTTGGTTTTGTGCGGACCGTGGAGTAGTCGTATGTATCTTCATCCGTCATCTATCATCGCTATGTATCTGATATTCAGATCTTTGACTCCTCTCTCATAAGTGTAGATCACCAGACCCTCGAATGGTCTGTGAAAACGCGGCGTCATTCTTCCAGAACCAAGGCATGCACGTTCGGGGCAGCTCTTCAAGCTCGCCCTCTACGCTATTCTCCCCACCTCCTCTCGATTACCATCCTATATCAACGGTAGGAACCATCCAATATGAGTCTCCTCATATTCCACTGACTCTTCTGCAGAACGAAGGCCCGTCATATGCTATTGGCAGCACGTCAAGTTCACCCGCCGTGCACTCCTCTCTAACTCCTGCTGATTCCGGTTCCACATCATCACTGGTAGGAACCGAAGCATATCGCTCTCCTCACGTCCCATTGACGGATCCCGGGTTTTATGCTACTACCAGTCGCTCCTCCCCCTCGCTGCTTCCTTCTCCTCCTATCCGGCGACTCGGAGACGACTTCAGTACTATCCCAGTCCGGTCCCACTCCTTCAATGACACCGCTCCAGGACTGTCGTATGCATTCCGAGAGGACGCTTCGCCTTGGTCGTTCAGTCCCGGGCTCGAACCTCTGTTTGGTGATAATCAAACGGAGGTTTGGTCGGGGGACAATTCGCAGTCAGTCTTCCTTTTTGCTCTTCTCTTGGTCTGGCTAACGGATTTTCTGATTCATTCCTAGATCATCTGAGGCTTCTTCACTCTCCTTACCCTCTCTCGATGACTGTTACCCTCCACCATCCGGACCTCCTCCCCATCCCCCTCCCACCCCCCCTTCCTGTTCATGCGCCATGTGTTTGCGCAACAACAATAGATAGCCCCTGGCGTCGTGGTGTTCTCGTTGCTTTCTTTCACCGATGATTCCATCCAGCTGAGCGGAACGCTTTACAATGCTCTTTATACTCTACGCAGTCGGACTTGATTTATAGACACATAAATAAACCTAGCCCAGCCGTCGTTTCCCTGTCAGAGAAGTCGACCGCCACCACCACATAGTAGAATATGCCAAAGCATATAATATATTCTCATTTCTACAGGATCCATGTAGCGTCGGGGTATGTTGACGGAGTCCCGGGCGGGTGAAGAAAACTTGATGAGCGTTGGGAGAGTGGGGATAAGGCTATTTTGCATCTACGCAGAAAATGAGAAGGGACGAGCAGTGGATGAAAGGAGACAGACTCGAAAAAGATAGTCGGATACTCGGCATCATACTCCACATCTCATCTTGGGAAGGGAGAACTCTCAGCCTGGGAGCCAAGGACCCTCGTCACGCAATTCTTATCTCAAGCGGAAGGGGGGAGATAAAAAGGTATCCATAGATTCACGAATGCTAGTGATGTGCGAAGGAGGAAGGCAACGTATTTCATACCATACGAATGAACGCTCATAAGGGAAGAGGGAGAAGAAGAGAAAGTACATCATAGCACAGCACCCTCAGAGCCCGGAACGGTTGATGAAATTCTGAGTTCAAGGTTGATCAGAACCAAGTTCACCCGAGGAGGGAGATGAGGAAGTGAAGAGACGAACCTGGAGATCATGCGGTGTAGCGACACCTAACACGAATTTCCGGTCGTAGTCCGTCACTGCACAATGTGTCTGAGTCAATAAGAGGGAAAAGAGGTGGAGGAGGAAAAGAGCGAAAGAGATAGAGAGCAGATGAAACTGTTACTCACCCAGAGCGAATGACTCTGATTTCCTGAAGAATGCCTCGAGTTCAGCCAATGACGACGACGGCGTGATGACAGTATACGGTTCGGAGGCGGTACGTTTGAAGCGGACAATATATTTCTCGACTGGATCATTCTGTTACACAGATATAAAGACGTTGTTGAGTATCAGCCTACATCAAGTGAGAGCACTAAACCGGAAAAGAGAATGCGTACCGTGTCGGCTCTACCGGTCTCCCAGAGCTCTTTCAACTTCCCAACCTCAACGTATCCAACAGGTCTACGATCTCCGTCGTCCAGAACGCTATAAAAAGAATACATGTAGGGGTGAGTGAGAGAGGAGAAAGCCATAAGAACAGTATACACGTACGGGAAGTAAGAAAAGTCTCTATCGTACGCCATCTCGATAGCTCGTCCTATGGGCTCCGAGATGGGAAGAGCGAATGCAGGAGGAAGTTGTAAGTCCTGATACAATGCACAAGGGAAGTCAGAAGGCTAAATACTGAGAACATAGATAAGGAATGAAACTGCACCTCTACAACTGCACCTCGATACCTCTCCTCAGGTGAAACCTGGTAGGTCGTCGACCCAGACCCAGCCAAGGGCGATCTGCTGTATCCAGCCGGTCGCTGAGAAGAATATTGTAGTCCAGTTAAAGCCATTTGGTATCGTCGTTCTCTTCAAAGAGGAAACTTTTCGTGATCGAGTAGTGAAGATCCCGCGGGGTCTGGAGGTATTGCTGCTGTGATTTTTATGGTGGTTAGCTGAGAACTGCACTCGATCTGGAGAGAGGAAGTGGGTTCACGATAGAACTAAGAGGCAGCGCAGAAAGGATGAGAAGAGAGAGGAAAGTGCAAGGTGCAAAAGTGCAGGTAGACGTCAAGGAATATGGAGAACGGAGTTGACAAGAAGCAGAGTCCAGCCGGTTCCAACATCCGACAGTGGGAGATCAGTTGCCCGCGGCGAACAACTCTGGGCGATGGCAATCAAGTTCACTGTCTGGAAGCACAGGCACAGTCTCACACCTCAGGCTTGCTTGAGCTCATACTGGGACTCTGTCAAAGTAAACGTTCGTAAAACGCCAAAAATGTGGATATGAGAGTGCTATGATCTCTGATTTCTTGTGTTAGGGTGTCATAACAGACCTTTGAATCCTTAAATCTTAGAGTAGACAGATAGCACAACCCCGAAGAGCTGATATTGCTCTTACATTCTGCCCTGTACTACTATACTTCATCAAAAAGCATCCCAATAGTACATCGCAGAGTTGGAAGTCGGCCTCAAAAATCGAGGTAGCGTACCACCCAAGGAAGGAGGAGAGAGCATCCACTCCCATTGAGGGTTGAACGTTGAACGAACGATGCACCGGTACAGCGCCCTCCGATTTGAATTCTCCAGGGTCATTGCACTCGTTCGATAGTCCATCACAAGTAATGACCATGTTAACTGTTTTAGAATACAAGGACAAGCAGGAAGGATCATGCCGCCGGTACTACCAGCCACCGAATCCCTCGGGAAGGAGAAAATCAATCTCAACCTCTCGATCTCAAGGGTGATGAAGGTTTCGTATAAGATATCGAGTTGAACTGCAAGATCTCACCACAAACCCACAGTATATACAGTATGGATTGCAGCTTTAGTCCCTCGAAACAGAGTTCAGAAGCCACCACTATTACGCCCGTACCCGATCATTACCGTGACATTACAATAATTCTCATGGGCACGATCGTGAAGCGCAGAAAACGACTCTCCATAAGTTACTACTTCTTCTCGTCAAGGCCGCGAAGAGAACCGAACGTGAAAGAGCGCGGAAACAGGTTTCGACAGGAAAGGAAATGCAAGCTCAACTAGGAAATACTCTACTGACCTTGTACTGTGCCTACTGCTGTGTTAGTGAAAGAAAAATTGGATCGGGGGTCTGATAGGCGTTCAACGCTCGGATGGTCACCACTGACCGTTTCGCCTTTGATCGTCTCTGCATTCGGATCCCTTCATGATTTGAGATGATCACAGTTACTATCAGTCCCATGAGGCACTAGCGCTCTGTAAGACTTGCCGGCGGTATGATTTATTGGGGTTAGTCTCGAATCTCGTAATTTCAAGTATCACTTTTCTCTCCTGGATCTTGCTGTCCAGCGCGGATGAGATCGACCGAGGACCCGAGCATACCTGTCGTTGTAGTATGTGAAATGACGGGAGGAAAATGAAGAGGTGGCATTGCGGTGCCGAGTGGAAGGAGCTCCGAGGGCTGTCACTCATAATGCCACCGGTGTTCGAGTACTACGCCCTGTAGTAGCTAGAGGGAAATACTACCCACTTAGGGCAAGTCGCCGGGAGTTAGTCCTATAGTGTGCATACTCAATACAAACTCTGTTCTCATATCCTGCCACTCAATTTCCTCTCATGAGGTGGAGTGGTTAAAGTTGAGAGTGACAGATAGATTCGAAGCAAGCGTGAACGGATAATCACCATGTATAAGCTCCAGCTGGGAAAACGCCAAGACTGACATCGTGGTCAGTAGACCCTCGCATTAACGGATCCCAAACTAATCACGAACGAGCTCCAGCTCGAGCCCGGACCCAGACATTGGCCCATCTCTCCATCTTCTTAACTTCCTCCGGACACATCGCGAATCATGTCCAGAAATCGATCTAATCTGGCGTTAGAAGAGGTGACCTGAGGAGCCTGCCTTTGGTATATCGTATTTTCAATGATCTACAGAGCCTCTGTTCTGAGATCTTTGTATACCATGCGATTCGTGAAGAACGGACTCGGAGAAGCCGTATCAATTGAGAAAGAAACAACAACGAATCCGCGTCTCCTTTGAGTGTAACCTAGCTTAGCAGAAGTCTATTGCAACACGTACAACCTGGATCAATCTGCTTCTAGGCCGGCGGTAAGTGTATTAGTAGAAAAGATCGAAGCCGAGTCGACTCTTTTCTTTTCTCTTTCAAAGTTCTCAGGCCCGTGAAGCGGAGATGAGCTTTCACCGAGATCTACTACTACTTCTTCCTCGGTGCTGGGTAGATCGCGATATCCCTCTGGAGTGTCTTCCACCTCGTATCCAAGCTAGGCATAACCCATGACCTATCCTGTTGGATAGTACGAATCTGCCAAAGCCCAACTTTGTGACGCCCACATCACTGGTCTGGCAGGTCGCTCATGAGGCGACTATGAGATTCTAAGAGAATATGAGATCTAAGATTGTGGTGGGCCACCTTAACCTACAATGAGCATCTTAGAGTACATGGGATTCTTAGAGTACATGAGACTCTTAGGGTACACAAGATTCTTATGCTACATGAGATTCTTACCGTACATGAGATTCTTAGTGCGCATGAGTATACTGGGCTACATGAGGATCGTAGCCCCCATTTCACTGCTCGCCGTGCGAGTATGCATTTTCAGGTTCGTAATCCCATCCAGTACGATAGACAAATAAATGAATTAATTGTAAACGAGGTACAGACTACAACAACATCAGCCAGTGTATCACAAACCATCGCCGCTCAGCTCATCCATCCTATTGTCCGCTGACCCAATTGAACCTACTGAGCCATCTACTTGAGTTCTAAGCAGAAACTGTATGAACATGAGCTAACTTGAAAGAGAGTAGAGAGGCAGCTATGATTTGACTCACGAGGCTCTCTCCTCAACTGAAGGGCAAACTGAGTCCAGCACTGCGTAAGATGCATACATGGATGAAATTGGTTAAAGCGGAAAGGAGACGAAAAAACGATGCACCTGCGTCACAGCACACGGAAGGACCAAGGTGAATCTATGCTGATCAGGATGAGCGTGTGCGTAAGAAAAAGGGAACCGCTATCACAGACCAAATGAGCCGGAAGGGGTCGAGAGCGACCAGTGTGGTGCAAGGAGATTGGCACAAGGAGATTGGCACAAAGATGGGCCGAATGTAATCTTGCGGATGGTCGTCGTACCCGGCTGGGACTCACCAGAAAGCTACCCGAAGTCCTGTAATCAACCGTAATCCAGAGTAGACCAACAAACTCCTGCTGCGGCGAGTCAACACAGAAGGAATAGAACAAAGCCTTTGTCGTTGCAAGTAGAGGGTGGACAGAACAGGCGGTGTACTGAGCAGGAAGAGAGGAGAGGGAAAAGAGGAGAGGGAAAAGAGGAGAGGGAAAAGAGGAGAGGGAAAAGAGGAGAGGGAAAAGAGGAGAGGGAAAAGAGGAGAGGGAAAAGAGGAGAGGGAAAAGAGGAGAGGAAAGAGGGAAGGGAAGGAATGGTCGAGGGAAATTTAGACGGTCTATATATGACGACCTGGAGAGTAGCTTGTGATAAACAAATTCAATCTCCGATCTGTCCAAAAGAAGCAGCTGGTCATGTGAGATAGGTGCAATTGCACCTATCTCACATGACTCGTCTGGAGCTCGTACCGGACATCCGAATCTGAAAGCTCTCACGGCCGCTTTTCGACAGGCAGAGGGCACTTCGACTCAACTGGCTTCGGATCTCCCCCTTCCTTTCACTATCATCTGCTATGCCTGTTTGAACTGTCAACTATCTTCTCCGGCTTAGTCTTGTTCGACGGCCGACCATCCTCTCATAGTCCGAAGCATTGGACTCATTCCTACAACTCATCTTGGACTGCAAATACGGCAAGTTAAATTTCTCTTCATTGAACGGACAGGAGGTTGCGCTTTGGAGTACGTTGGAGGACACCACCATGACGCAATCATCATTAATGCTACCTACCATATCCGATGAAGCAAGCCCAGAAGATCAATGTGCATCTATTGGTGGGATGACAGAGAGGGCTCAGTGCATACACTTACACCTGGCCAGGCCTCAGGCCTCAGCTTGCAGTCTCCCCACTTCCGCTGCTAGGGACAGAGACCCTGTTACCTCAAGCTCGCTACGTAATTCCGTTGGATTGGCTCTCCTCTACTCGGCCCTCCGCATATACCCACCCCTCATTGATCCCTGAGTCCCCACATTCACGGTACCCTTGTCTTCAAGACACGGCATCAGGTAGCAGTGCCGTCTGGGTATCATGAGTCTGAAAAAGTCCTCGCAAGGCAAATTAGTCTTCTCATGACTTGTAAGATCCCCATGTAGCCGCTAATATTTTCGTAATACATGTATCATCTCTCGTGAACTCCTAAGATCCTCATAATATGATATTCAGTTCTCATGTAACCGCTAATAGTCTCATAATACCCGTATCATCTCTCACGAGCATGTAAGATTCTCATAACCTGATTTTCATGGCTCATGTCCTGTAAGACTCTCGTGTAACCCTCAAAACTCTCATGTCCTCCAAGAATCTCATGTCGGTCTCATAAGCGACGTGTCGGATCTGTGATGCAGTGTCAACGAGGTGCTTCGAGTGATCACAACGATCAACCCACGAGGACGGCCCATGGCTGTCCCCTAGCTATAGAGCACAACAGCATTTCTTAGAGGCCAGTGTATACGTACCTTAGACTTGTAGCGTGCATGGCTACCATTTTTCTCCTCCCCTGATGAACCAGGATGAATTCTCACCAAAAGTGGGTTTTTGTGCTCCCTCGCGGAAACGCAGGATGCGAGGGCTCTTTTGTAAGGTATCGGCGACTCGACTAACAGCGAATTTCTCTAACTTCTTGACTACGACTTTCCTTTTCTCTGTTTACAGTCGGGCTTGCTTCGAAATTTGACTGTTACTAAAGTAGGATGTGCTGCCAACTTCTATCCCACCTCTGTGAAATCAATGAAGTTCGAAAAGCACTGTAGCCTGATCACATGGTTCTTAACGAATTCGATCGTGAGGCGGACTCAAGGAATCAGGAAAGGTCCAGATGTGCATAGTAGAGTCAAGCTCTGAGCATATGAACGAAAACCGTCCTCACTCTTGCGGCAGAACTCCTCGTATCCACTGTAGCATGGGACGGTACTAAGATGGCACCGGAGTCGCTCGTTACATAGTGTACTTCCATGTACTTCCATGTCGGTATGCAGAACCGGGTGTCAGCCAAAGGATAGAGAATAACCAAGCTTTTGAGATCGTAATCGTAACAGCATACTGATACATCGTGGCTATATAATTAATATATAGAGGGATAAACAAAGCATAACGCACAAAAGTGCGATCTTGTGAGAGTCAGAGAGGGAGAGAACCACCTCTTACCCCTGATATCATGACAACCATACACATAACAGGGGAACCAGATGTCACAACCAGCACTAGAATATACTCAAAAAAAAGTCAGCAGCTCCAACCCTCTCTCTTCTCATCTCCCGGTTCTTACCCAAACCCAAACTTAACGAGGCTGAAAATTAAACCTTCTCAACAATACCATCGCTCCTCTTCTCATTGATCTGACTGTCCCTGTCCGTATCCGGGGTGTTACCGCCCCTCGCAACACCGTCAGCGTCCAGCTCCGCGTCGTCGCGGCCGGCACCTTGCTCGAATGCGGCTTTGTGTTTCTCGAAGTGCGAGCCGTGGTTCCTAGGGGAGAAAAGAAAGTTGGTTGTTAGTTTTTCCTTTGCAAGAAGCAAGAAGCGGAAGAGAAAGATCCCAGGAGAGAGACAGGGAGAGAGCAGGAGGGAGTACGGGAAAGAGAAAGATAACGTACTCTGGTCCAAACACCGTCACCGCTATCAAATACGCAGCGACACAGCCGATGAATATGCCTTGCACTTTAGCATAGTCCGGAACGTCTTCAAAGACGCCGTCCCTGAACAAGGTCGTCCGTAGACTATCTCCAGCAGCTATTCAAGAACAAAACACAAACAAAGTCGAAGTCAGCCACTTGGATTGGGAGGGCATGTAAGACAAAGAAGGACTTACTGGCTTCGATTTGTGCAGAAGCAGACGAGACCATCTATATATATATCAATCAGCTCCCCCCACTCAATAGCAATAGATAAGGACAAGGACGTACGTTACCGAGCTGATAAGCCACACCAGGGAACGTAGCTCTGAACGCCGGAGGCGAGATTTCAGAGAGGAAAATCGGGACCTAGGTACAGGAAACACGTTCAGTCAGTATCGTGCCATCTTCAGAGAGAAAATACAGGAAAGGAGCAGAAAAGTAAAGGAGGTAGAACCATCAAGGAAAACAAAGAGGGAAAAAATCAACTCACCACACCCCAAGCGCCTTGCACACCCGCCTGTACGAAGAACGCACCGGCCGAGAGGGGACCGAAGGTGTTCGGTATGATCCAGAGGGGTATGAATGCGGCGGTGAAGAGGACTGAGAGGCTGTTATACAGATATATTAGCATAGTTGAGGATGGAGGGACGGAGGAGGGTGAGAGAAACGTACATGATTGTGAACCTCCGACCGATATATTGAGAAGCCCAACCTGCGATCCCACCACCTCTGCGTTTCGAGTTGTCAGAGGACACATAGCTAGGAATCTGGGTGGGGAGAGAGAACTCACACGACGGCACCACAGTTGCCTATGATAGTGGCGACGGTGGAGTTGTGTGATGAGAAGCCTTTGGTATCGATGAGATAGGTAGGGTAGAGGTCTTGAGAGCCGTGAGAGAAGAAGTTGAATCCTACACGAAAAGGAGAGAGAAACAAAATAGGGGTCAGAGCCAAAAAAAGCAAGTCGCAAAAAGAAGAAACCTACCCGTCATGAGCAAAACACCATAAATACACCTCGCCCAATGGATCTTCAACATCCTGCCCGTCTCCCTCAAGAACACCTTGGTCTTATTCTTCGTCGAACTCTTATCACCTTGCTTCCTCGCCTGCTCTTTCGCCATCTTGAAGTACGTCGTCTCAGGCATCAAAGCTCTAATACCCGCCGCGAAAAAGCTAATCCCCGCAGCAGTCCAGAACAAAGACCTCCAGCCCTGACTCACAGACGGAACGAGGTACAAATTGATCACAGCAGCGATCAAGTACCCCACCGCGTATCCTTGTTGCAGTACACCAGAGGCCAGACCCCTAGCTTCGATAGGTAGGTCCTCGAGCGCGGTGGCGGCTGCCATGCCCCAGATGCCTCCCATGCCTATGCCGAAGAGGGAGCGGAGGGCGAGGAACTGGCGGAAGGTGTTGACGAAGCCTGCGCCGAGCTCGAGGATGCCGACGAGGATGAGGTTGAAGACGAGCGGCCATTTGCGGCCGTACCTGTCTGAGATGACACCGAAGATGACGGCGCCGACGGAGCGGAAGAGGAGGGTTAGTGTGATTGACGTTGTCTTTCAACAGAAGAAAGAGTTGGGAACAGAAGGAAAGGGGGGAAGAAAAAGAGTGGGAAAAGAGGGTGTCAGGTTGTGGCAGATGTGATGGAGATGGTGGGAGGGACGTACGATGGTGTGGGTATCGCGGTTGAACTGGGCTGTGAGGTTCTTGACGGATAGAGAGACGGAGAAGAAGTCGATTCCGTCGCAACTATGGGTGAGAGAACAAGGTTTGAGTAAACAAGCACTACGAGCAGAGTCATAACATCATGTACTCACGTCCAAGCAAGCCAACTGTAAGGAAGAACATAAGAACAGGATGAGCACACTGAGGTTCGAGAAGAGGTAAAGAGCAAACACGCTTACCCAGTCCAAAACATGGCCCACTGCAACCAAGTAAGGCTCTTCAGCACCTCCCACAAAGGCCTCGTGTGTTCCGTTTTCTCTCTCTTTGGAATGAGATTGCGAAGAAAGTAAGGTGCCATTTCTTGCGGATTTCTTTCTTCTTGCACCTCGCTTTTCGACGAGGGACTAGGTGAGAGGGAAGAGGGAGAAAGCGGATGACCGATGAGAGGGCTGGTGGGGTATTTATTGATGGAGAGTCCCGTTTCAACGTCCCACCTGACCCCACGCCCGCCATCTCCTCTCAATTCAATTTTCTTCTTATTCTATCTTACCCCTGTGACATATCTTCCCCCCACCAAAGCGCCGTGAGAGATTATCCATTCCAATGCGGATCTTTCACAGTACACGTTTCTATAAAAACTGGAACTTTTTCAACGCTCTGGTCACCACCTCTGATTTTCCCCGCTTCCAAGACCACCAGCCAAGCCCTATTAATCTTTCTCCCCCACTTGCCCAGCCGATCTCCAGTACTTCTTTTTCTGTTTGTTTTTCTTTTTTGCAAATGCAAAGCATATCTCCCCCAGATTTTTATATTTAGCCTATTTTGCTTGGTTTTCTCTTGGCTTATCGTCCATCCGGACCACGCTCATGCAAGCGAGCTGCAAATACTTATACCAGAACTTTTTGCGACTGGACGGGCCAGCTGCTGCATGACGGTTGGGAGACGCACCTTTCCACAGGGGGATGTTTTGTTTTACCCCCCTCCACAACGCACCACACGGTTCCAGCCCATCCCCAATCGAGAGCGGACGAGCGCCTCAAGTGGTATGGCACCTTGCGGTTTCGTGTTCTTCTTGATTCCATTTCCATACTGTACGGTACGCTATCCCCAACAGGTTTCGCTCTACAATGGATTACACCGTTCTGGAAGATACTGGTACTGCATGGGAGATACTATGGGACTTGATTCCTATTGTACCTGGGCCCTGGATTCTCTTGCGTAAGAATGCAAGCCAGACAACCTTCGCTCTGGCGATTCCGGGCTGGTCTTCACAGGCTGTCAGTCGAAAGCCAGTGACAAGAGCTCGCATAGTCGGATTATCGCCAGAGGAGACCGACCCTCGTTCTTTTCCTCACACGTCAAGACGTAACCCCTCTAGCGTTTCTTTATCCTCCTCACCAGTCTCACTGTGATTGTGGACGTCAACCTCGACGGCGACCTCCCATGAACCATAAACAAGCTCGAGCCTCGGGCTCTAAACTTGCCCGTTCGCCTAGAAGAAACTGATCGATTGATCGACTTCTAGTGATCCGTAGATCCGAGCCCATGATCATGCATGCCCTCGCTAAGGTACCGGGTAATCGGGCCGACCGCCGAGTCCCGATTTTTCTGCCATGACGGTTTTGCCAGTGGCTTCGTCTTGATGCGACTGAGCGTTCTAGGACTGGAAGACTCTGAAGTTTCAGGACCGACGACTTTCTGCTGCTCGTCGTTCTGTACTTTTTACTGAGGCTGCAGGACAGGCACACATACTACTTGAACTTTACGACAATGAAACCTTGATTTTACGGTACTGGACGTCAACTCGTTATGCCTCGTGTTCAAACTACTGGCCTCACTGAAATTCAACGTGGAACTATGAGGAATGCTTATATATTCTCTTGACTTCATCAGACTTCGTCGATTAGGGATGAAGTGTTGCAGAGCTGTAATTGGAGACCTTGGTGTCCTGAGTTCTGTCCGACGTTTACTGCTACAGTATATACTAGGGTGCGCATCACTTGAGCCATCGTCTCCGCTTTGCTGTAGGACTTCAACTTCCAAGACTCTGTGGAAAGAGTGTAAAAAGGTGCAGATGTATGGCATCTTGTTGTTCATAATTCACGGGTGAGATATACTGACGTTCGTTCTGGACCTTTGGTTTGCTTTCATAGGTTAAGGCTTCAATTGTATATTTCCCTTACGTCTCAGAGTTTTACGGTAAGTATCGCACATATCTCTGTGGCAAAGTACTGCTCACCATCGTCAAACTCTAAGCTTTGTTAACCCGCTGTCCGTTAGCAGTTGTGTGGTGGAGAGGGATGAGGCGTAGGGAGATAGAGAGGACTTGACGGAACCTCAGGAACCTCAGGATCTCAACTTTCACGGAATATCCCGCTGTGTTCTAGATAGTGGGATATTCCGTGAAAGTAACTCATTAATACAGTGGACCGCGTAGGAGGTCAGGTCAGGTCAGTGATTAGTGCTGCACCTATCTGTCTTGTAAATTCCTATCTTGTAGATCTTGTGTATTGTTCGGACTTGTAGAATACGCTCAGTCTCCTGGAAGTGGTTCAGAGTGGCAATTTTCACAGCGCAGACAATAGCAAGATCTGACTCGGATCCGGGTCCAATACTCCAAGCGTTTCTTCCGAGTCAGAAATACTCGCAATGAGACAAGATATCGTCAAAGATCCAAAGGACAGAGATATACCGTAGATGGGATGGATATCGCCGGGCGTTTGTGCATACTTAGATTTTGGGAGGCTTGGTAGTACTCGTTCGAGAAGCTTCGCACTCAATATCGTACAGCCGCAGTAGTACCCTGATAGAACTAGTAGGAAGCGTATTCTATATGATCTTTGAATCAGGTCCTAATCAGGTATCAACTTCGGTGGAAGATACAAATAGCACACCTAGAGTACATATCGTACAGCGTTGATCCTGCTGGAATGGAATTTGGCACCTAGTCCTGCCTAATAAGAGGTAGATTTCTACTGACCTGACGCCAGTTACAGCGCTCGGGCGAGTCTGGATTGATGCATTATTGATGATCGATGGCCTCTTGCTCGAGATCACTGTATGCAGAAGCTCGAGAACCTGCAAAAAATCTTGTTCTTCCACCTGGGCCACGACAAGATTGTTTGTACGTTGCGTAGATGGAAACAGAAATCTTCAGCTCAACGTCGAGGGAGTAAAACGAAAATGGCCCCTGGACCTAGTAGGCTATCTATCAGGTAAGTTCTTGTCCCCTTGAGCATGAGCAAATGCGGGGTACCGTTTCGATTTTCGTACAGTTTGTCTACGTCACTATTTCCCCAGTCCATTGGAGTCCAAGGATGAGATGTGCCCCTTAATCTCGCTGCTTTCTACCTACCGTGGGATCGAGAATACGTGGATTATAGCCTGAGGGCTCTGGTTAAAGGGTACGAGGAGTGTTTAGACTTGTCACCGGGGCAAGGTTGATCCACGGCCGCCTGGAAGGTGAACGGAGTTTTTTGAGTGAAACTCTAGTGAGACCAGTAAGTTCAGACCCTGGCTCTATACTAGACGATCTTTGAAGTTATTCGCGTTACTGTGGCGGATACCAGGCTGAGCAAAACGATGAACAAGGCTTCAAGATTGGATAGAAAAGCATGCTGGAACGCTACTCTGTACTTTCAACAAGCACCTCGACACAGGTACATTAAAACCGTCATGTAGCGTCTGACACCTCCTTGTGACTTCCTAAAGAATAGGTGGGTCATTCGTTTGTTTTCCGGGCAGTAGAGTAAGTCGCCGATGTGAACGAACCGATACATTCCCATGACTTGAGCTGTTTGGGGCGCTGCGCGAAACCGTAAGCTAAAACCTGACTGAAGAAGTAGATGTGAACGCAAGGGCTGATAAAGGAATCGATATTTCGTGCAGCCAGGCTAGTTGTGTGGAGGTAGATGAGAACGAGAACTCCCAAAGAATAGTGTATATCTCGGCACTCGGTTTCCTTGCCATGGCAAGATGGATCAGGAGCCTAGATGGCTGACGAACATAAGTAAGCGCTGGGATTCCAGCCAGTCCTTTTCAAGCGAGATAGTTTCTGGAGATGGGAGAAACGGTCTTAGAATATACTGATGCAACCCAAATACCCAATACCAACAGATCCTGATATCAAGGAGGCTCGAATCTCTGAGGCTTGAAGAAGAGTACTTTTTTGTTCGTTTGTTCTGAAACCGGAGAGAAGAGCCCGAGAAAGCGGTTGCTGTCGGTGAAATAAGAAGCTGTTGACCTTCTTTCAATGAGAACTAGGCAGAGGACCGAGTTCCTGAGGAAATTTCAAGCATGCGATGTCGAAACGTGGTTCATGAACCAGAACGTGTCAGGAGAGCGATCCTTGTTTTCATAAACAGAGCAATAGAAGTAGACCACACTCACAGGATATGCGTAGACAAATGCAAAGTGAGGACGAGATGAGGCACAGGGGGAACTCCTACTAGGGTGGAGGATCGCGAGAACAGATAATCATTGCTCACGTGACCGTGGCTTGCTTATTTTTCGTTTGCTTTTCGCCCAATTTCGCCTCGCTCTCCATCGTTTTTCTACTTACACCCTTACACCAAAGTTCAACAGAACCCTGCTATCATGCTCATCACAATATACTATAACTGGATGAAACTGTTGGGGGTACCTCCGGTCTACAATTGAACAAGCGATCCCCACTGCCTTAGGCATTGACGAAGAGCCTGCTGGAATCAACGTTAATCAACCTTGGAATCAACCTTCTGTCCTAGTTTGGTGCTTGTTGTCTCCTCAACAATTTGTACCAGAGCCTGCCAGCTCGTTTTGATGGCTCTACTCATCTCTCCGGCGCATCTCTTTCGCTTGTGAGTGCTTGTATAGCTTAGGCGAGCTATTCCAGCCAGGTATGCGGTACTACTTGGGGCTGGGTAGGGTGATATGTCTCTCTGAGACGTATCAATGTCCAGAACCAGTCTTGCATGGTATAGAGACTGCGCCGAGGCGGGATATGTACCATCGGATCGAACATATCGAACTATATCTACCCGTCGTCACATCGCTTTGGTCTCCTCCCGCTACCAAATCCCCGAGTGTATAGTTCGTGACCATGGAAAACCGCGTAGAGAGCAGTTTTTCGAGTATTGCACGACTGAGGCAGGGTAGGCGTTATCTTTCCCATGATGAAGGACCCTCATGATGATCATGGTTCAGTCAGAATGGAGGAAAGTAAGTGGCGCAGATGGGTGCGTGTGGGTGGTCCTTGAATAGATTTTCGCTTATGTGGGCGAGAGTTTCATCATTCCATGAACTGCAACCGTCTTGTATTGCCTCCTTTTCCCAGAAGGTGTTCTTTTCGATACAACCCTGTAGGATCCACGTCACGAGTTAAGCCGTTCAACCAGATCCTGAAGGGACTCAGAGCGCGGAACTGCTGTGCCCATATCCTCTCGTACCTCGAGGCTTCTTGGCCCAGACTAGACCAGTCAGATCATGCTACCAGTCCTCTCGTCCAGTCGGCCACAGGCCGAGTCACCTCGACACCCTGTGACCACCAAATCCTGATAGACTTCCGGTTCATGAGGAGGGTTAACGTTCTCATCTCTCTTATTCAAGTGTTCACGCGAACTCCACTTAGCAGCCTCTGATGTGAACAGGCTTCCCACAGCCGTTGAGAGCAGGCAGTGCATTAGCTAATGGGACTCTTTAAGAGCAGCTGGTCTCGGTAGACATACGCCTAAGCCCGGACCTTCACAACCACGTCCGGAAGTTCGTCTTGCCAGTTCCGCACCGGCTTATCATCGCCATCGTCATCTCAGTTCTATCTCAAACGTATTAGATCTAGAATGGACGTCCTGGTATAGATAAATATTTGTAAAGGAAGCTAACTATACAATTACATGGGTATCGCACTACTCGTACTCGTACTTGATATGCGATGGAGATGGAGAATCGACATGGTTAGCGTCCCAGCCCGGCGTACCGTTATCCCAACACAAACTATCGCAATAAGCGCCTCCGAAATCGGGGCTTACGATTGCGGCATGCTTCCCAGGATCATGATAATATCTCGAGCTTTCTGAGTGGGCGATTCCAATCTGTTTCGTATCGTTTGTATAATCAGCGCCACTATGTCTGATGAACGGAAATTCCATACAGCAAGGAGGAGAAGAATACTCACGGAGATTCGATTGCCCTGAAGGACCTCAGGCGAGTCTCCCCACTGAGAGGGCAGTAGGTGTGGCGTGGAACTGTTTTGGCTTTCGTAGGTGTAGGTAGGTGGGTCGTCGGAATGGAACGAGGTAAGATGACTACTATAAGGGGGTGGGTACGATGCGAAGAACACTTGGGGTGCGTAATTGAGTGCCGCGTGTTGAGGCCGTCCATACACTGTCTCTTGCACGTCGCCGTAATTGTGCTGTTGCTGGTTGCCACGAAGACACAGTGAAAACAGATCAGCCGCCGTGGCTAACTTGCATTATTACGGCGCTGAAAGACTCACATAATGGTGCGGATCGCATCCGTAGGGTTGGCTCAGAGCTAGACTCTCAGAGGAATACCTCGTATCTGAATCTGAGAAACCGAAGCCTGGCCTAGTAGATGTCCGCGGAGAATGCTCGGGCTTCACGGAGCGACGTCGTGGTCGATACTGCATATCGCGCTGCTCAGAGACAGGCAGATACGCGCAATCTCTGTTCTCCCGCTGGCACTTGAGGCAAGCAGCGTCATACGAGTTAACGATACACTGTCGAGACCAATGAGCAAAAAATCGACCAGAGGCCAGGACGATGGAGAATCGGGGTACCTTGACTTTGAGGTGCCTGCATCGAGTGCAAGCTAGAGGCGTTCTGCCTGCAGGCATCTTAGCAGGTCGAGGTGACATGATGTGGAAATGAGGCGGAGGTGGGGCGAGCTGAGACGATTGGGAGATTTTTGGGCAGGGGCTTTATAGAATTGGTGCATTATGGCGTCCAGTGGATATCAAAGAAGCTAGTCCCACAAGCGTCCAGTGACTAAAAGGCTGCGCGTCTGGAGAAGTGCGATGTTCCCAGGCTAGGTTGATCAACCAGTTCGAATTTAATCGCTCATCTCATTCCAATTCGATCGTATCCGCGGTGATGATGAAAGCGATGGCTAGGGCTTCTGTGGAAGGGACTGATCGGAATTTTATCGACTCTGGTACATGTATTAGTGAATATTTCTGCTCAGAATATTCAGAAGCGAATGGGGAATAATTGCGATACTGTATGGAATACTCACATACCTCAATATTGTGCGATCTCGACAATCGACGAGTACCGATTCGTGTAAGCTGACTACAGCGGTGCGAGTCAATCGCAGAAAGAAGTCTCCAAAGCCCAGCACCAGAGTGTAAGATTAACCACCGGCTTCGTGGAAGCCGCGAATGGGAGGTACATAAAAGATAGTGGGTCGACACCAAACCATGCCGTAAGGAATGAGAATCATGCGGTAACCGAGAAATAAAGCCGCTGAGTTCAGGTTCCATCGGGCCTTCGTACGCATTTTCAGAGGTGTTAGTAGAACCTTTCATTCCCAGGTTAAATTGCGGTCCAATACCTTCCCCGATGGAACTCGTGAACATGAGGGTAATAAACACTCCGGCTGCTTCGGCTGGTACACGGGGTGAATGGAGTGCCTCGAATAGCGTTCGAAATTGAGACCACGATCAAGTGGTCTCCTGAGATGACTCTATCTTCGTTTCCCTAGTTTGGAGCGAATCTGGTCAGTGAAGGTGCAGTTTTATGGGTTCGAAACGGAGTGCTCAAGCCCGTAGGCACTTATCCAAAGGCCCAGCACTACAATCGACCTCATATCATGATGACGACTGAGCACATATACCGGACCTTCCCGGCCCCATGCCAGTGATTGATCCTGAACCTTATAAGTAATATAAATTTCATAAGAACTATACAAAATATATGAGCCCCAAGGCACCCCGCGTCAGTGGAAGAAAAGGTAGACCTCAAGCTCTACATGTCGGTCATGTATTGTTGTAACACCGGAGCGGATTCCCTTGCCAAACCCCATCTATTAGGCTTTCGGTTGTTCGGTGGCCATGGTGGGAGCTATCTCACAACAGCAACAACTCACAAGCGCATCCATCGGAGGTAATCTAGTGGTTCTCTCCAGATTCTTCGAAATCTAGTCTCGTACTCTCTTCGGACGTGGAATCGCTGGAGAATCGAGGACATGGTTGGACCTGGTTGGGATACCGGTGAAATCTGTCGAGAGATGGATGCGATTGTGCGGCGAATCGCTGTGAGGTAAACGTGGGCATACTTCTCACGCGTAGCTTTCGAAAGCCTAGCTTACCATTGAGTGCCTCGTCGAGATGTCTCCATGAGGTATGAATGTCACCAGAGGGAGATCTTACCGGCGGTATATCGAGATCCATATTGCAGCTATTTGGTGGCGTGAGAGAGGTTAGAGTCTGAGTACGTAAGCAGATAGTCCCCCCTTCAGAGTCAACTTTGCCTCAACGTGGACGATATACACCACAGCCTGAGCAGAGCAACTTTGTTTATGTGATTGAACATCACTCACATCTCGTATATCTGGCCGGAATAGACTCTCTCTTGGTGCACACTGCCATTCCATCTACATCTGCTGATCTGGTCGAGTCTGTTTCTCTCATTCGTACGTCAAAATACGGAGAAAAATCCAGCGCGGATAAGATCGTACAGCCTTGCATCTGGTGTAAGATATTGCTGCTGCTTGAACTATTTGTTCATGACATAACTACACATCCTGAACTACACATCCTGCAGTATGCATCTCCTAGAAGGAATATCTATGGCTTCAGATAATCTAGTGCTCTCTCGAGTACCGCTCCTGGTCTATCAGCCTACAACAGTCAAATTCGTTATAGTGTTATGAACCAGTCTCGGCTTTGTACAGGATTATCTTCTCGCGTGCACTGCAACTTCTAGTCGCACTCGCCTCTGAAATCAGCACGAAGACCCGCTCTTTACCAATCTACCGGCGACGGGATCTGCCTCAACGTTCACACCACGCCCCCATGCTATTCAACAACTCAGAACTGAGGGAGGTGCGTTACACCACAAAGTGGCTGCCTGAGCGGAACCAATCCAAGTTAAGCTCAGTCCTCGAGGATCCGACTTTCTTTTCTTTTTCTTATCTCCTGACCATTCCACCAACGACAGTTACATGCACAGCTGGCGTGACTGGTTTATCTCTTTTTAAGCACCGGTAACATCATGTTTTGTGTTGTCTATTCATTTTTGTCTTGGCTTCAGAATCAAAGCTTCCATCGCTCGCTCACCAGTCGAACAATGATCAATGGGTCCGTAGGATCTGTGAATCATGATTTCCTTGTTCCAAGCGCGTCTCTTCCTGTGCATTCGGCCCTACTTATTCGACTCCTCGAGTCGACACTGCCCAATGTAAATCAGAATACTTCACTGATCATCATACGTCTAGTATCTGTTTTGATATTCAAAGGCTCATTGCTCCCGACGAAGTTGTATGTCTTCTCTCACAGCTCCTTCACCGGTGTTCATCTGCCGATAGGATTGCACTGTTCTTAGGGACGACGTAGATCAATTCTCCTCTCATGATCTTTCTCACAGAGTTTGGACTCATGCATTCAGGATCAAACCCCGTTGTTTGAGCTCACAAGCATCCTAATCTGTGATAGTTTCTGACTGGCGGCATTATGGAACCCTGTATCGTGTGGAACCCATCGCACTAGTCGCGTCGAGACCAACGTACATTGGGCATGGCCTACTCACGCTATTTGTTTCGTACGTTAAGCCGCGGTATTTGCTCGGATTCGCAGGAATGCTGGTGTTTCCGGTCTTCTATCGTGTTGAATACTGTCCGTTCCTCAGTGACACACTGGTGCGCTTGAGAACGGACTGTGGTCTGTGCCTTGTTGCTAGCTCTAATTCGCATACGGAACAATTGAAAGCCATCGCCTTCTTGCAGTGACTGGGGGTTAGTATGCCGTATGCTGGATGTATTCTAGGACGACGTGCAAAGATGACGATGATCCAACGTCGTTCAGCGGCTAATGGGAATATGATTGAGATCGTCTCTAGTCGTCCGGGATAGCATTCGATGCGTTGGAGTCTCGGAGAGACGGCGACGGTTAAGTTCACTTTTTCGCTAGAAGATTGTCCATGTAGCTTATGGCATAATGAAGGGACACCAGTTGCGCTCCACATGTGAGAATCAGTACTCAACAGTGATACCGCACTTAAAGGCATGGGAGATCTCGAGAATCGACAGTCAAAAAATACACCCGCCGGCCATGATGTATCCCCTACTACCACGGAGCGTCGCAGCCTCAGAAAGAACACGTTGTCAAGAAATCTATGCAGATATTCTGGTATCGTAGGAGTGGTTATTTTGTTTAAACGCCATGGGCGAGAAGCGCGAACGACACTGGCGGCTGACCTTGACCTGCGGCCGTGTGTTTTGAATTGTTTGCTTGGGATTTCCAGAAGGTGAGAGACGCCAGTGAGGAACTGAGCATGTCCTCGCGAAACCTTAATTCCTTAGGATCAAATCTAGAGAAACTGCGGTTGGCAAAGCAATATGAATGGCCCTTTGCATTTATCATGGTCGCTTTCTGGAGGCCGTAAGCCCCGGACTTCTAGGACCAACCGGCGAGCTGCTGTGAGGACTATGGGCCATGCGATTTTTTTTTACGGAAGGATCCTGGACAAAGGGCCGCTACGATCTATCGATGGTAGACAGAGAAGGCGAGGTATGACCTTGGTTTGTGTAACTGTGCCATGAACCTCGCTCCAAATGGTATGGAGGAATTGTTGCTGTTGCGGTGGACTCGGATGAGCTTAAGATACAAGCTTGTGGCTCCTGCGCTCATCACAACAAGCCGCAAAAAGATACGATAGACAGATCAGGAACGAACGAAGCGGGCGAATCAAAGAGTCGAGTGAGGCAAGACTGGGGTGAACCGCGGTCGACGCAGACGTTAATACAATCAATGCCCATGCCCACCATATAGAGATTCGGCAGGGAGCACGGCACCATGGAAAAATGCCCACACGACGTCAAAACGAAAGTGCGTGCATGAGGTTGAGGAAGATACGCTAGAACCCTCCGGTGGAGCAGCAATGCACTCGGAAAATTCTCGTCAGGTTTAAGCAGCACAAATTATTGCCTGTTATGTACGCCCTGTCAAGAGATCGTCGGAGATGGCGGCTATCGGAGGTTGAAAAGGACCCCCTTGTAGATCAAGACTTTCTGTCTCGACATCAGGGGAGAAGGAAGGACAAGCTCGGTGGAGTGATGGGAAGGCAAGGTTAATAGAGGATCCCGAGATTAATGAATGAATCAACTACCGCAGTATAGACAACGTTAGGAAGGCCTTTCGAGGAACTCGGGGGTCACTGGGAAGAGAGACAATTTAATCCCTATTTCTGTAGTTGTTCTCGAGGAAAGCACGACAAGTATAGCGAGTCAACCGGAGAAGAGTACTCCGTACCGAAGAACAAGGTCCAAACACACATGGTGACGAAGACAAGGACCCTACACAGGAATCGGGACAGATTGAGATCATCTAGCAGATGGATGGCCTCTCGTTCTGCGGCAAAAACCGACTGTGAAATGGGTGAAGATGGTGAAGGCTATAGTCACTGAAAGTTACAAGACCGTGCGATATAACCGGCCTTCATGAAGCAGAACGAACAGGGATCTATTGCAGTCATGGTAGAGGGCCTATGGGCGACGGTGGTTGGTTGGAATGTCCATGGTGTGGCTGTGACGGGACCAAGCGCAAGTTTCTCCAATCAAACATCACGTGATCTCGACCTCTCTATCGACAAAATTCCCGCGAGTGTATGCAGCCTTTTGTTCGTTTTGAACGTTTCAGTGGAGCGGAACACTGTCAAGTTTGATGATCAAGTCGGTCCATGCTCAGATTCTACATTCTTTTGCTCCAAAATTGAAACCGCGAAGAAGAAAAAAGACAATAATCATCTACTGCTGTGTCTCCTCCCAACGCCACGATTTTGATCAGCACGTCCCAGTGAGGGTATAAAACTCTCAAGGAAGAATGATTCTGAACATCAACATCCTCGATTATGACTTCGAACATGGGCCTATCTCTCCTTGCTCTTGTCACCGGTGCTTTGTTACTGTTTCTGAGGAGCTGGCGCGCCTCGAAACAGGCCAATCCAGACGGATTGCCGTACCCACCTGGTCCTAGACCACTTCCTATTGTTGGTAATCTCTTTGACCTCATTCAAGGCGATCTGTGGGAGAAATTCGATAGGTGGGCCAAGGACTACGGTATGCTTGAATCTGTCCTTTCGTATATTGTTTGTAGACTCACGTTTTATGCTAGGTGACCTCGTTCATCTCAGTATCCTAGGTCGACACTTTGTGTTCGTGAACTCTCACGAGGTAGCGAATGAGCTGTTCGACAAACGCTCTGCGAATTACTCAGACAGAGAGCATCTCACTATGATCTGCGATCTGTATGAGTTTTTATCTGTTTCATCTTTTGTGAGCCCTTGCATTGACAAGAATGGCATTGCGTAGGATGGGGTGGGACTGGTCGTTCGGGCACATGCCGTATGGTAAGCAACCTCGTTCGTAATTTTCGTTTCGTGAGGCTTATCTGCTTGTGATCTACAGGAGATAGATGGAAATCCTACCGAAAGATGTTTCACCGCCAGTTTCAACCCTCCTTCGTAGCAAGCCATCACCATGATCATCTTCGCGCAGCCCGTCGACTGTTACATCATACACTGGACAATCCGAATGGATACGTCGACCACCTGAAATAGTAAGTACACTTTCCCCCTTCGATTCGTGTAGTCCCACCTCACGCATCATTGTGCATCTCAGTCACGCTGGGTCCACCATCATGAAAGTCGTCTACGACATCGATAGCAAGACTGAGAACGATCCATACATCAGCACTGCCGAGAGTGCACTGGCGAGCATGGCTATCGCCGCAGAACCAGGTCGATTCCTAGTCGACATCTTCCCAGCTCGTACGTCTCTTGAGTCCCTCCCTCTCTTAACAGCCTCATAACCTCGAATCGTGCCACCATCAGTACGTTTCATTCCTGCCTGGTTGCCGGGCGCAGGATTCCAGCGTCTCGCTCACCAATGGAAGCAGACTGTGTTCGAGATGCGGGACGCCCCGTTTGAGGAAACTCGACATGCTATGGTAGGCCTGTTATGTGTTTGATCTTCTTATTTCGCTAGACTCACTTTGTTCGCCTTGGTTGTTCTACCCAGGCTTGTGGTACCGGATCTCCATGCTTCGTGTCTACCCTCCTCAACGAAGTGGAATCCTCCAAGTCTGATCCCGCGACGAAAGAGAAGGAGGTGGATATGATCAAGGGTTGTGCTGGGATGGCGTATGCTGGTGATACACATCTTTTTCACGTCGTTTTACTCATCCACTGATAAGTGATTTTCAGCGGCTACCGAGAGCGTAGGTCTCAAGTATCCTTACCCATCAACAGGTACTAATCAGAAGTATCATGCCATAGACCGTATCCCTCTTGCACTCGTTCCTCCTGGCAATGGTCCTCAACCCCGACGTTCAATCCCGTGCTCGAGACGAAATAGACTCTGTCCTTCAGAAACAGCGACTTCCGGAGTTCTCTGACCGCGATTCTCTCCCTTATACTAACGCGATGGTGAAGGAACTTTTGAGGTGGGCACAGGTTGCTCCAGTAGGTAAGTGGACTCGTACCAAATCAGAGGGGAAAGGGGACCATGATCTCATCTACTCTTTCTGTGATTAGCGCTTCCTCACAAGGTTACCAACCATGATACCTACGGTGGGTATTATATCAAGGCTGGGACCACTATCGTTGGAAACGCCAGGTAAAAGAGTCGATCATAGTCCCATACATGCTTGCTTCTAAATTATTCCATATAGAGGAATACTCCATGACGCTAGAAAGTTCCCGGATCCATACTCCTTCAATCCTGCACGTTTCTACGGGAATAAAGAGAACATACAGGATACATCTGCTGTAGATTTTGCGTTCGGATTCGGCCGAAGGTCAGCTCTCATGCTTAATCTAGCCTCTCCGGATACTCATCCACTTTTTAGAATCTGTCCCGGTCGATTCATGGCGGACGCAGAACTGTGGATCGTCATGGTTTCCTTGCTCTCTGTGTTTGAGATGGGTGCTGTGGATGGAGAGGAGGTACCGAGGGCTGAATTTACGAAGGGTATGCTCAGGTTGGTTCACCCGTTTTTCACCCTCTTCAAGACGCTGGACTGACTTTCGACCCAGTAACCCTGTGCCTTTCAAGTTCAAGATAGAACCCCGGAAAGATTATCCTGCGCGTCGTCTGTTGGAAGACCATCGGTTAGATTAGAGCTCAGAGCACCCTCAAATTCCTTCACTTCCATGTTCATTATCACTCTCGCAAGTCTTCATGGATGCCCAGTATTAGGCCTGACGAGGATACTTCCCGGGCAAGAGTTTCGAAGTACCTCTTTTGTTTCGTTTTCTCCGCCACGATGATGGCTATCTTCTGTTACGACTACTGTGTCCTTGTAGGCTACCACAGTATAGAAGTTCCTGTTTATTCTACCTTGTACCATACATAATTTAACTACGTTACGATTCCGTATCAGTGTTTGCTCTACATACCGTCGATGTCGCCACATGTGGTCCAAACAACGGGTCAACTAGTCACATGTGATCTAATCAGACTGTCTCCTTCAAACACACGATGAGCGACTCGCAAGGCCCTTCCTCCAGCTCTTCCTCATCCACATCACCCACACCATTATCACTTCCAGCTCCGCAAAACTCATCTCAACACGGCTCAGTCACGTTGGACGTTACTGATGATTCCTCCAATACGACCAAATTCGACGAACTGGGACCGTTGGTTGTGAACAGCGACGGGGTAAGAATGATTGATCTCATTTCTCGGTGCTGTGGAAACGCGTCACCCTTACATTGCGAGAGCACACTTTGTTTATGATACCTGCCCAGACTCTGTCGAGGATTGCGAACTGGGGAGATATGACGCAGGAAGAACAGGAGAGGACGTTTAGGGTGTTGAGTAAGAGGAATAAGTGAGCTTTTTACATGTTAGCGGAATCTTGCTTGGTCTGAATAGGGAATTTCTACTGCCTAGAATCCGCCTTGTGAACGAGCAACAGAAGCTGGAGCAACAGTCTTGCTGAGGTCTCGTCCTCGCTGCCAGCACGTTCGCAAGCGAATCCAAATCCAACAGACTCTACAATGCGGGGCCACTCCAACTCTCTCTCTCTTGCTATCAGTAACATACTAGAAAGTGTGGATCTATCTCATCGTGCTTATTGGGAAATATTGAAAAGGGATGCAAACCCGTGCGTCTCGATTTTCGAGTTATATCCTCCACTGTTTCTGATTACTAGCATCCATCCTAACGTAGTATGACCAGGCTATAAGAGGTTAGACGTTATCTCTCCGAAGCCATGAACCGAGAAGAAGACGATCCTGTCCATAGATAACTTATTCGGCGTTCCGTCACCCTGCAGTATTGAGTACATTCTTCCACTCCGTCCCGGGATAAGGCTCAAAACTAGCTATGGGAGAGTCATCCTTGTGTGGATTGGATACGAAAGACTCAACCTCCAGGCGCACTGAGCCGTGATCTATTAGAAAGTCTCGGTCGTATCTGCTTTTTACCTGTGTCAAGCCTCGCTGCGTGGCCATTCTACTGGCCTAGACCAAGAAAGGAATCTGGGATCCAAATCTTCTGGCGTATTCAGTCAATCTCCTGCTACAGCGGTATCGTAATGACTGGCACTCTACGGTCAAGGTCTTCATAGCCCGACGACCTTGCTTCTCTCCTCGTTCTGGTCACATCCGTTACTGGCAGCTGGGTATACGTGACCTTACACAGGAGCCAGTACCGGACCTGTTCTTCTGTTGTCTCCGGGTCTGATGTGCTCTTTGAGTCTCTTGTAATTGTGTCGGTTCTCTGTTGGGACAAGGAGAGGTTTATAGCCCTCAGAGCGATCCGTCTGGTTCGTTGATGGTTCTTGTTCTCCTTCCCCACGAAGCCCGTTCATCTACCCCATATCGGCTCCATACAATTGAACCTCATCCGGAGGAATACGCTACTCACGAAAAAAAGTTCAGGTTACCTGCTCCATAGCTCTCAAGCTATGTCTTCACTACCGGTTCCCCGATCATCCTACCACCCGGGAAAACAGTTCCATCGACCAATACCTAGCCCGATATAGAACATCTCGTAGCCCTCCCACTCTGCATAAATACCAGGTCTTGCTCGGAGATGGGTCCCGAGACCAGCATAGAACGCTGTCATACTCAATCAATCCCAGGATTGAGTCGCAAAATTGTCTAAGTTGGTGATCCTCGAGGTAGCTAGAACAGGTAGGCTAGGCTGTTCCTCCATCGCGGCTGAGCCTCGATTTCTTCCTCTCAATCCAAACCTAACACAGGTTCTCGGGATGTTCCATGACTCGGGGGTGGTCGAGTAGAATCCTACTCCCCGGATTCTCTTAAAGATGAGAGCTCCAAGATTCGGAGCGCGTTCCAGCAGCGTTTCTTAAATCCCTTTACCCCCATTATTAAGTGCTCAACAAAGGCTTACGGGGGGGAAGAAAAATGCTCAGCTACGTGGCTGCTTTCGACGCCATTCAAGTCTGCGGCATATTCCTGGGTCTCGCCACACTCCTCACCGTCGCTCTCAACCGCCAGCTCTCAAGACTCAAGACTTGGTACCTCGTCATGATCAGTGGCATCGTATACGCGGTGTCGATGTTGCTCCTAGTCGGGCACCAGAACGACTTCGTCAAGCCTCTACCTTTCGGGCTTTGTGTAGCTCAGGCTGCTTTGATCCATTCTAGTGCGTTCCTGTGAGTCCGCGCCTTCTTCTGTCCGGGTTAGGTGGGATGCTGAATTGAATGAACGGCAACAGACTTATCTCCTCCGGTAGTGCTTTTGCTTTCCAGGTCAGTACTCTATTACTAGATTAGCCAGCTCTCTGGCTTTCGGTTGACTGTTCTTGATTCGACAGTCCTACCTATCTACCCGTTTCTACATCGGGAAACGATCCTCAGGTCTGGAGAGGGATAGCCCTACTGTGAGCTGATAATCGGCTTTGAGGCAAGGCTCGTCGTACTCACAAACATGCACCTACTCTCCGTTTCATGGATTATACCATCTAGTTTTGGCTGGTGCCGACATTCATCTTCGTTTTGATCACATTCGTATTGCTCTGCGTGAGCTCTTCATCAACTTCGTTCCCGGTGCTTTAATAACCTCGTTCTTTAGGTGGGTCTAGGGAACCCACATCTGGTAGAGATGCATCCTTACGGATGTTATTGCCAATTCAAGTCGAATATCGGGTGAGCAGCTTTTCTCTCGTGATCACTCACCATAAGTGTTATTTGGCTCACTAGTTGCCCAATACCTCTACACATCGTACCAGAGACTACGCAGTGGTCGCACCCTGCGTCATCTCTGCCATCATCGCGATCGCCTTCGAAGGTATCAAACCCTCCAATTACTAAGAAGTCGACTTGCTGATCGTGTTCTTACTATCTGGGGTTTTGTGACGACGAATGGGAATAGTTCTTACCTGTCGGATCCTCTACTCTTACTGGCTTCTTTCTAAAAAGCTCGATTTCCACGTCCGGTCGAATAGTATCATCTCTGTGGGCACGAGCGTCAGGCTGGTAGCATTTACCATCGTCGCCATATTATCTGTCGCGTGCGTACCCCCCACCTCATTTTTCCAAACCCCAGGCGGACCCGTTGGTGACGAGCTAAAGCAACATACATAGTTCTTGGGTACTCTACCTACTCCCGGAATTCAAGAACTTCCGATCAGTGATGATATACAACTCAATCTGTGAGTCCTCCTCTCCCCCCTAGCTCTTCTTTTTCGCTTCACCGAAACCTTGAGATGTGGTGGTTGACAATGAAAACAGTAACTCAAAGTGCGCCGCTGATCTTAGGTTTGAATCAGGTCAGCCAGGACGAGTTGTCTTGGGTTGCTCACAAAACTCAGGGTTCCATTGTTTTCAGTCTGTTCTTCGTACCTGGTCGTTCTGGAGAGAATATCCCTCGAGTGATGATATACCAGCGAGTCTGATTGTGCAGATCTCATGTCCCTAGAGGGAAATGTATAAAACTACAGATAGTATGAACGTGGTTTCAGGCAAAAACTGAAACACTGTGGATTGAATTTTTCAGCGAAGTATGGCATAAACTATCAATACGTAAATAAAATAAGATAAAAAATCCTTCAGTCGTTCGTTTCTCATGATTCTCGTGTAATCGTTGTTTCCTACATATATATGTATATAATATAATACAAGATCACCTGGAAGTCGCAAATCGTGGCCATAGACCAAACAGGTTATCCCTAGTACCCTGTACCGCCGCAACAAAGTTGGCTCTCTCTGACTCCGAGCTATTACCTAGTACTGAAGATCGGTTCATTTGTCCGAGTCAGAACTGCGGAGCGACGGAGCGTACTACCCATAGCGAGGAGTCAGGGAACAGGAATGGAACTCTTTACCTATGCCTGGAACTGCATTTCGCTAAAGCTGAGTAGCACTAGCACGACACCCGGCGGTGGGTAGTAGTACTAGTTGCGAATCGACAGCTCGACTGTTGTTAGTTAGTTCGGCCAATTTATAAATACCTCGCAATGACTCGGAATTGATTCCTTGCGTTGAGACTGTATAGGTAATAATAATCCCACCAACCGTTCCTTGTCCCTTTCAACGATTCGCTCCACCATGTACATGATGATTTTATCCTTGTATCGTCAGCTTGATCGTCTCTCTCGTTCTCATCTCTAGGCGAACCACTAAGAGGCAGATATACCGAGGACGAGAGGACGGGATCCTCCTCCCTCCTCCTCCTCATCATCATCATCATCATCATCATCATCATCATCATCATCATCATCATCATCAGCGGTGCTCCTCGACTCAACATCTCAAGAACGCTTGAGGGAAGAAGAGGACGCGATCCGTATGGTGAATCGAACCGCATGAAAAATCATGAAGTGTAATCCAAAAAACAAAAAAGAAAAAGGTTACATTATACCTAATTCAGCTTATCCAGTCCATAGTACGAAAGGAGATCCCGAAATTGAGGAAAAAAAAACCCCCACTGGATATACATTACATACATACATACATCCCCCCATCCCCCATCCTCGAGAGAGAGTCCCCAACCTGATTAAACACCGATTGACAAGCCTGCTTTATGTACCCTCCCACCAGATGGAACGGGCACCGACGAGTCTTTCCTGCCACCCCTCCCCTCACCCCCTCTCCTTGTGCAGGATGGCTGTAGGGTGGTTGAGAGTCGGATAAGGAAACGTGAGTCGTTAGTTCACCCTTGTCCTAACAAAAAAAAGTTTTGGGCTCGATATATATATATATATACATGTCGTATATCCGAATAGGAAGGATGAACAACAGACTAGATGCAGGAAGGTGAGATTAAAACCAGATGAAATGAGAGACGTGAGAGCCTGGTCGTTCTTAATGGACTGGGTGTGTGTGTGTGTGTTGTGTGTGTGTGGGGGGGGGGGGAGGTTTAGGTAACCTCCGTACCGGGCATACTGCAGGGTATGGGAATGGGTGTGGAAGGGTAGGGTTGGGTAGGGGAGGGGAGGTGGGGGGTTAGACTTGTGGTGAATGAGAGAGGGTGTGGTGCGGTGCTGTGTTGTGTCGTGTCGTGTTGGTGGTAACGCTAGATAACGGCGGTACATAAGCCTCGTCGTAGTTTGATCATGAGCTGGGACTATGTTTTCAAGAATTTGTTCATCGGTGCGGTGCGATAGACGATGCAGGTGCCGCCGGACGACGGGCCAGCTAGGAAGGGGGTTCGGGTTGTTGTTTTCACGGTAGTAGTAGTCCTGTTATATGGATCCGGACAAGTGGAGAAGAGGAGAGTAGATTGTTAGTGATGGTAAGGTGAGATACGCCGTTGGTTTTTTTGGCGTGGTGAGAAACGGAACTCAAACGTACGCTTTTCGTTTCGTTTTCCACTACCGCCGACTCTCTCCAAAATCCTTCAAAAGCCCCCCATCGAGCTTAGGAAAGTCGAACCCGCCATGCAAGCGTAATCCATATAGTCATAGTCATCGAGTCGTGTCGTGTACCCAAAAACTCCTCGTCGATTTGGTTTGCTCAGTTGTACGTACTGAAGGTGCTTTCTAACAGGCCGTGGGTAAACACCGTGACGTTTGATGATGATGATCGAGTTCGAGGTAGTGGTTTAGAGGGGTTGTAGCGTGTTGACCATTTTTACATAACACGAAAACTTGGCGAGGGCGTTGTTGACGGGGCCTGACCTTGATTCAGTTGTTCGTGGGGGAGATATGGAGGTAACGAGGGTGAAGGGAGACACAGGGAATTTTATGCCGGGGCAAGCTGGGTTTGGAACGGGGGGGAGAAGAAAGCTTGAGAGTTTTTGCATAGGGATCGCATCTATATATCATAATTGTGTTGGTTGGTTAGCTATACTTAGAGACGGATGTAGGGGAGCCTGGTGGTTAGAAAGGGAGTGTGCACTTAACCGACCTAGAAGACCTAAATATAAAGGGACATGTTGCAACAATGCGGAGAATGATTCCCCAAGCTGCTCTGGGCTATAACAGAATGGGACCTGCAGCGAATCTACCACGGAACTGAGGACGTCAAACAATAGAGGGAGCATCGTCGTCGTTACTGACGAGGAGGGGGTGAAACGACCAAATTTAGTTCCGTCCTGCTTCCGAGTAAAACGATGATCGATGATGGACTTACGTCACTCCATCGGACCGTATCCCGATCTACCCCCTCACCTCTCTCTCGATCAACCTCTCAACACACAATCGCACTGAATTTTACGAGCTTACTATCTCTGAGAATCTTGACCTGTCTATAAACGGAGATCTAATAAAAGTCTAGATATGTCTGGATCTAACCATAACCCTAACGCGCCGGAAGAACCGGTTGCCCTTCCACTGGCGTTAAGACTACCAGAGCACGTCGTGCACCAGATCCTCGTCTATCTCCTTCGTCTACCCAACTACACCGTATCTACTAACTCTACTCATGACGTCCAACTCAACTCCGATGCGGATGAAGAAACCTCCCCTCACCCTCTCTCTCATAATTCCACTCTGCAGCTGATCCAAACGACCCGACGCGATAACAAACGACGCGTACTACACCGTCTAATCCCACCCCTCCTCATCGCACCTCCCTCTCGAGCATCTTGGCACGACGAGTCGCTTAAGCTCTTATACGCTACTGTGCGGTTCGAACCGACCAAGGAGAGTTTGTTGAGTGTGAATCTGAGGGATAGGGAGTGTGTTACGGTGAGTTGCGAGTTCAAGTTATCGGTGTAATGAGGATTGGCTGATTCCGAGTTCGATAGACGGTGGGGAGGCAGCTTACCGCTGCTCTGAGCAACTCTTCGTACGCGAGACATGTTAGAGTTCTCTCTATACGAGGTCTGTCCCTCTCCCTCTTCCTCTCCTTCTCACCTACTAACACCCACCGTCTACATCTACCTACGTATAGGCTACATCGCCCAACGCGCTCCAGCTCAATCTCAGCTCCTCCCTCTCTTACAAGGAGCACTGAGGGATTTTAAGGGGCTGAGAGGGGTGGTGGTGGATCCGGTTGTGTGCCATGGGGATGTGGTTGGGGAGGTTGTTGGGACGTTGGGGGGGTTGTATGCGGATGCAAGTGAGGGTGGGGAGGATGTGAACTTGCGATTGGATGACGCGGAGCATCCTTCTCTCCAATCGCAATCCTCCCCCTCTCTCCGCCTTGCATCCCTCCCCATCCAAACCCTCCCCATCCAAACCCTCCCCATCCAAACCCTCCCCATCCAAACCCTCCACCTAACATCCCTCACCCTAACACCCCACGCAACAGACACACCCACCAAAGTATCCTCCCTCCTGCACATCACCCGCCTCGAGGAGTTGACGCTCGTGAGTCCGCCGAGGGCATTACTAGATAGGATAGGGGAATGGTTGGGTGTGTTGAGAGGTGGGTTGAGGGGTGTTCATTTTTTGGTACGTATGATATCACGTTTCGTGTGTTGGTTTGGGGGGGAAAGGTGGAAATGGGTACTGATACACTCGTGTTTGGGTTAATGTGGATAGGGCGACTGTGGATCTATTACGCCTTCGATTCTGCTGGGTACTATTTTGCCGAATCTTGTTCCTTCTTCGGGTTCGGATTCGGGTTCGAGCGATCAGGTTTTGAGTTCAACTTCCAATTCACGTTCAAGTTCACGTTCGAGTTCACACTCAACTTCAAATCCACAAACACAATCACGTTCAGGTTCAAGTTCTAGCAGCCTCGAATCCTTCTCCCTCGGTATCTCATTCTCGCTCACTCATCGGCATTTGTTTGAGTTTTTAGGGAAGCTGGGAGGAGGTGGGGATGGGGGTGGGAGTGGGGATGGTGGGGAAGGAGAAGGGGGTGGGGTGAGATTGAAGAGGGTGTGGGTCGTTTATTATGCCGTATGTTTCTTTTTTTTAATTTTGGTTTTGGTTCGGGTGGAGTTGGTGAGCTGACGTTTTGTTTTGTTTTTTTAATCTGTTGTGTCGCGTTTTGCTCGTCTCTCGTTCTGTGTTCTGTGTTTGATTGTCATTGGCCTGGTTGTATCGTTTGTTCTATTCGGTTCTCTCTGAATGTGTTTTGTACTCGGGCTCGTCATCTCTCCTCCCCATCCCCTTCCCTCTTCCCTCTTCCCTCTTCCCTCTTCCCCACGGCACTACATCCGCCCCATCCCTATATTGCTACACTCTAGCAACTCACACCCCCACCTCCCCCGCCCCTTCTCCCTCATCTCACGCATCTGAGCGTTACGCAATACACCTCTTCTTCGTCCCCATCTGAGACGATGACGAGGTTTGAGTCGAGGTTGTTCGTGAGGTGGATGCGTGCGCTTACAGCGTGTTCTGCACCGGAGGTTGTTAGGATTTTGCCTAGAGGGATATCACCTAGAGGTGTAGGAGGGGGATATGCCGGTACGTCTTCGCCCCCTACTCCTGCGGTTGTATGTTTGTGGGTGATGGTGCTGGTGTTGATACGCTTTTGACAGGGTCGGGGTTTGGGCGAGGGTTGGGCGAGGGTGGAGATGGGAACGAGGATGGGTTTGAGGAAGGGGAGGAGGAATGGGGAGAGGAGGAACGGGGAGAGGAAGAGGGAGATGGAGAGGGAGGATGGTACGGCATCGGATTGCATGGGAATGCGTTGGTGGAGCATTTAGGGTATCGCTATCGACGACGTACGGTCCCCAGACCCAACACGACTGGCTATTCTGGGTCTGCACTCCCCACCGACACCGTGACCAACACGTCCCCGCATTTTAACGTCGACCCCGAGCCAGTCGTTGGGTCTCATCCTCATACGCTGAGCTGTCCGGACGAGCCTCCGTCTCACACCCTACCAAGGAGTCTGAATATTCACCATCACACCGTCAGCGGTGGTGGCAGACTACGCACCCTCGACCTCCGTTCAACTTTCGTCTCTATAGATGTGTTGAGAGCGTTCGTGGGGAGGGTTGGGTGGGGGCTGGAGGAGGTTGGGGTGTGTACGGGGAGGGGGGTGTTGGTAAGATGTTCTTCTTTTCTCTCATTCTTTATGGACCCGCCGCCAACAGTCAACGCTCATTCCCTTTCCCCCTCCCCTCTACTAGAATCCAGAAACCTTCCACGCAGTGTTCACATCCACACCCACCAAACTGCACACCATCAGACTATACATCGCACATACGAAGCCGAGCGTGTTGAGGGGGTTGGTTAGGGATGAGGAGAGGGTGAGGGGGTTGTTTTGTGTGCCTTGCGCTGTCGGTGGAACGGGGGTTGTTGGTCTTACTCAGGCTACTGGTGAGGGGGCCGTTCCTCTCGGTACTAGTGAGGAGGAGGGAGAGTTATACGTCTCGGGATCGCCCTCATCACCTGCGAACGTCGAAGTGGAGAGTGCAGTTCGTCAGCACCGACAAGGATGGGGTTTGAAGCGCTTGGTTCTCGCTGGTAAAGGTAAGGGGTGTAAGGTCGTTTGGGAGGTGAGTTTTATCTTCTGTTTATAAGTCTCTTTTGTTCGAGCCGGGCTCGGTCGGGGGTTGTTTATCACTTGATGTTTGACGTGTTATGTTTAGGTCGTGTAGAGATGTAAGGAGAATACTGGGAAGCGTGAGGTGTGATAAGAGGTAGGATGAGTATGGTATGGTTATTATGAGAGGGCCTGGGTGTTGTTCAGAGGGTGTTGGTTTCTGTAGGATGAGCAAGTGTATTCTGTCGCTGTCGTTGTATCGTATCTCGGAGCAATTATCATACATATTTATACTGCACTAGTAGTGAAATCCGAGACCCGGTTTCTATCTACATCTCTCGCAACCATTGGTGGAGTCAAGCTTATCGGATGCGATTCTGGTGACTCTAAATCTAGGCGCAGCGGAGGGGATGATGGTATGACGCAAGTTCATCACCCTCCGAAGAGCGGGACGAGAAAGTTCGGCGTCGTTTCGTTCGTTCTTTCCATCTCGTTCACGTTCTGCTCTCTTACCTCTGGAGTCTCTAAATCTTCCCTTTTCTCTCTCTCGAGTCTCGGTCCATGAGTCGAACACCCGTTTTCTCATGTGTAAGACGAACGCACACCAGTACTAATACTCTACTAAGGACAAGAACGGCAAACAACAAGTATGTTTTTTTTTATCGCCACAGCGGACGAGAGTAGTCCACCCTACTAAGGGCCACGAATGTTAATGAACCCAGGACAAAGAAGGGGGCAAAAGCTGTAACCAAAGTAAAGGGGGTGGTAACAAAAAAAAATCAAATGTTCTGTATTCAGGATATACTGTACGGTGTAGTGGATAGAATAGAGGAAAAAAAGGGGTGATATAGGAAGAAAGTTGAAGGTTGGGTGGAATATGAAGGATATATGTGAATGTTATCTGTGTTGTCCAAGTCGAAAGAATCAAAAAACCAAACCAAACCAATAGAAAGAAAAGAAGACCAGACAGGGTCGAAAGAGAACCAAGAAAGAAAGAAACAAGGATGTAGAAACGTGAGGTCGGGGAATGAAGTAATGTTCGTCGCGTCCGTCCGTCCGTTCGTCATTATGTGTTTTATCAGAGAGCTATCACTTCATCTCTCCCTCTCTCTCGTGGGTATATCAGCACTCCCTCTCATCTACCTTCCTCCCGCACCACACCTACTCTACTTCCTCCCAAACCGCTTCCAAAACGGCCTCCTCTTCTCCCCGCCCAATGCACCACCCGCATATGTGCTGGTAGCACCGGCCATCCTGTCCCTTCTCCTCCCGAAGCAGACAGTGCACCCAGCGAGGAGGAGGAGAATGAAGGTGACGAAGGTCATCCAGAAACCAGCCCCAGTCCTCGTACTCTCACCGACACCCTCCAGATCGTGCATCTTCTTCTTGACGTACACGAAGAGCGCGATGTCTACCGCGAATGCGATCAAGGTGATGAAAGCTGCGAGGAAGGAGATCAAGGAGGAGACGAGGGTGACGGTGATGTGGGTTGAGAAGGAGAGGAGGAAGGCGATGAAGATCGCTGCCGTCGCTATATAAACGAAGATATATTAGAATGAGGATGAGAATAGGGATCAGAAGAGGGGAGAGGACGCACCGACAGGGTGGATGGCTAGACCGCGCGTCCAGGAGCTGCCGATGGTAACGCTGGAATCTTCGTTCGTGGGGCTGCGCAGGGTTACGCTGTATCCGTGTCCTGTACCACGTTAAACAAGAGAGAAAGCATTATTAGCATCGAGGATCAAGAACGCGGAAGAGACCCAGGGATGCGGGAGAGAACCGAAAACGCGAAAGAGTGGGATGGATAGAATTGGATGGAACGCATGGGATGGATGAGATGGGATATGAAAATGAGGGGAAACGCACCCTCTTTGGCACAAGTCCTCGCACCGTCGTTCGCGTCGTATTCGCAGTGCGACCAGATCCCGTACTAAAATCAAGAAAAATGTCATCAGCATTATTATCTCTCCAACAAAAGAACACTCAAACCCCATAATTGGGACCGAGAGAAAAAGAAAAAGAATGAGCGAAAGACACCACTAACCCGAACTTCCCTAATCCCGTCAGCACCCTTGTCCGTATTAAACGTCGTCCTCGCAATGTCGAGTGCAGGCAAGAACGGCAACGAGATAGATACGATGAAGCTCAGGACGAGAGCGACGAAGAGGATGATGATTCCGGGGATGCAAAATGCTCTTGACTGTCGTAATAAACCATGAATTACATTTTATATTATAGGGGTTGAAGCAGGGAGGAGATACATACCATGATGTGCTTGCTTTTCTCGAGTACTATGGTATAGAAATGGACCTAGACGTAGTACAGCTGAGCGAAAAGGAGGAGGTATATATCGCTCGAGGAAGGGGGAAGGGAGAACCAAGGGGATCGGAAAATGAAAAAACAGCGTTTCTGCCCTTTTGTACAACTCAAACTCCAACCAAATCAGACGTCGTGCGTTCTTCGCTTCATCTATTTTATCCAATGACGTCACGGTACGCACGCCTAAATCCACGCGGAAATCTGATTTTGATGGGAACTGAATCAAATTATGCACGGCGGAGGAAAGGATATCCACGGTGAGGGGAGGGAGAGGCTTTATGTAAATGTTGGACAAGTTCGATAAATATGTAGATACGACAGTGGTAGGTAGAGGTGGAATACAGAAGGCATGGCGATCGAGGGAATCTCAAGGCGACGTGCTCACGCTTCAGAGAGGAGAGCAAGGGAAGGGGGGGCGTGCCTAACGGTGCATAGCATGCCCCCTGGACTGCGCTGTACTACAATATAGGCCAGAGAGGGTATGCGACGACGCGAACGGCTGAACAGAGGAAGAGGGGAAGAAATGTTGGCCTGCACATGGATCAAGAATTGAGTCAGGGAGAGAACCAAAAAACTGGGAACACTTTGACGGGGCGAAGTGCAAAGAACCAACATGAAGTTGAGCGGTCATGGTGAGGAAGAGATAGCAAAGAACTCTAGACCGCATCTGAGCCATCCAGCTCTCACCCTACCATTGCAATCGATCTCTCTATCAAAAATCGAAGTAAGAGTCAGTAAAATATTCCAAAACCCTGTCAAGAGAAGAAAGAGGGAATGAAAAAGAATCAGAATTGCAGAAGTACAAAAGTAAACATCAACTGGAACGCGATTAGCGTCCCATAAGACTGTTGAGCTTGATATGTGAATTTTTTATTCATCACCGACGTGTTGTGTGTGGTTGAAATGGAATAGAAGAGAAAGTAGAAGAAAGGGAGATCGACTCACTGTATGATGAACAAGACATAAGTAGAGACGCATGAGAGAAACAGACGAGACGAGACGAGACCGAAAGAGATGGAAGAGGGAGCGAAGTGAGGCCAAATTTTTTTCTGTCCTGTTGCTCATGGAATGTGATGGGCTTACGTCATCCCATCAGACTACGCGCCACTCCACCAACCTCACCCCTCGACTTCGATTCTCTCCCGGCCTTTTGCATATTGTTGGATCCATACACCCTAACGCGATCGTATTCTACAGAAAGGACGGTACATAAACTGGGGCTGTAATAGAAAAGACTACAGACCTACATCCGATACCGGTAGCGATGTCCTCAACTACGAACACAAACGACTTCCTCAGTTCTGAGTTGCCTCTTAATGACTCTCGTCTACCTACTAGTTATTCGTTCAGAAAACCTATGCCTACGTCTGGATCTGACTCTGACTCTGGTGTGCTTGTAGCACCTGTACTTCTGACGTGGACACCAACCCTGCCAGAGCATATCGTCCACCGGATTCTCCTCCAGCTCCTTCGTCCGGCATCATCACATTCTCACCGTTTCATTCCACACCAGGGCGGAATATTGATCTATAATCTGCATACTCGCACTCTTCCACTCGATAAAGATGGGAAACATGGACTGTGATCACGACCACGGCTGATTACAGGGCAAGTATCGAGGTGTGTTTACTGTATGCCGTCTCCTCGCACCTCCGAGTCGATTCTGTTGGCATGCCGAAGCTTCCGCTCAAGCTGTTGCACTCATGTGTGCGATCCCAGCCGGGTAAGGAGGGCGTGGTTGGCCGTGAGTTTGAGGACAGAGAGGGGTGTGTTTCTGGGAAAGAGAGTCGCATCTCCTTTGCCAAGTCTTTCACGCAATGTTTTTATCGCTCTGATTCGCCTTGCGCAGCTAAGACGAATCAGAGCAAACTGTTTGTGTGATGGCGGCGGTGCGGCATCAGCCCCTTCTCACGCACCATTACAACTGTCCCCAGAGGTGAGCACTGGTACACTCAACTTCCTCGCCCTCTCCTCAGATCTTTGAGCTTTCAATACTGCTTTGATTTCGACCCACCCTCCATACCCAGTGCACAAACTAACTACAACGCGGTGTCGCCAGTTTGATCCCTATACTAGTGAGCTGTCTCGAGTGGATTGTAGTTTTCCTGCCCACCCATCGCAGCTCACTTCTCACCTTCAGAGGCCAGACCCGCACACCTGGAGCCCACTCACGGCTTCGCTCATCTCCTTTGCTTCAACTACTGCACCTCACTGATTCTCTTTAAGTCTCACTGCCATTGATCTCTTCATTCTAGTACCAACAGCGGAATAACCAAGGTCTTGTGATGTCTTGTGTCCAGCACTGGCCGTCCTGAATCAGGAATCGACTCTGCACCGAGCTCAGCAGACCCGTGCTTTCTTGTCGCTCAGCGTTAAGATGGCCGGATCTGCTGATCATCTGAATCGTCACTATCGAGCGTTCCAAGATCATTAACCCTCCTTCTCCTGCCACACACTATCACAGTCTCACCGGCAATTCCCTTACAACGACTTGCGTTTGCCTCGTGTCTTCCTTGCCTTCAGTCTCTACCAACCACCACTACTCCAGAAATCGAGAGTTATTTCCTATGAACACCCGCTACAAGAACTCAACCTTAAGTGCGTCTTCCGAGTTACTACAGGTCGTGTTCCCACTGAAACTCACGAATTTCGTTCATAGGAGCCGGTGGAGACATCAACAGCAGGAACAGGCAGAACCAGGTTCTCGGCGTTCATAGTCATAGTCATGTTCATCATCGTGAGTGGACCATATAGTACACACGGGGCTCTGTAACATACTGAGCTCTACAATCGTCTCTACAGACTCAGGCACACCGTCATTTGCCACAGCTTTGCCATCGCTACCTCGTTGTCCTCTGCCTTCTCCAAATTTCGTCGGTCGGAAGGTCGAACTGGAGAAGCTCAAGCGTTTCTATGAATCCGATGAGCACAATCGCAAGACTTTTGCCCTCATCGGTATGGGAGGATGCGGCAAGTCACAGATCGGGCTCGAGTTCATGCATCGTTATGTTTTGCGAGAGAGCAGGTTCGCAAGTTTGCTGCATTTTCAAACCAGTTATTTTCACGTATTCATCTTGTGTTTATGATACAGATACGACCCCTCCATGGTGTTCTTTATCGACGCGACTACATTGACAACACTGGAGGAGAGCTACGCCGCGATAGCCGAATCGAAGGGCGTTGGGACTAGCGCCAAAGACGCACTCTTGTGGCTATCCAACACGCAGACCCTCTCCTTCGTTCTCATCGATAACGCGGACGACTCTAAGATCGACTTCAACGACTATATTCCCGCTCTATGAACACTCATGTCCTCCTCACGACCCGATTGCATGATGCCGGTCGCCAATACGTGGGTAGTTCAAGGGGCTACACCGATCTGGATGCACTCGATATCGATGACGCGATAGAGTTGCTGGTCAGTACGGCGAATTTGGGTCCAGATGAGCAAGGTGGAGCCAGAACTCTGGTTCAGGTATGTTTTACCTTCGTTCGTTCTTGTCAAGGTCGGCCTTCTTACGGTATCGGTATCTCACCTCACCTAGGAGGTGTACTGTCACGCTCTCGCTGTGGCACAAGCTGGCGCTGGCATCGCCGGCCTCCACCTGACAGTCGCCCAATACACTGAACAATACCGTCGTCTGTGCACCCGACTGATGAATGGAACGACGGATGGAGTAGGCAAAATCGCCCTCGCTGGCTACCCCAAGCATGTTTGGTCTACATGGCACCTCAACTACGACGAACTTCCCGCTTCATCCAAGGCCCTTTTCCGTGTGTGTGCTTATCTCCATCATACCGGTATAAAGGAGGAGCTGTTTTGTAAAGCTCATGCCGGGCTCAAATCCTACGAACCAACGATACCACTCTCTTCCGCTGAGGACACGGCCCTCAGAAGTCTCAGACAGCTCATCGGCGAATTTGATTCGTCAGACCACTCCTTCGACCGTCTCGCTTTTCGCAGGTGCATGCAGAGCATACTCGCTCTATCACTCATCCGTTATGACAAAACCACAGGCATCTATTCGATCCACCCACTCGTTCATGACAGCTTGCGATGCATCGTCCCCGATCGACTTCCAACCTCATTTCTGCTGACTGGTGCGGTGAGAGCCGATGAGGATGACGAGTTTTTCATGTATCGTCTAGCTGCGCATGTTGATAGAGTGCTGGAGCCGGAGCGCAGGGATTCGGCAGAACCAGCGCAGTTCCACCCCGATATCTCCCTATCTTTTGCAAACATCCTGGGTCAACGTTGCCAATGGATCCGCGCAGAGCCCCTGGAACGCAGCGCACTAGAACAGACACGCTCAATCCTTGGTGGTGACCACGAATCTACCCTCCACGCAACCGCCGCTTTGGCTGGCACAATAGAAAAGTTGGGTCGCGGAAGTGAGGCTGAGTCGATGATGCGAGATGTGCTAGATCGATTGACTCTTAAGGAAGGAGAGGATCATCCAAGCGTTATTCGGGCATTCAGCGACCTCTCCTGCATCGTGTACTTCCTTGGACGAGTGGGCGAGGTGGAGAAGATGGAAGTCGAACTCCTCGAGAAACGCAGGCGCATCCACGGCGAGAACCACTTAGATACGCTCAAAACAATGGGAAACCTTGCTACTGTCTTTCGCTCACTTAGACGACTGGACGAAGCGGAAAGATGGAGGTTGAACTCCTCGAGAAATGCAAGCGCGTACTCGGCGAGAACCACTCATACACGCTCGATTCAATGAAAAACCTTGCATCTGTTTTGTCCTCCCTTAGGCGATCTGACGAAGCGGAGAAGATGGAAGTCGAACTCCTCGAGAAACGGAGGCGCATACTCGGCGAGGACCACCCGCATACTATATCGGCGATGAACAGTCTCGCACTCACATTGAAATCCCTTGGAAGAATCCGCGAAGCTAGAGTGATGCTTGAAGTCGTGGTCGAGAGGAGTAGGAGGGTTCTAGGGACGAATACCCCCCAACCATTATGTATTGTAATAATCTCAAGAGAATTTCTAGGTCCGTCCCTTCAGATAGATTTGGTGGGGTCGGTAGCACAACTCCCTTCGTTAAACCCACTCTCTCGGCGAGGCGCGCAGAACCAGGGGGAGGGCAAAAACAAGTAAGAGCACTATTCATGGACCGTACTTTGCGTTCTCGTCGTTGATCCCATTTATGTATACTACGTATCAACACTGCCCAATCGAGAAATATTTATCATTTATGATTTTCCGTTCCTCATCCGAGGTTGGTCATATGGAGGAACTTCTGATATTTGGACTGTAATCTTTTCAGGAGAAGTTTAGAATAGGGATACAGTGTAGAAAAGTAATCGTATAAAAACGATAAAACGATAGATTCGTTACTGTATATCTATCATCTCTCCTCGTAACGGAGATTTCACCCCAAGAGCACCCAGAAAACCCCTCAGCAGTGCTAAAGATGTAGTATAGAAAGACGAGCCGTTTATTCGCCAGTGGCGGACTCCCCGTTGGGGCAGAAGCTGTATATTCAGAGAAATATAATGCATCAGCGACTCAACCATCCAAAATCACGAGAAGGGGACAGAAGAAATATAAAACAAAACGCACGTAATAGTATACCCTTCACCGTCGTTCGCACCAGGGCACGCGTGCAGAGGCAAGCTCGGTGGGGTCGCACCCGGGGTAGGGTACCGCGTCGGCGGGTAGACAAACGCGAGCTGGCCTGTGGTGTCGTTGGCGCATGCGTCACCGTCGCAGATGGCGGCGGTGCAGAATCCATCGGCGGTGGCTGGTTTGTTCGTCGGTGCGATGGAGGCACCGACGCGCATGGAGGTTTCGTCGCGGGCGAGGAAGTAGTAGTCCTGTATGGAGGACGGGTTTTGTAATGAGACTCTAATAAGGGACTCAGTTGAGAGAGAAGGGAGAGGATAAACGTACGTTCCCACTGATGCCAACCCTCATCACACCCTTGAAGTTACTCGGATCCCCGTTATGCTCGTCGATGTAAAAGTAGCCCCTCGTGTCCGAGGTCCAATCCAACGACTCTTCGGGAGCTAGGTGCCGACGTGATTCTCCTCGCCATAGTAGACGTTGATCGTCCGGTCTGGGCAGTGATTCGTCACCTTCACAGGGATGCGGATGTCGTCCTGCTGGCGCGACTTGAGATTCGTGGCTGAGACAAGCAGAGGTACTTGCCAGGCGAGGGTGAGAGTGATAGGACGTGCTGGTACGGAACATTGTGAAGTGGCTGGGGTGGATGAAAGGAATAAAGCTTGAGAACTTTATAGGATCTGCTTCAGCCTTCTATTGTATTGTATTGTGATGCTGTAGCTAGGCACGGCGACTTGGTGGCTAGAAAGCATGCACTTACCGCTTGCCTGGAACAGAAATGCGGGATGGTACCACTGCCGTTCTGCCCCTGTATATCGGAGATGACGAAGCTGCCACAGAATGAAGAAGAGCCTCGGAGTTGCTCGAATCATCTTTGAGGAGGTAGGGCAAGCGTGGTTCTTACGCTCATGGGCTCCAGAAGTCAGTGGGAGTATATAGAAGTTGCTTAGCGCTTTGATGACCCCTTGAGAGAACGTGGAAGAACCACATTTCTTGGCGGAAAACAAGCATAAGGGAATCGTACAAGACGATTGAGTTTTGGACCATGAGTGGGGAACCCTTTTTCACGTGGCGGGAGTGTTTTGAGGTAGACAAAGAGTCGTAAAAGCGTCAGATTCATCACTATATCTACTATTTCTCTCCGTAAACAGAAATGACCCCACCAGTCCCAGAACACAGATAAAAAACAGGACACCCGGCAGCAGTGCAAAGACAGAGCATACGGATCACATTTACTCGCCAGTGACAGGTTGTCCCTTAGGGCAGAAACTATAATCCCAACAAACACATATATCAGCCTTCTCAGCACCCAAAACCCCCCAATGCGAGAGCATAAAACGAGGAGAAACGTACTGATAGTATAACCCTCTCCATCGTTCGCACCAGGGCACTGATGCAGCGGCAGACTCGGAGGCGTCGCAGCTGGGTTAGGGAACCTTGTAGTGGGTAGGTGAACGCGAGTTGAGCTCTGCTGTCGGTGGCACAGTCGTCGCCGTCGCAGATAGCGGTGGTGCAGATCCGTCGGAGGTGGCTTGCTTGTTGGTCGGTGCGATAGAGGCACCGACTTGGAGCCAGTTCGGGTCGCGGACGAGGTAGTAGTAGTCCTATTGTCCACATAGGAGGGTGTAGGTTAGAGAAGATGGACGCGTTGGTTGGTGGTGAGATGGAACGTACGTTTCCACTAACGCCAACTCTCATAACACACTGAAGTCATTCGGATCACCGTGCTCATCAATATAGAAAACCCCCTCGTATCCGTAGTGGTATCCAACGACTCATCGGTGCTCAGCGTGCCCAGGTGGTTCTGCTCGCCGTAATACACGTTGATGTTCAAGTCGGGGCAGTGGTTGACTACTTTTACGGGAATAGCAATGTCCTGGTGGGATTTGAGATTCGTGGCAGAGACGGAGGTACCAGCGAGGACGAGGGAGAGAAGGGAGATGAAGGTGCTGGTGCGGAACATCGTGGATAAATGTTGGGGTGGGGTGGGAGGAAAGTTGCTGTGGAAATTCTTGAGGGTTTTTTATAGGATTGCGTCTATGTATTGCGATGCTGTGGTACAATAGTTACCTAGGGACGATGAGTTGGCGGTTGGAAGGGAATGCGCTTACTGAACCGACCTGGAAAGCCCACCCTCGAGAAACCAAGTGACGTCTGCAAAGATGTGCGGATGGTCCCGTCGGAGCAGAAGCCTACGGATTGGCTGTAAGAAGATGACGTCTTCCAAAAACATCGAAACCGCCGCCTTGTGGAATGTAGTAGAAACCACACTGAATCATCGGTGTACGGTGACCGATTTCCTCCCTGAGAACCCCATCAGAGTAGAGCTGCATTCTCGGCGAAGCGGTCTAGGTCGTTGCAACGTCTGTATGATACAGTGAATTTTACAGTCATATGTAGTGCACTCAGCCGGGAGTGACTCATAGCAGAGTTCGTGAGGGGTGTACCGTCCATCGTAACAGCAAGGAGGGCGGTAGGACGGTTCCTCTTTAGACGGCTTGCTAACCCCGTGTCACAATTGCTAGGAATCACAACCGACACCGATGCTTCATTCGGATTGCCGCTTCTATCCCTTCTGTCGATGCAGATACCAGTAGGATCGGGAGTAGGGCGGGGTGAGCCGTTTCTGCCTGGCTTAGGGTTAAGGTAGGGTTTAGGATAGTGTCGTGTAGTGAGGTGTTCAGTGTGGGGCGGATACACCGCTAACTGAACCGGAGGATAGTGAGCCCGACGCCGGGAGGGAAGAGGAAGGAGAAGACAAATGATCCACACGTGAGCGTTGAACTTTTTTCGAGAGAGAAAGCGTAGACCCAGCTGGTAGCAGAGACCCACACTCGTAGTACGAGTATGACCTCACCGAGCCCCAGCTTCCAACCAGCTCCTGCACCCAGCCCCGAGAGATCCAAGCACACAGAAAAACTTCACTCCCACCAGCACCGACAACACAACACCATCAAGGAACCTTGCTAGAACAAGGCGAAGGATCCACCAAGGAGAGAGAAGAAACCATCGCATTGAAGCCAGAAACAGCGGATATCATTTTTTTTCCAACATTAGACAGGCTTACAGGAAGCTGTGTCAACAAGACACCGTATCTCTTCTTTATCGTAACTCTATGCCTCGAGAACTTGTCATCCGGAGAGAACCTCGCTATATAATCACAGATAAACAAACATCTCAGTAAAGGAGGAGAGGTGAAGAGAAAGAGAAGTGGGTAAGGGTAGAGGCGGTACCTGGATGCGCAGACTTGGTTATCCGACCGTTGTCTGTTATTTTCTACATATAATAATCAGATAAAAGTGAGAGGCTTGTCCAAAAAGGGGATGATCACAGTCCGGAGGATGGTATGGGCTTACTTTGAGAGTGTAGACTCTGTTGCCTTGCTCGTCCATTGTGTACATGAGATGCATGGTGGTATTGTACACTGTACAGTGGTTTTCGTGATGGACGGTGATGAAGAGGAACGAAACGGTCCAGGGGGCGTGACTGGCAGTTGAAGATCGTCCTCTTCGTCGACTGACTGCTTTCTGGGGACTCTACTAAGAAGTTGGATATCTAATAAGATTTTTGAGGTCTGTACCTCTCGAATTCACCAAGAAACTGTGGAAGAGACTAAGCCACAGAGACGAATCTTCTGTGCGTTCTTCAAGTGAAAAGGCGGGGAATGATGATCACGTAACCACCTTTCACTCATCTCTCTCATCTCCCTCAACGACCCAGCCCGTCGCATCCTACCCTAATCTACTCTACTCAATCTCCTAGCACACCAACGTAGTCTCACTCACCTTCCATCATGCCCACCTGTGAGTAAACCAAACCACACCCAGTCCCACCGCGCGATGGGGAACCAAACAGTTCAGAGGTCGCTGATCATTCTTCCACTGAATCTCTAGTTGCGGAACTACGAGCCAAGGCGGAAGGGTTGAAAGATAGCGGTGTGAACAAGTATCAGAATACGAAGTACGTTCTTCTCTTCCCACCCTCTCCCTATCTCCGCAGGACGAACTACTGATAATCATATTGAATTAACAGGGATCGTCATACGAGTACCGTATACCTCTCTTCCACAGTTCAGAAAGAGGCTAACTGGGATTCCACCTCCTAGCGTACCACTGAAAAGCACCAACTGGGACCCCTACAACGAACACCAACCTCCCGAACTCCACCCGTCGCCTCGTCTCCTTCTCCCTCCGCATCACCCGCACCCGGTCCTCCCCCACCCCCACCTACTCGGAGCACGAAGCCAAGCTTATCAGGCTCTCAACCCCGCCACACCGAAACCACTCAAACCGGCTCTCCCACCTCCGCCTTCTAGATCCCACAACCACCATGCTCCTTCGCCACCATCCAGAGGTGGTGATGATGATGGAGAAGAGGAGAGGATAGATTGGGCGAATCTGTCGGCGGAGGATAAGGCTGTGTTTTTTGGGTGGTTGGATGAGTTTTTTGAGCGCTATCTTGGTGCGAAGCGGGTCTCTGGATCTGGTGGTGTTGCTTCGCGGTTGGGAAGAGGTGGTGAGGAGGAAGAGAGGGGTTATGTGCAAGTTCCTCCGAAGGCGCCTACGCCTCGACCGTCTATAGGTCAAGGTCAAGGTCCACCTGTAAGTGCAGTTCCTCGTCCTTACTGTAATACTCTCCCTGAAAACTCACGTCTCCTTGCCACCAACAGCCCCCTGTAGCGAAATGGAGTAAGCCCAAAGTCGCACCATCCCAAGGTCACTAAACCCCACTCAATCCCAACCTTAGTACACATCCCAAACCAAACTGACGTACCCACCTCCGTTTCTTTCTTTCTCAAGGACCAACAACAACAACTATGACTCTGACAATGTCCCACCCCCACCCTCAACACACGACTCCCACGCCGCCGACCTAGCACACTACTTCCACCCTCAACCCACTGGTCCTCACCCTGGTACCACACCTCCCCCAATCGCTCCTCCCCCTATCGTCAGTGACCGCACCGACATATCCTACTCCGGCAGCTGGCGCAGCACGGGCACGCACAAAACGACGCAGATCGCGGTGCTGTTCAGTGATTTGAGTGTATGCTGGGCCAGCGTCTCCTTCGATACCTCCCGCGCCTCTTCCGTCGATCCCAACGACGCAAAGCAAGTGAAGAGGGAAGCCTACTACACCTCTATCCCTCCCATACTAGACCTGAACGTGCTAGTGGATGCGAGCGAGGTGTATGGGGAGACGGTGGCGGGGTACGCAGAGTCTGTCCTTGAGAGCGGGGAATACTGCGCGAGAGGGGAGTGCTGGGACCTCGCTAACGAGGCGCTCAGGTATTTCGCGCGGTTTGATTATGTACCGAGGCCGGTGCCGTCTCTTAGCCGTACGCATGGTCATCTTATCTTTGAGGCGAAGGCGGGTGTGGGGGGAGGTGGAGGGGGAGGAGAGGGTTGTGAGGAGGGGGGATGTGGTTGAGTGGAGGAGGGTTAGGATTGAGAGGGGGGGAGGGGGGTATGCGATGCTTGGTGATCCGGATCATACTGCTGTTGTCGTATCCGCTACCTCCCCATCCTCATCCTCATCCTCATCCTCATCAACACCCGACGCACTCCTCCCACTCTCATCATTGGGACTCAGCCTCACAGTGATCGAACAGAGCGTATCCACAGGGTCTAAACCCAAGCGTGCGACGTACGATTTGGGGCAGATGACGAGTGGTGAGTGTTGGATATACCGTCCTGTGGGGTGGGGTACGTATTTGGGCTTTGAGCCGGATGGGAGGGCAGGGTGCCGGTTGTGTGTCCGGTGGATGTGTTGGGTGGGAGGGTGAGGAGGTTTGAGTGGTCGTGGTGGGGTTTTTTATTTTTATTTTTATTTTTTGGGGGGGGGGGGGGGGGGGGGGGCAGGAGAGGTAGTGTGTGTACGATAGGGTAGGATAGGGAGGGGGTTGTAAGGTGTTATGTGATTGTATCTTGCTTTCGTAGTGATTGGCCTAGCACAGAGTCGAGCTGCAGTTTGCGACACATCCCACTCTCTGTCTGTCCAAGCCCTTATCCTTCAGAGCTAGGTCTACTTGCGTTATCACTCTGCACAATCCGAAAAACATGCCCAAGATGCAGGACATACTACCAACAACGAAGTATACAGTTTACCTCATCTAGTACCAGCACCTCTGATCAAAGCGATCTTTGTTCTCATCGGGTGGCTGCTTGTTCGTTTGTCGTTTGCATTTTTGGCACTTGTACGAATTCTGGAGTCTGGATGGAGGTGGTATATACCGTAGGTAAGCACATGTAGATATCGAGGGTCTGAGACAGGAAGAAAACCGCGATCGTCTCCATTTCACGCTCGACGCTCAATACTCTTCACGTCGTTATATACCAGAGAAATACAGAACAAGTCTCCACGTATGTGTGTATACAGATGTTTCTCGAGATCTTGAGCTCTCTCTCAATCCTAGTCTCGTCGTCTTGAGGATGCTGCACTACCTCAAAAGTCCTACCGACGGGTGAAGAGAAAAGTTCAGTAGCACACTTTTACCTCCCAGTACGCACGGCATATTTTCGGCCATCACGGATACTCATCCGACATCGGCCCGATCAAGCATGATCGAATCACATCATCATCATCACAATGCAACTCTGACAGAGAATGCGCCGGACGGCCGGGATCAATTGCAGTATGTACTTAGCCGGTCAGTCTGAAGCCGATTTCCCGGTGTTTTGTTCCTGACCGATTGTTGCGTGCCACTTCGAGGTGGTTTGGATTAGAACTTTAACCTTGCAAGTTACTGTAACCTTGCGGGCTCGTTTGGATTCTTTGTTCGTTCGTCGAGCGGCTGTCTTGACTGTGAACGCGAGAAGAGCATCGAACTTGACTCGATTCTTGATACTCGTCTCCTGGTGCCCGCTCATGAATGTTCTCTAGTCGACATCGGCCTGACTCCGTCAACTTCTCTTGCTTCTCGTCTGCACAGATCTTTGGAGCTCGTGGGTCGTTCCTCATCTCAGATCTATCCACATTTCGACGCTGAGCCTCCCGCCGGCTTCACTTTATATGTAAGTCTCCACTAGGTTTTGTTTTGGATATCTATGGATTCGGACAATCTCTCTAGACGAACATGGATGACTTGCTCGACCTTTTCCTCTATCTAGCAACGATTACGGTGTCGTTCTGTCCTCTCTCTCACGGCATAGATTGGCCGTCACTCGTCCTAAATATCGTCGACCTACACCTATCCTTATCATCTCATCCTTCCACCACTATCGATCCTAGTCTATGGGATCTACCGAATCGCTCCTCAGCCCCTCCGAGTCCAGTACTGGTGTCAAGTGAGCATATCACTCCATGACCAAGTCTAAACTACTTCAGGAATAGACGTGCGAAGAGGAGGGACTCAGTATCTGAGTAAGCTTAAGGCTGGAGATCGCGGAGTGGTACAGTCATGGGTGTAACTGTACCTTCCCCAAAATGAACCCCACCTTTTGACTAAGGTTGCTCGGAATACAGTATCGAGTGGAGGTGAGATCGCATCGTTGTTCTGGGTATCAGTCTGGGGTAGGGTTCAATCACTCTACTCTAATCTTAGGTCGAAGATAAGAACTGGGGGCAAGATGTACGTGTGAGCGTTGTTCTTCACTGTGGGAATCTTCTCTCCGTAACGTTCATTATTGACGTGAGAGTCTCGAGTCAGGTTGTACAGCGGCGATGTTCTTTGTCAGGAGAGCCTGGATAGGAAGTCGTGGCATTGTTCGTCGTTACAGAAGCAAGTAATTGTGCAAGGACGGTTGATGGATGTGTGTGATGTGATAGTTGTGGATAGTTGGGTTCGTTTTCTCCGTGCTTCTCGCTGGTGTTTGAGAGATGCCTCATCGGTTCTGTTTCCCAGGCTTCTTTACGACGATAGGTATAAATATGGGCTGCGAGATATGGTTTATCTCGCAATGACGTCACCACTCTACAATCCTACTAGTCCTCTCCAGAGAAACCTCGAGAACAATACTCACCACGGCCAACAACCTCCATGTTACACATCTCTCGTCAACAAATCTTCACTGCACAAAACGGCTAAACACTGCCAATGGTCGACAGCAGCGGCGGCGAGGGCGTATACTGACTTAGGCGATGCATCGCATCGCATCGCAATCGCTCGCCTGAGTCTGTAGTGTCTGTCGTTCACGGCGGCGACCGCGAGCAAACACGGCTTCCTTTCGGAATCGGATTCTGCCCATCGATCGCGATCCTTCGTTTACGCGTCACGCATGGGTACCACATGCTTGTTGCAGCCCATCTGTTGGCAGCATCTGTAGGTTAGTTAAGGTACAGCTGCAGTACACTCTAGAGGCTAGGTGGGCTTCGCGTTACGATTGTGTAGCTTCTACGCAGTAGCTTGTGCACCATAGTGAGTGGTCGCTTCTGGGTGGTCTAGGAGGTGCTATCTTGGACTGTGTACCGTCGTATATGAGTGGAAATAAAATAACACGAGTTTTTTTGGTGATTTGTTACCCCCGTCATGATGATGCGATCTCAATGTAACCCCGCCAAGCTCCGCCCCCTCGTGCTCACGATCCTAACAAGAATTCTTACACCCACCCATACACTCACGCACACACCCCGCCACCGTACCCTACCCCGAACATGGCACCGGGTGCGTTGCTGCGATGCATATACTGGAGTCTGGAGAAGGGTACGGGTTAGAGGTCTTCAGCTACCAGATGCTCGATGGTATTTCGTACCCGCGAAGCAAGCAAGTGTTAGTCCGTAGGTTGAGATGGCACAAAGCGAATCGTCGGATGGAGCTAGGCTGCGATTATGTAGAACTGACAGGCTGTGATCGTGCGCGAGGTCTCCTCCCTGAGGGCGGCTCTTCAATTTCTCTAGCGGGGGGTTAAAAAAGTAAAGAGAAATGAGAGGGAGGAGGTCGACGGTTTCCTGGACTTTTTGTGATGCAAGATCTACAGTATTCGCATCCTTCGGGACGGACGACAAGGTGTTTAGAGCGGTGAAAGAGTGTTTGTGAGAAATTTAGATCCTAAGATGGGAAGGGAGGGGGGGGCGCCAAACGCCTTATTCATTCGAGGAAGGGACGGGCAGTTCGAATTATTTTTATCGCATGTCATATCGCCGGATGGGGGGAGGGTTGGTTCGCAGAATCGGGTGGGAAGCACTAGAAAGTCGATGGCTATGGCCGTATTTGGGCTATTGAGCGCCGGCTTCGGGTGGGCTAAAATACTCAACGGTTCTTGTACCTGGATAGAGCGCGTGCTTCTTGTGACCCCTCCTCCCCTTTCTGTGACAACATGTGAGGGAGAGAGAGGTTGTGTGATTGGAGTGACCTTGAATTCCCGTTTGTTTGGTCGCGATCTTGCGAGTTTAGTTCGAATTCCCGTTTGTTTGGTCACCCATCTCGAGAGTTCAAGTTCGAATTCCCGTTTGTTTGTACCACCTTTGCGACGGCGCCATATGTGTCTCAATTTGTTTATACAGCGGGGCCTGACGCGATCATCTGGTTTCTTTTCTCTCTCTCAAAAACGTGTTTTTTTTTTTCGTCAGGAGCTTTTTGTGGTTGCGGAGTCGTGAGAGGAGATGGGTGACTTGCTCTTGGGATTTTTTTTTTCGAAGCACCGAGAGAGAGAGACCTTATTTTTATGAAGCGAGTCGAGACCATCCCGAGGCTGGGCTGTTTTCCCAAGGAGAGGAGCGAAATCTGTGGGAAAAGAAGGGGACACAGAGGCCGGGTTTTTTTGATCAAACGCCCATCAGTTGTTGTTCCCCGCAAATGAAGGAGGCAAAAATGATGGTGTATATATATATATAAAGTAACAGATCAAACCGTAGGCTCCGGGTCCCTTTTTCAATTGGTGGGGAGGGGAGTAAGGGAGGGGAGAAAGGATGATTTTGTGGTGGAATGAATTACATGTAAAATTGGCGTCGCAACAGGCACCATGTGGCCACTGGTTATTTGGAAAAGTATGGAGTCACCTGGACCTGGGCCATAGAACGCCCTTATAAAGATCGTGCGGGTTCTCCCTGATGCCCTTCTTCGTGCTTCCTGCCCACCTGGAGTTTGCTGCCCACCATGTTCGACAGCGTACGCTTACCTTTCTCTCCCACCCTGTTTTTTCTTCCCACGGACGTCGCTCACCTCTTGTTCTCCTCTAGTACAATGCTAGGATCGCTTCGAACCCCGTACGTTCACACCTACCTCCTGTGTTTTGCACTCTCGTTCTCATGCCTTGGCCATCTACCTTCCACAGTATATCGTGGCGCCTTTCGCCTGTATCGGCGGAGCTCTCTTTGGTTTCGACATCTCATCGATGTCTGCCATTTTGAACGTGAGTTTCGCGTTTCAGCCTTCCTCTCTCTCCACCCGGGCCGTTGATGGTGGTTCGGGACGATGAGAATGGAATGGAGCGATGACTAATCTCATTCCTCCCTCTAGAACAACGCCTACGCTGATCAGTTTGGCAATGTGAGTTATTTTTCTGACTGGCTTTGTTACTTTGGGCGCTGTGTACTGACTGAATTCGTAATAGCCTGGTCCTGATGCCCAAGGAGCCATCGTCGCATCCATGCCTGCGGGCTCCCTCATTGGAGCCCTTCTCGTTTCGTGGCTCGCTGACCGCATCGGTCGTAAAAAGTCCATTATGCTCTCTGGTCTCATTTGGGTCATCGGTTCTACTCTCCAGTGTGCTGCAGTTGTAAGTTTCCAACTCAACTTGGTCTTTACCCAAAAAAAAGAGCTTACTCTGATTCGTATCTCTTCAGAACCGTGGCATGCTCGTCGTCGGTCGTATCATCTCCGGTCTCTCCGTCGGTATCGCCTCCGCCACCGTACCAGTCTACCAGGCCGAACTCACCACACCCGCGGTCCGTGGACGTATGATTTCCATGCAACAATGGGCCATCACCTGGGGTATCCTCATTCAGTACTTCATCGGTTTCGGTTGCTCCTACCTCGAGGGCCCCAAGTCTTTCAGAATCCCATGGGGTCTCCAGATGATTCCTGGATTCGTGCTTTCCTTCGGTATGGTTATGTTCCCTGAATCCCCAAGGTGGCTGTTCGATCACCACCGGTACGTGTTTCTTCTTTGTCTGGTTCTTGGATTTTCTGCTCTCTTGTATGGGTTGGCTGACCACCTGTTGCATTTTTTTTAGTGAGTCTGAGGCTCTCCAGGTCCTCGCTGATCTGCACGGCAAGGGAGATAAGAACAACAGTCTCGTTCAGCTCGAGTACGAGGAGATCAGGCAGCAAGTCGAGTTCGAGAGAACCGAGGGCGCCAAGTCCTACCTCGACCTTATCAAGCCTGGTATCTTCCGTCGTGTCCATCTCGGTACTTCTCTCCAGATGTGGTCTCAGCTCTCTGGTATGAACATCATGATGTACGTTCCCGGTCCTCCTGTTCGATGTGATTTTTGTGTTGACTGGATTTGTGCTACAGGTACTACATCGTCTACGTGTTCGAGGGTGCTGGTGTCACCGGTCGTCGTGCTAATCTCGTCTCCTCCTCCATCCAATACGTGCTCAACGTCGCCATGACCGGTACGTGATCCGAGCCTCTCTTACCCTCCATCCTTTGCTAACAATTCAACGTTCTATATAGTCCCCGCCATCATCTTCATCGACAAATGGGGTCGTCGTCCATTGCTCCTCATCGGAACCTTCCTCATGGGTACCTTCCTCTACCTCGTCGGCGGTCTCCAAGCCGGTTTCGGGCACTGGGGTCTGTCAGAGAGCGGCGACCGTATCTGGCTCATCAAGGACCACGACAGTGCGACCAAGGGTATCATCGCCTGCTCCTACCTCTTCGTCTGCTCCTTCGCCATCACCATGGGTCCAGTTTCCTGGACGTACCCGGCTGAGATCTTCCCCATGCGTGTCCGTGGTAAAGCCGTCTCGTTCTCCACGGCGTCTAACTGGGCCTTCAACACTGCACTGGCCTTCGCTGTTCCACCCGGTCTGGCTTCCATCGCGTGGAAGACGTACTTCATCTTCGGTACTTTCAACTTTGCCGGGTTCATCCAGTGCGTATTCATTTATCTCCTCTCCTATCGCTCTTTTTTCTCTGTTCTGATGAGAGTTGTTGTTGTTTTGTGTAGCATCTTGTTCATGTTCCCTGAGACTGCTGGACGCACGCTCGAGGAGGTCGAGGATATCTTCCAGCAAGGCCACATCTTCTCAGCATGGGCCATCAAGAGGAACGTCGGCAAGAAGACTCTCGCCGATGTCGTCCACAAGGATTCTGTACGTGTCTTTTCCATCGCTCAACCTTTCATATCGTTGCCCTAGACTCATCTCATCTGTTTCTACCTTTTTTCTAGCACTCCGAGGACGAGAAGGTCTAAAGCTTCCTACCTTTGTTATGACACGGATGCTTCGTCTCCCCCCTCTCTCTCTCATAATCGGGAGCACAGAGAACAAACGTTGCCTTTCTCCCTCTTTTTCCTCTCTCGGTTGGATCAGTTCACGCCTGACTGTCAATGAAACCCCCTAGTTGAATGTCCCTCCCATCCTCAACTTTTTGATCTTCCATCTAATCCCATTTTTTCATCATGTCTCTGTCTGTCTGTCTGTCTCTCGACTTTTTGTTTGATTATTTCTCTCTTTTTTTTTGTACGTTACTTATGATACTGTGCATTTGATAACCGAAATCTACTCAAAAACAATTGGCATCATCTCTATTTTCTTCGACTGCCAGTGGGCGGACGGGGTCTTTCTTTGAGCGATGTGGTGGAGTTGGGAGTTGGTTAGATGAGTTGGACCTCGTCGCGGTGTGCTGGGATGCAGCGTAGCTGCCAGAGTCTAGAGTGATCGTACGTTGATGCCCGATGAGACGGTACACCCTTGAGTGGTGGGCGCGGTCAAACTGAGTTGGATGGCAAAATATCTTCAAGTTTCTACTCTTGTAGCTCCTGCGCTTAGTCGTTATATCCATGCCTAGTAGTTAGTAGTTAGTACACATGATCCGTAGTAGTACGAGCCGCGTGTACCTAGAGGCGGTAGCCGATAATCAACATAGACCACCATCTGGTGTGGTCGTTTTCGAGCTCATTCCGTCCGTCTTCGTCTCTCTGTCCTTGTTCTCTCGCCTACGAGCTTAGCTCGTGTTCTGTTCCACACTGTCCGTCCGAAATATGAACCACGAGGCCAAGAAGCGCGTCGGGCTCTGTCTCGAGACCCGTTCGCGACTTGTTCACATTCATTCGCTACGCTACGACCTGGCACGGTCTTAACAGTCGTCAGGCTTATGGGCTCAAGCTCAAGATGACGGTAGAGGTTGCTTTTTAATTTAGAAACCCTCCGGGTCTATGTGCTCTTTCCAGCCTCCAGGTATGTACGTATATGTACTCTCGAGACCGTTCGTTCTCAAGTCACTCGTCACACTACTTGTCGTAGCTAGATAATTGATCCTTGAAATTTACTTCTCGCTCCTCAGCCCATACGCAAGAGACAGACCACAGAGATAAGGATACAATCTCGCACAATCACCTAACAGAAAAAACTAGGTAGCCGTCGCTGCTGCCCTCCGTCTATGCGCTGGGCAACCACCAGCCCTATACGCATGCGTCCCCAGCCCCCCGCCCTTCTTACTCGCCCTGAGTATCTGCACCTCCTCCATCGGCATCAGTTTTACATCCCCGGTCTCCGTCATCCTCGAGATCGGGAATGGATCGGGCTTCGCAGCGATGGGGAGCGTCAACCTGAACTCGTCCAGTCCCGACCCATCCGGTTTCGAGTCCTCCAGTCCCTTATACAGACGACGCCGGCCTTCAGCGAGGACCATGTACTCGCCGATAGGTTCTGATTGGGGGACACCGAAGCGGTGGGCAACGTGGGAGAGGTAGTTGTTGACCCGTGTGGTGAAAACTTCGACCCAGGTGTCGTCGGGTGTGGCGAAATTCTGGAGAACCTCGTATTCGGGTGAGGTGGGATCGGAGGCAGCGGGTGTAGCCTGAACGTTGGCAATGAACTGGTCCAGGACATTGTACGACTTCGTAGCGGGGTCGAATTGGGCAGAGTCGGGGACGTAGGCCATCAGGCTCTCTCGACGAGCGGAATAGATTGGGTTACTGTGAACAGAAAGGTAGCAATCTTTGTCAGAGAGCGAGTCAACACAGAACAAGATAATGGACGCACTAGAAATCGACCATCAACATGGCCGTGATTGCTTTGTGTGGCAGCAGGACGACCAGCCTTGAGTAAGTCTTGAAGGTCTTCATCGCCTGGTAGTCCTCGATCCCAGGCTCGATGATCGGCCACGCAAAAGGACCTTCAGTACCCTTCACAGCGAGCCGCCGAGTAGGAGGGTCAGTCGAGAAATCGTCGTAGTAAAGGGAGAGACTTAGAGTCGCGGAGCTTGATCTGTACCGTTCATTATTCGAACGGTACGCCTAAGTGTGTAGGATCTGTAAGAGTAATGCCAGGGGATGTAGGTCATTCAGGGCAAGTCTCACCAGTGATGGCCCTACATCGGGCAAAAAATTCTGTAGCGCCTTCGAGTTGAAGAACATCGTGATTGGGATATTAACGATATCAGACTGTGCCTGGACCTGGGCTTCTGTCGTCGCGCTCGCCGCGATGTTCATGCTCTTGTTGAGAAGGATGTGCTCGAGCCATTGTTTAATGGGAGTCGTGACAGTGGGAACGGTTGCTTCGTGGACGGATCGATAAAGTCTCGGTCTAAGAATGTACGTTAGTATCAAAATACCTAGAGGATTGAGTCGGCCTGCACGTACTGAATCTTGATTTGTACCATTTAGATATACAGTTCGTGACAACGGGCTCAAGGTTCTCAGCACGGTCCTACCATAGACAAATGAGATATGTACAGGACAAGGGCAACTCTGACACCTTACACACAGATTGAACGGCCTACCACCTGCAGTAGTGAACAAGGGATCGTAGAGAACGTTGTAGGGATCCGCGAGGGATGGCGATGACGGTGTTGAGCCGAGTGATGCCATGAATTCATTGATGTTGCTCACATCATACCAATGCGTCCAGGGAGCAGTAAGCTCCTGAATAGAACAATGAACTCTTCCCGTCGACATGCAGAGGTTGTCAACAGAGACTGCACCTTCATGATCAGTGCGCCTCCAGGATGGCTGAGGAGTACACATTAGTAGAGGCTTGGTGCGAGTGCAAAAGGTCTTACCCACAAAACACACCGCGTTGAGACGATCGGGGGTTGAACTAATATTGTCCACGTAAATGTCAGATTATAGTCAGAGGGAAGAGAGAGTAAGTTGTTGCTCACAGCACTGAACCCATCCCCAAAGAACGTCCACCCACCATCGTTCCGTTGGTAGAACCTCGTCAATCCCATACCTTTTCCAAGTGCATCGGGATCCCAACTCGCGCATTGCAAAAAGGCGCTTTCGGTCTTGCCATCTGGGTTATTGCCTCCCACGATGCACAGAGTCCTTCGCAAGATCGCTTTAGAGATATTGAACTCGTCATCCTCATCTGGCAACGCGATGACGATGAAGCGCGTGTGGCGGCTGACAGAATTGAGAGGATCATCTGGGTTCTCGTGATTGTAAACGATGGGGATTCCGTCCGCGATGACGAAAGTGCTGTAACGATCGGAGGGCAGAGCTTTCGTCAGCAAAGAGCGGAAGTCAAGCTGCCGATCTGTGATGGGTGTCCTGACGAGCCACTGGGCAAACCAGTCACCAAGTCCAGCACCAGGGGCAGTGAGCTCGTTGATCTCGGTTGGGGTGAGGAAGCGGCCTGGAAAGGAATCGATTCCTTCGACAAATCTAAAGATGGGTTGAGGTTGGGACATGGGGCTGAATGGGTTTGAAAGGAGGTCATACGTTTAGAAGCGGGTATAAATGACGGTTCGAATTCTGAACCAAGCTATACTGGCATTTACAGCACCGTGACGCAAAACCCTGGGCCCTAAATTCCCAAGGCCCACAAGGCCTTCACTTCTATTTGTCACCCTCTTGTCATTTCAGGGGCCTTGAAATTCTAGGGCTTACCTCAATGCGTCCTGCGATTGTACCGGCTTGCTGAGTTGGCGTCGGGTGTTGGCCTCCACCGACAGAAGAGTACAATACATGATTTCAGGACCTACTCAGCCTGTGGACGACAAACAGATGCAGCCTATCCAAATTGCGCTTGGCTAGACACATGCGTGATCACAGGTTCTAGAGGCTGAAGCCAGGCTAAATCGAGAGTGAGGGGAAATATAGGCGACATGAAGCGGCATGAAGACGACATAAATGAGGAAGCAGGGCCAAAGGAAGCTCAAAACGAGAGGGAGGTGGAAGATAGAAGCAGGTGGAAGACAGAAGGACGTGAAAGATAGAAGGAGGTCGTTCCTCGTGACCTATTGACGAGGGCCGCCGATGTCAAAGTGTGCATGCACCACGTACGGCAGCGTATGGTTCTGGTGTGCTTCACTGGCACTTCGTTAATACGAGCAGAGGACAGCAGAGCAGCCGATTTCACATATATACCCAGGCTTCTGTCTACTTCTAGCTTCACACTGGCACTCTTCTAATACTCTCAGGCTGCAGCACCATTCTCAGCATCACATGGCCCCAGCACTTCGCATCCACGACGCTCCAGGTTTCGTGACGGACTTGCAATCTGACGAGCAGAAGCAGGCATGGTACGTTAGGTCTACATGCTTCCTACTTGAATGTGTGTATATTTCTGATGCCTCACCGTGAAGGAGCAATGTCATCAGCTCGTATATGCACACGGACAACATTTCCCCAGAACTCACTCCGCAATTCTACGATGCTACTTTGGCATCAGAACACGATGTTCTCCCGCCGGCGAAGATCACTTGGATCGGATTTCCCAAAAAGGTCGGTGTATTTCCGCACGTTGTACACATCTCTTCTAGTACCAGCGACTCCTTAATAATAGTCTCGACTCGGTCAGGTCAAGCTCGACCATCCTAACGAGCTGGCTAGATGGAAGGCCGCCGATGCGCAGAGAGATGTTCAAGACGAGTATCTTGAATGGTAAGGTTTTCGTTACTCTTAGACTCTATCTCCTTACTCGTATTCATTGCCTCTCCCGTTAGGTCCGTTCGAAGGGATCCCAAAACCAACAAAATAACTAAGATTGTGTTCTGCAACGAGGGCCAGAGGTGCGATCCTCAAGCATACCCTACGTCATTACTCCTCTGCTAACCCTATGCCACCTTACAGTACTACGAATTCTCGGCGAAACGCAGCCTGACACCGTCCTCAAACTCTACATGGTACACAACCCCGGCGTCACGATCACCCATGAAGACCTTTTCCCAGACGGCAAGTACAACCCCACAAACAAGTGGAATAACTCAACTACGACGGGTACAATCATGCATCTGTGAGTATTTTTTCTATGTATCAAAGTTGTTTTTTTGGGTCTGTCGTTCCACAGACTGATTTGGTGCTTGGGTAGAATTCAAAGGAACAACACTCTGGGCGCGGAAATCGACTTGGGAGCACGGGCCACTGTGTTGAGGAAGCGCAAGGACGGAACACCTATCACGGACTCCGACGAGCTCATTCGATGCTCGGAGTACGGGAACCCTGATAGGAATTCTGATCTTGCTGTGAGTCGAGACCTATCTCTGACCTTCCTTTTACAATACTCCTGCTCATAGCTGACTCGCACTGGCGTAGATTGGAGCTGAAATCAACGGGATCGCACGTCAGAAGACTATGATCACGATCCAGAACCCTGTTGGACTCTACATCGACTCGTAGGTCTTCTACTGGCTTTTGCTGGAAAGACCATCGTCTAATGTCAATCAAACTCTGATTGTAGGGTGAACTGGGGTGCGTTCTCGCCTCCAGTGGGTAATGAGGACGATGATCCCAGTACGTTCTGGAAATGGACTCGTGGTGCAAAGGGTTACGTGAGACGCTCCACATACCCTTGATATCCAGATCCGTCTGCTCACTACTCATGCGCATGCTTATTAGTACATGCGTGGCGAGTTTGAAGTGCCCGCTGACAAGGGATACGTACTTGGTGACATCCTGGTAGACGACAACCCGCTCGAATACGCTTCGCAAGTCGCAGGTACGTCTTATCTTGGACTTGCGCATTAGCACGAACACGCTCACGAATCTCGTGTGAATTGTACAGACCATATCAAAGTCTCGCTTACTGGACGAGCGTGTGCTAATGGCCCCAGCGTGGCCCCTCGCTGCTGTGGTGATGACCTTGAGCAGCTTAAAGCGACGAAGACTCCGGAAGAAGGTCATCCTGCTGAACATCTTAACTACGAGGCTATGGTCGCGCACAAGTACCCCAGGTTGGCAACGCATCAGATTGCGCGAAACTCCTGAGCCAAGTAGTCTGTACTTCGATGTCTTCAATCGTACAGCTTCAAAGCCTCACCACCACACCTGTTTCTTGTTCCATAACTTCTCACCTCCGATGTACCATCCATTTTGTATAAAATTCTTCGTTGTATGTAACAATTCATGTCATGTTTGCTCTAAATTGTGCTCGTTGGAATGAAATCTTCAGTTCGAGGTACTATACCTCAAGCTAGTTTATTTATTCCCCTCGCCACTCAGTGAAGTTATCTTTCGATTCGCGATCTACTTGAACTTATATTCTTAACCACCACCACGAGTTTTCTTAGCATTTTTTGTGAATCGCGTTCAAATCGAGTTTTCGAAGAAGTCGTGACTGCTCAGTCCGAGTTTGATAGTAGAGACTGCAATAGAGCAAGTTGCGATTCCAAATAGTGATACATGACACAAGAATTAGCAGGATATATTGCGTAGAAAACATACAGCAGAAAACAAAGTTACAGAGCGAACAGTCACAGGGCAAAACAGAGATGGTATGGATAGAGGTCAAAAATTATCCAGTTATCGAGAGGTCCGATATAGCGGGATAGGGTTGATGTTTGCCGCCTGGGGAGTCGATGTCGAGCTGGGGGCCATGCGAGCTTTCCCGGGAGTTGGCGTCGTGCTGCGGTCAATTTGAGCTTGTTCGAGCTGAGCCTTGGCGAGTTCTTTCCTCCGACGCTTCTCTTGCTCTGAAGACTACAGAACGGTGATCCGCTCAGCATCAAGAGAAGTATAGAAAAAACCCGAGAACTTACATTGGTCGCGTCGCTGGCGTTGCACTATGCGATTATGCGGTTGAATATCGTCCTCCTGCCATGCTCGACACCAGACGGGCTTCGTGTCTCTGGCATGTCAACATAGCAGCGACCTTCTTGAAAAACTGCTTCTCTACAGCGGATCCACGATAATAATCACGGATCGTATGGTTGCTGAACACCGCAATCATCCCAGTCATCTTCTTGAACATGGGATAGCACAAGGTGAGCATGCGCCCTTCCTGTATCTCCAATCTCCGAATGATGTCCATCCAGATGCTGACCCAGTTGTGGTGCTTAGCATAGGAGAATCCGAGGAAGTCAACCCTCGTTTTCCTGGCGTATTCCATGAACTGTGTCGGCGTAACGACAATACCGTAGAAAAACTTGGGCACGAGTCGCTCATGGCCGGGATGAGGGATCATCTCTTTAGGCAGCGTGAGTAGTGGCTCGTATCCGGGCTCGTACTCCTAAAAGCGACTCGGTCAATATTGAGGCGAGGTTAGCGTTAGTGGGGGTGTAAATATCAATACATACATTTTCAGTAATCTTGTCCGCCAGCCAGGGCCGCTCGCGCGTCTCCTCTGATGATGACTTAGAAGAGTAAACGGTGAAGCAAGGTGGCTCGAGACTAAAGCGTGCTTCGCTCAAATTGAAAGAGGGGTTATACTGAATGGATGACATGGAAGTGGAAAGAGGGTTGTTGTTCGACTATGTAAACAACCACCGTGACCGCGACTTGAAGTGATGGGTCCCGGATTCACTGCTGCTGCATTGCCACCGGCCCAGGATCTTCAGTCGTTGCTGCGGTCAACTCCGAAGAGGCTCTCGGAGGAGAGATTTGGAGTCTTACGTCGGACTAGTTATAAAATAGCGATTCGCGGCACATCCAGAAGACAATATCATTGAGCAGTATACGTCAGGTACCGAGGCCATCCTCGTGGATCAGTTTGGATTTGAAAATTTGGATACACCATATTCCAACACACACTGTTACAGACAAATAAGCTAGAGATACATGTACGCAGAAAGCACCTCCTGGAGAACATGAAGAGCTCAGTATGGTCAACAACCGTCGAAAAACCGCACGAACCAATTCTTCACGTTCAAGTCGTTCCTCTTGACAACCTTCTACTCTCCACGCTTGAAGTACACCCCATTCCCGTACGGCCCAATGAACCCTCCTCCGAATCCGTAGCCTCCATAACCACCGAACGGATACCCGCCGTATCCGTACCCGCCGTACCCATATCCCTATAGGTGAATCAGCTCCATGCCAGAATGAGATTGTGAAAGTCGGAACGAGGGATGGGGCTTACAGGGACTGGAGTGGCAGAGGCAACGATGGCTGCTGTCAAAGCCATAGCGATAGATAGGAAACGCATGTTCGGGTGTACAAGAAAGTTAGCTTGGTGGTTTTGGGTTTGTGTTGAGGCGAGTGTGAAGTGAAGCGGGTTGTTCTAGGGAAAGGTAGGGAGAGGTAGATGGGTGGAGGTTTATATACGTCTGACAACCAGAGGTGAGTGACGAAAGCGCGGTTTCAGTCATACTCCTGGGGTTGAAGGCGTGATAGATAAGAGTGTGGTGAGGATTAGCTAGGGTTGGTCCCGTCCGAAACATGGCCGCGGTTCATCGAGGGTTTAGTAAGGGTTGGGGTTGTGAAGCGGGGGATGCAGTGGTCAAATGTATGATTAGATGGCGGATGTGATGCCTGAGGTGTTGAACCAGAGCATCGTCGGAAGGAAAGGAAGTTCTTTACTTGCTTTTGAGTTTCGAAGGTGTGATTCTTGAGGGGATCCCTGCTAAGGCCAACTGACAGAGGAGTACGGTCGACCAGGGCAAGAAACCAGAAGAGATACGGACCAAGATTATGTCAAACCAGACTATCCCGAAAGAGAACGGTCTCTTACAGATCTGTCGATGAGATCCCTGGTGAGCTAATGGAATCAAGTGTTACGACGCGTCGTGGACTCGGAAGCAGAACACGCAAGACAAGCCCTGTCTGAGAACCAGGTTCGTGCGAGGTTTAGCAAGGGGGGTCACTGGAGTACCAAGGAACCAATGTTACAGCTCTGTGATCGTGCGATGCTGGTGAGGTGAGTCGGAGAATAGGCTGGAACCGATAATCGGGCAAAGAGTGGGCAGGTAGAGTCAAATATACCCGAGGATGTTTATGGGTTTTGATAGCGATTCGGTGGGGTCTAGATCTGTAGAGAAAAGTAGATGAAGTGGATTGCATCAGGACTTGGAAGTCGCCGTCCAGTTGCAATATCGGAAGCAGGTGATCCCCGGAGGAGGATACCCTCGAGACCTCTAGATCTACGTATTGAATAGGCTTTACTTTCGTGTGCAGCTATGCCTCTTACTAAACCTCAAGGAGTATAAGCGACCTTAGAATCCCACAAGAACGGCTCCTGAGGCTCAGAGAGGAGAGATTGGCACTTAGTAACAGTAAGACGGTAGAAGCCCCACGGTTATGAGCACAGTTCTTCAGGTAGTTGAGCACAGTTGTTTCGAATAGATCAAGGCCACAACCACGATACGAGGAAATAAGTCGAGTATCGTCCCAGAATCCGAGAAATGTGCTCAGGTCTGTTGGGAGCCCTGGTATGGGAATTTGGGAGAAGTCGTTACACTTAGTGGCTGTGTCTCTCATCCTCCCTTCTCACTTGCATCTCCAACCATCCATTGAACGACGTCGGCCTCCGACTATGCTCTGAAGAGTCGACTGGGGGTTCTTCTTGCCTTTGCTTTATCAACTGCTACGCAAGGAGAGAATAACGCTGCTTGAACATGGAGCTGGGCGCAGAACGTCCGGACTGGCCGTCACTATACAGTCCTGGTCGAGAGATCATACACATCGAGCACAGGAACCCTATCCAACCTGGTGCTTCGTATCTCAGGCACGTCGGAGGTACGTACTACAATCTAGCTCCTTTCAAATGAGAAGAAAGAGAGGTCACTAACGAAAAAAACGCTTTCTGCTGTGCGAATCTCTGTGTAGATGTGTTCACGTTCACGTTCTTCTGGACTCTCCTGTTCCACACGCCTGTGTTCGTGCTGTGCGGCGCTTACGCGTTCTTCAATATCTCGTTCCCGCCTGTGCTTTCGAGAGTGAAGTTGAGGAGGGTGGAAGAAGCACAGGGGATACGATACGTTAATGCATTGGGAGAGTTGGAAGGCGATGAAGAGCACGACGAAGAGGGGCGCGAGACTGAGGAGAGACATGGGCATGGTAACGGCGACCATGAACTGTACCAGCTCACCCAGCGGACGAACACCAGTTTCAACACGTCAAGTGCTCGTCAACTACTCAGAAACCCACCCAACACGAACGCGAACCCTAATACCAGCTACAACAAACTCAACCAGAAACCGAACTCAGCGTCAACAAAGAAGCGAAACGAGAAGCGCTCGAGGCTGACGTTCTCGCTGCTTGTGTTTCTGGCGTTCTTGGCGTTTGGGTTGGCTGGTGCGACACTGGGTTCGGCTGTGATTGGGCTGTTGCTTTTTGGGCTGTATCAGGCTGGGGGTATAGCATGTCTACGTACGTTCCTTTTTTTCCCCTTGTTTTGCCTATCTTTCGGTGAACAGGTGCTGACCTTGAGCGGATCTCTGTAGATGGGTGCCGTTCCTCTGGGCCTTGATTTCTGCGCTCATATCCTTTTTATCGTACGTCTCTCTAGGGGCCATATGCGTCATCACTGTCGCTGATTTATCTCCTCCTTTGTGTGACATAGGATTTGGTCTTCTGTCATAGACGTTATATAGACCCATGATTTCATGACATTGCTTGTAAGCAGGCTCCTTGTTCGCTCCCCTCACGCATTGTCCATGTTTTCTAATGCCCAATTTGCATAGGTGTACGAATAGTTTATTTTCCATATTTTGGTTACTCCATGATACATGACTTTCTTATCCATCTTGATGCTACTGCCATAGCTCTGGTACTATGCTCAGCGCTCCCTCCTACGCACACCCGTTTCAGGAGGGGAGGACACTTCGGCCCCTGACATGATCAGCACCCTATTATCATCACAAGATAATCATATCACAGTATCACCGCACAGCGGAACACAGTCCTTCTGCTCTCGATTCTCTCAGCCTGGAGTCTCGACCTCCAGTACGTTCTGGAAGCTTTCGCTGCTTACGATGTGGTCACTGGTTCGCGTACCCCCGCCACGAGGGCGTTGTCAATGTCAGGAATCTTGTCCATTCTGGAAACGTGGGCTTTTTGCTATCTAAGTTATTGGGACAATTGTGTGCGTTCGAATGCACTTCTGGCTTTACTTCGATCCTATGTAGCCTCATGGGTTTATCATCCTCGGCCGTGGTAAGAGCGCTGCAAGCCTCCAAGATGCTGACGGTGTATCGTTTTGTCCCCTTATGACCCCTCGTCCCCCAACTCCGAGCCCGCTCTGCAAACTGCCACAGATCGCCACCCGCCACGAACCCGCCGTTCATACGCAAGTGGAATGAAGGTCGCTCCCCGAAGACATCGCAGTACCCTGTGGAGGAGGAAGATGCCGGCGGCAAGTAATTGCCCAGATATCCAATCAACGTCCGTCAGCCCGTAATGATGAGTGGTGTGGGCTGTGAGAAACGCGCTGGGAGCGGCAGTTTCGATTAGATGAGGACTTAGGAGCTGCGGACGGGGCGAGGTGGACGTCGACGACGCTGGGGTCTGGAGTTGGGCTGGAATATCTCAAGATGTGATAGTATGTTCGTACTGATTGTGTTTCTGCACCTTGTGAGTAGGTACTACAGCCTTTCGAGGCCTAGATATCGAGCATGAATTCAAGTGAGAGGAGGTGCAAATGAATTGTGATCGGCGTACGTTGATGTGATGAAGGGGATACTGACCGGGTTGAGGAGAGCTCAGCTGATCTGTTATCTGACATGAATCACCTCGCTTCCCTCCATTCACGCAGCCCATCATAACGAACCTCACCTCGTCAGGTTGCTGAAGGCAGATCAGCAGCGGAACTAGCAATGCCAGCACTCTATAGCCTATCCAGGATTCTCGTTTTTTGAATCTGAGGCAGCCTAAACACTCTGAACCCGAGCGCTAGGAGAGCCAAGAACGTAACAGATGCTCCCGGATCAATGTTCTAGTGCGATATCAAAGGGGGCGTTTGACCTTCTAGCCGGGGTTGGGATGTATCTATTGTGCGACTCGGGGCAGTCAACTGGACGTTGTATCAGATTGTCTCGACCTCCGTTCGTGTGCTTTTCACATCATATATAACCTAATATCACCCGTCCTGCCCCCGCCCACCCATCCCTTTTCCCCCGCTTTCCACCCCTTCGTCCCTCCTTCGTCGTCGTCGTCCTTCGGTTTCTTTCCACTGCACTCGGGGTCAACAACAACAAGGCAAAAGAAGAAAAGAAGAAGCCTGGAAGCGATGGTCGACATCATCCGCACAGACTACTATGCCCTCGCGGCCATCTTCGTCGTCATGCTCGTCGTGAAGGCCGTCATCACCCAGATGAGGAATCCGCTGAACAAGTTCCCTGGGCCGTGGTGGGCTGCGAGGACGTGGTTGTACAGGTGGTACTATGATATCTACCTTGGCGGAGAGTTTTTGAACCATCTCGTGGAGCTGCATAAGCAGTATGGTACGTCCCTCGTTCCTCTATGTGTTGTGGATGAAGATTCGTGTTTACTGACGAACTTATGTTGTGTAGGCCCGTGGTTCGTATCGTCCTAATGAGCTGCACTTCTCCTCCCCAGAGGCGTTCGACGACATCTACTGCGTTGGATCCAAGTTTACCAAAGACCCGGGATTGTACGACTGCTTTGGAATGCGGGAGGGTATCGTCGGTGCTATCGACCCCGTTTGGGCGAAGAACAGGAGAGACGTCCTCAGTCCTCTCTTCTCTCGTCGGGCTATCAACAACCTGGAAGGTGTCATTCAAGAGAAGGTTAGCCTTTTTCTCTTCCCCGTTTGGTTTGAGGTCCTGTTGTTGATGCGGGTTGCTCTTTGATAGGTTGATATGCTCATCGAGTCTATCCTGCACCCCCGTAACAAGGACAAGGCGATCAACTACTCCCTCGCCGTCCGCTGTGCAACTCTCGACATCATCACCTCCTACTGCTTCGGCAAACCCGTCGGCGCTCTGGAGCGTGAAGACTTCTCCCACCCATCGTCACCTCCCTCGTCGCCATGATGTCCAACCTCTGGACCTCGAAGTACTGGCCGTTCCTCATGACCGTCTTCCGTTCCATCCCCGAGTCTATCGTGGGCTACCTGCAGCCGCAGACGAAAGGATCGATCACGATGTACCATTTGATTAGGAACGATCTGTTGAGGATCCTTGCGGACCCGGACTTCGTGGACAGGCAGGAGAGGGAGACGGTGTACAGTCATTTGTTGGTTCCTCAGCCTAAGAAGGGATTCCCTCAGGTTCCGAGGGTGGACTCGTTGTTGCAGGAAGCTCTCGGCTTGATTGGTTAGTTCGACTTGCTTCTCTTGTTCCTACCTTCCAGGCTACTGACGCTCCTACGTTCACTTCTCAGGTGCTGGTGGTGAGACCGTCGGCAACACTACCACCAACGGAACTTTCCATATCCTGTCCAACCCACACATGCACAAGCGTCTCGTCGATGAGCTCAAGACCGCCTGGCCCAACGTGACCGAGGATCGTCTCAAGTTCGATGTCCTTGGAAAACTCCCTTACTTGGTGGGTTACTACACTAGTTGCTCCTTTGGGAGAGTGGTTTTGAACTAACCGGTTCGATGTATGGATGTAGACTGCCGTCATCAAAGAATCTCTCCGTATCGCTCCTGGAACCGTCACTCCTTTGGCCCGTATTGCTCCCTTCGATTGCACCGTTGGTGGATACACCGTCCCCGCTGGCGTAAGTTCTTCCCCTTTCATACCTCTCTGTATCCTAGCGTCTAACGATTCTTCCGAACGTGTAGACCAGCGTAGCCGTCGGTACCACCTTCGTCCTCAGCGACCCAACTCTGTTCCCTAACCCGAGAAGTTCGACCCCGAGCGTTGGCTCCAGCCCGATTCTGGCAAGCTTGATTACTGGATGGTCGCGTTCTCCAAGGGACCACGAGTCTGTGCGTTCACTTTTTTCCTTGGTCCCCTGGGTAGATTCTTGTGCTGACGGCTCGTCTCTGCACTCCTCATAGGCATCGGACAGAACTTGGCGTACACTGAGCTGTACCTCCTCTTCGCTAACCTCTTCAGGAAGGTCGATATGAAGATTCATGAGACTACGTATGTTCTTTCCTCTTTCCTTTGATGCTGCGTCAGGCGTCGTGCTTACACTAGACCTCTTCATCTTAGTATCGAGGATCTGCACCCCAAGGAGTACTTCACCTCGCATTACGAGGGCAAGCCTCTCCAGGTCTTCGTCAAGGAGATCGGTGACGTCGAGGGTAGCAGATAACTGGCTTCACTCACCGTTGTTGCGACTGTCGTCCGGAACCAAGTTCTCAACCTGAAAGCTGTCGATCTACCCGCCGTAGTGTTTCGTTACCCGTGTAAAGAGTCATCTTGGTAAACAAGAGAAAGAAAGGTCGTCGGTTGGAGTGCTAAGTTTATTTGTAGTCGCGATTTTTTTTTGTCGGTTTTACCTTCCCCATGCATCCCCCACCCATCCCCCTGGCATCGTTTTTCTCACCTGTGTCTTGGATCTGTGTAGATAAATTTCTGTCCCTCTCCTTTTCCCTCGCTGTAACTAACAATCCCTGTTTCCTCATTCAAATCAAAATTTTACTTTCCTTTGACGGGGAATGACTACAGCGGATTCACGAGCCTCGCCTTACCAGTTCACAATCGATTAGAGAGCAGTACCTTTGTCAACATGCGCAGCTCAGGTAGGCTATTTGGCGGCCAGACGAAGGAAAAGGGGACTTGGCTGCATAACGTTTCCCAAAGTCATGACTGCCGGGCCGAACACTACCCATGAACGTACCTCCCACCACGACATACCCCTAATGTCACATCTCTCTAATCTCCCCTTGACCCCTCAGCCGCTGCCTCGTAGCATTCCCTTGGGGCTCGATGGGGAAGGATTACGCGCTTGGAATATGATACTCAAGGCCGAGGATGGTGCAATAGCGTCATCAAAACCTGACGCAAAGTTCAACGATGCATTGGTCGGCATCCGAGTCCTTGGATTCTTCCTTCTGCATCTCTGGGATCGCCGAGCACAGGACTGTTTTAGAAACGCGTACAATACCGTCCTACTAGGTATTGTCAGCTGCGAACAAGATGATGACGGTGTCCCTCGGGATAAGAAAATTGAGGATCTTGGAATACTGTATCGAAATCATATCATGCGCGCATGTCTGTCGATCCAGCTTTCCCTGGCCACCGTTGAACTACACTGACCTCTGTGAATCAGTTCGATCGAGTAACCTTCCCACCTCAAATTGGTCGCGTCCATCCTCGCTACCATCCTTCGAAGAACACAAGGCTAGTATATTGCAGGACATCGCCAACGCCCCAAAGGATAAGGCTGACGCTAAGAACCGTGTATGTCTTTCAGAGGCTCTGTTTTCTTCCGCCTCAACGAACTGTTTTTACTAGGCACTACTTCGGGATGGCTACAAGTGTGTTGTATCCGGTTTCTTTGACATGAAGTCCGTTGAAAAGATTTCTCGCGTGAGGGAGGTGTTCAAAGCTGCGCCTTCTCCTTCCTACGTCACCTATACTCAGGTGGCGCATCTTTTCTCCCAGTCCACTCAAGAAAAAGATGAGGTTTGCGGGCTGTATCCACGTCGTTATAACCTTCTCATCCGTCCACAGATATATGGCGAATCAGCACTCGCCCTTCTCACAATATTCGGCATGGAATCCACCGTGGACGGTTTCATAGGCGGGCAGGTTAACAGACTCGAAAATGTCCTCACAATGTCAATGGGTCTCCACGTTCTTTTCGATGAATTTGAATTCTGGTTGGAGGAGGTACCGAATCAAGTTGAGCTACCAGAAATTTCCGTCGTAACGCTCAAGTGCTCAGACAGACCTCATCCATCTAGCCGCATACCTATGATGTCGTCGCTTCCAACGATCTCTTCTTCTACTCGTCGGCAGGCCCGCGTCGCAGGATTACCTTGGCCATCGATCCGACCTTTCTCCCGACCCCACAGATCAGGCTGCTTTTGCACTCCCTGACCGATCTTTGCTCGCGATCAGAGCTGTTTGTGCCCGTGTCGCGCATATGTCTGGAGCGGTAGAGCAACAGGCTACGCTTCTCAAAGAGGGAGAAGATATGGAAGTTCTTGAGTCTGATGGGAGCAGTGCCGATTACCTGGTTTCTTTGCTACATTACCATCTTCCTACGTCCTCCACCAATACGAATAAACTTGATGAATACCTTGGTTCTGGCTCAAGATCTTCGGGCGGTGGTTTTCTCACCCCTTCAAGCGATTCCGTCACTCCTCACGGCGAAAATGCCTCATCGACATGGCGGCTCACTCCTTCTAACCCTTGAGAGTCGGACATGAACTATTCAAGGGTTACCATCGGTGTAACAACTGTAATAGTTGGGAGATTGGTGACTACGATTACGCGGCGGATGTGGATCAGACTCGGAGCGTTTACTACAAGTGAAGATGGAAGTAGACTGCAGAATGGAATAACCCTCCCCTTCTAAGAATACCCCAAGCGTATTATAGGTCGACTTATTCTCGAGCTCCTTCGGAGCGCCAACGAGCTTGTTTGTTCAGCCTGGATTTTATACTACCATAAGAGACCCTAGAGATCGCCGGCGGATCTGGTCTACTGACGCCTTTTGAGGAAATCTTTTCTTGGAGTTATGCTCCCTGACGCTAAGGTCGGTTTCGGGGATCTCGGGGAGAAACTGGGTCAAACGAAGTCCAAGCTTTGTAGGAAGTTTTGCATGGACAAAGGCTGGGCGAGTGCGATGCGTACAGTTTCGACTACACTATCAGTTCATTGCCGCGTACTAGGCCCGAATAAGACGTCAAAGTGGCCGTGGTTGGAGTAACGTTGACGCAGAACTACTACTATAGTGGGATAAAGTGACAAGTCCTGTATATCTGTTCTCCAAGAAAGTGGATGAACTACACCGAAGTTGATGCGCACTGTGCAAACCCTTCGGCGGGCGGGGAGGCTTTGAATGCATTTGGGAGATACTGTAATTCCTATGTTGGTTAAGAGGGGCCGGTCGAACGAATCGGAGAAATTCCCAGTGCGGAGGTGGGCCAGGTGCTGAAGGAGTCATTTGGAGTCCTAGGTGGGGACCTGGCAGGATCTAACACCGACGTTGATGACGTTGAGTGCCGCTTGCAGCTGGATTCGATGATAATGCTGGTGAGAGAGGGCATCGGAAGGCGGATACTGTGGGCCTGGCGACTCGGGGATAAGGGGAGTCAACTGAGGACGCGCATACAAAGGAGCAGATGGGGTGGTAGAACCACGTAAAAATTATAAGCTCCTTCCTTCCTTTGTGTGAAAGGAAGCAAAGATATGTAGGGGGCGACAGTATTATGTACAAAAGGCGTATTATGTCGTACTGGATAATAAAGAGTGAGAGGATAAGTATGAGCGACAACAAGAGGTACGGGATAGCATGTAAGATGAAATGAAAGGATAGAATGGTTAAGGCGGGAAATAAAACGAGGAATTGACAATGGACTAGGTCATGGTACTCGAGATAAACGCGTAAAGGATGCCCCCATAACTCCAGTGATGAAGACGGAGATGATAGACTATGAAAGGTCCAGATTGTGACCGATGGCGGTGATGCCTGATTTACCGCAGGCATGGAATGAAGAGACGAGGTGGAGTACGAGAGGCGTTCGGGAGGGGCGTTAGCCTGGGACGGATTTATCTTGCTCTTCGAGCGTGGACCATGGAAGCCAGAGCCTTCTGTTGACGATCGTCTGGGGGTCGACAGCTCTCATGTGGCGTCCTGAAAAGGTTTCGGACTTTGGTATCGTCCTCGACAATCTGATATTTCCAAAGAAAAACAAAGAACGAGAGCGAACATCAGATCCCAAACTTTCAGAAAGAAATATAGTTATACGCAACGCACCTTTGTACAACCGCACTCCTTAGCGGTTTTATGTATGTGAGCTTTACTGGACTTGCAGTAGGGCGATTCACAGTCAATGACGTCTCCAGTGTAGTAGTCCCCGTGGAAGTGCTAATTTACCAGTTATGAGCCAGTGTAAAAGAACGACGAAAAGGTAGGGGGGACGACGTACACCACAACCTCGATAGAAATCCCCAATTCTAGAGCGACGACGGAGACCAGTCAGATTGCGACAAAAAGCTTATACCAATAAGCGCCACTCACACTTTATGTTTACACATAGCACCCAGAGAGAAACAGAGAGAAGATGATCAAGCAAGTACGTCGAAGACGGGGGAAAAAGAGCAATGGAAACAGAACGACCAGTCCAAGAGGCGTCTTATATGGACGCTTGAAACGATGAGCAGGGGTGGTGGTGGTGAAACCAAAAGAAACGCAGGCGGCGGAGGGTTCCATGCAGACGCATCATATGGATGACTTATTGCCGGGCCCACGAGATGAGCGTGGTTTCCTCGGATCAGTATTTCCGATATTCAGAAATATTGCGCGTCTATCAAAATCGTCGATTGCCGAGGACTGTCCCGGACCTGAGTGGGACGGACAGGCACCAGTGGCAAGGAATCAAGTGGCTCTGGCAGGATCTTTTTCCAGTCATCCGCTTTGCGACGGGTGGAGTTTCATCGTCAAACAACTGGAGTCGCAACTTCTGTGTCTGTGATTCTGGTCTCCTCTTTTCATTCATCTCTACGAATGGTATCAAGGTGGTATATTGACTAAAGACCTCTACGGAAATACAAAGCATTCTATAGAGCGGGAGATGTGGACTGAAGAAGTTACGTCAAAGCGTCGCGAACAAATTCATACACAGGCGCAAACACGGATACATAGACACGGAACAGGGCAGCTCCTCATGGATGACGAGCGATGATCAAGCCCATTCATTCTTCTTCACAAACGGCAACTTCCTTACCAGATTCATGGGGAAAGAGCCGCTGGTGTCCGCTCCCGAGGCTTTACGATGACCAAAGCAGACAGTGCAGCCGCCCAGAAGGAGAAGGATGAGTGTGACGAAGGTGATCCAGAATCCTGAGCAGTGGAAGACATGATTCAGCACTGGCTGCTATACGTATTGAATATGTATGTATGGGAACGTACCTGGACCGCCAACGACGTTGATGACGTCGTTATCGAGTTTGTGATGCATGTAGGCAAGCAACGCGATGTCGATGGCGAATGCGATGAGTGTCATGAAGGCGGCGAAGAAAGACGCGAAAGACGCGAAGAGGAGATGGGCGACGTTGTTGGACAAAGACAAGCCTAGGGCTATGGCAACAGTGGCGGTAGCTAGGAATGGAAAGGTGGTGAAATTGACGAAAGCTATGAGTGTACGGGTTCTAGCTGTGATAATGGAAACCACACTCACCGACTGGATGGACAGCCAGACCTCTAGTCCACGACGAGCCGATGACGATCTGCTCGACCTTCTTCTGGTCAGCGTCGAATATGAAGACAGGGATGGCGTAGCCATGTCCTAGAGAAAAAGGAAGGTCAACGAATGCCAAAAGAATCGAATGACGCTGACATACCCAAACGCTGGCATTGAGAGTCGTCGTCGTTTTGCTTGTATTGGCAAACTCCCCTGGGAAAGACAGAAGATCAACAAGCCGTCCTTGTGATGGGATGGAAGTAGGCTCACCAAATTCCGTACTAAGAGGAACAAAGGAACCAAACCAGAGCGTCAGGTAAACCGATACGAAAGAAAGAACAAAACGCACGCGTTGCTGCCTGTCAAAGTCGCTGGGAAGGAGTGGAGAATTGGGAGCGTTGAGGCGGACGATGTCCATAGCCGTGAACAATGGAAGCTATGGGAATACAAATGAGTTTGAGCAATTATCGTCCCGTTTGTGGATGATGATACTCGGAGGAGAGACGCACCGAAACAGAGACAATCAAGCTCAAGAAGAACGCGACCACGAGGATGACGATGCCTGGAACGAGAAAGAAAATATGGGGAAGCCTAGTCAGCAAGGAGCGCGTAGATTAATGGGAATAAACGTACCGGGGATAGGTCTCATTTTGCACTATACTTTTTGCACAGGAAAGAAGGAAATGTTGGTGGAGAAAGAGTAGAGAAAGAGTAGAGAGAAGAGAGAGGAGCGAGAAAAAAGAAACAAAGGTGATAACCATGCGACAGCAAACCCTCCTATACATATATGTACCCAGAAAAAATAATTTCATTGCACCTTTTTCCCCATCGCGGGTTTATCCTGTGCTCACGGTGTCTTCCACATCCCCCAGGGAAGGGGAGAGCCTACCGTACGTTGTAGTAAGGGTGACCAAACCAATTCTGAGTTTAATTGAGTCGAAGTGATGAGGCATCACGGGAAAGGGACGAGAAGCAGAAACGAGTCGCGACCAGCTGTGATTCCTGCATTTAGAACACAGCGTTGAGCTAGGTGATTGTGTTGGTCCGCTTTCTATAAAGCGAAATAAAGCAAAGAGAAACCATGAGGCGGCAGGATGAGGGTGGAGATGATACGCGCTGAAATTCCTCCAGGCCTGAGTCTGATTCAGAGCCTAAATGCAGTACGAGTCTCCAACCGAATCATAGAGGAATCACGCAAAGGCGGGACCTAGATGGAGATGAGGCTTTATTCGCGGGAGATCCCTAAGAACCATAAGCCATGAGGCGGTGGGAGCACAGGGCATAGCAGAATTCGTGAAGTGGAATTGATTTTCGCTTGGTCCATGAACGTTTTGGAAGAAGACGAACTGATTAGTCATCAGTCATCCTCATCTCTTTCGACAACGTCCAAGAGAACTTAGCAGGTCTGTACTTTGCTTCTTTCACTTGGATTTCGAGGAATGGATACCCTAGGTCTTCAATCTGCATCATATACAAGTATTTATGTGCGTGACTCGAAGATCGCGGTAAAGATTACACGTTGAGGTGGATCTATAAGGAGGAATATACACATTGACTACATCATATCTACATGGGAGAAGAATATATACAGTGGGAGAAGTAAGGTATGATTGCGCGGGTGCTATAGTATAAAGTACTATAGCGGCTCCAAGATCCTGTGGATGTTCGACAGAGGATCAGGAGCCCGTCTAGTAAGTGGGAGCATGGTCGTGAACGTCGTGGAATCAGCCAGTGGGTCGTTAATCGGGAGGACAGACTATAGCTCCTAGAGGTGTCGAACATCATAATGGGGTAGGCGAGCACGTAAACGATGCGATCTGGTGCATACTCCAGTTTATGAGCTACGCACATATCCGACGCAGGCTCCGCAGCCCGAGGATCGAGGAGGTGGTATGACCAGAAAACGCGAAGATGGATTAGTAGGTATGTTGAACTCTATCATGGATAATAGAGTAAGAAGCGTCGAGGAGAACAACCTCGTTGACCTTATCACACTATATCTCCTTTATCGTCACCCTCGAGCTTTGATGAACGCGATCCGATAGGTGCCTTGAGGGGAGTATGGGCATTTGGCGTCAACGGTTCTATTGCCACAGCTATGGTTTTCTATAAGACGAATCGCCGAGAAGTCAGTAAGAGAGGCTAAGCAAGCAGGGTTTACGTACGCCAGATTCGTCGTAATGAGAAGGAGACGACGACACGGTCGTGGTATTGTCAGATCGTAAGGCCGCCCGCTGGTATCGTTGCTCGCCAAAGCCACGAGAGCCTACCCTCACCACAGTGCTTGTGTGCTTGCCCACTGTCGAAGAAGTACAGTCAGCGCCCTTGAAAGCGATGAAAATAGGTTAAGCAACCCCGCACAAAGATGGCAGAGTTCGTAGACAGAGGACGTGATGACTTACAGATAGCCGTGAGGTTCAATCCCAGTGAACCGGGCTCGCCCTGGAAGCCGGACGTATCATCATTGCCGTTGTGCCCAGATAGGTTTTTTCGCTCGTTCAGGTTATGAAGCATCGTCAGACTGTAGACGCATCCCAGACAGAAGCCGAAGCAAGTTGGCACTGGGAGACCATAAGCAGTTCAAATCGTCAGCAAAAGCGTTCGTTGACAGTGGCCGCACTGGGGAGTGAGGAAGTGACGATCCATCTTACCGTTACTGGTGACGGCAGGTAAAAACGTCCCTAAAGCCGTGATAGCTACGACGGATGACGCTGCTCCCGTTTGGATGGTCGTAACAGTAATCCTACGAATCAAACTGCGTACCGGTCGTCAAAAACTGATCCTCCGAGAACACAAGAGGCGATATACATGCCTTTCAGAAGACTTGAATCCAGACTTCATCCGATGCAGTTGAAATACGAGGGCTCCTGCGATAGCACAGTCCGTTGCTGCGCTGAGGACGAGCCAGACGGTGACAGGAATGAAGATGATATGGCGAGATTCGTAGTCGTTGTGCAGGATGATGATGATGGCTGATGCGAAAGCACCTCCAATCTGATTCGAGTACGGAATAGGTTAACATGCGGTTGCAATCAAAACGAGAGGAGAACCACGTACTGCACCAAAGGATAGAAGGACCAAGGACCATGTAACCAGAGGCTTCTTGGACCTAGATATCGTGCGTCAGCACCGAGCTATGGATGGATTGTATGGTTTCATATGACAAACAAATAATGGTACCGGCGTATGAGAAATGACTGTACAACGAAACCCGTCATACTAGTAGCCATTACATACACTGAGTATGTTGGTCAGCACGGGAGACGTAGTAAGATTGTTGTTAAATGGGGTATCTAACTCACTGGGGATGGGCCTGCGGAGATAGTTGAAGGGCGTACAGTTAGTGCTCCGCCGCTTGAACGAGCTAGCAGTAAGAAATAGATCACCAATCCTGATATTGCTAAATAACGATACGAGTCAGCATAACTTCCGGAAAGATGTGTTAGCGTGCTGGATACAACTCACAACGTAGACTGTATCACCTGAAGGAGACAACAAGGCGTTAGTCCAGCTCTCGGTCCTATTGGACTCGGTGGTGCTTACCCCAGTGAGTCACAGCGTACTGTACGTCGGAATCGATGGCAGGGCCGATCAGGAAAGGTGAGAAAGCAAGGTTGCACGAGCAAACTCACGAGATACACGCACGCACACTCCGCGAGGAGGTTTGCTCCGTTGAGGAGCAAGCAAAGTATGACCATCCACCGTATCAGAGGTGGATCGTGGTTCGAATAACTTTTGAGGTATCTTCGAGCCTACTCATTGGCGATGAGCCCAATTTGACCCATGGATAGCAGTAAATGTGATTCAACGCACCTGGGTGATCTCTAGTGTGTACAGAAGCGTGTTGACCATGAGGCTACCAGCAACACGCTGTTGGACAGCATGAGTCGGTATTTTCGGCCGAATGCAGATGAGTCCCGACGACAGGAACTCACCCGAAAACTGTGTCGTATTTCTCCGACATTGCAGTCCAGAGCCGTCTGCGTCGATGAGAAGGAGAAAGTAGCGAGGAGCAGGGGGGGAAGGAGGAGAAACCGCGCAAGGACACGAGCGCCGAGGATAGTCATTCTTATATATACCGACTCATCTGACCCATCGCCGTGCCATATAGAAGCCTGAGAACAAAATGCGTCATACGGTATTGACGTGGGAAAGAAGAAGGAATACAGTATCTCAGCCACCAGGGCTCCTCATGCTGATAGATCGCGTAGAAGCCACAGGGATCGTAAATTGGAAGGATGAGCGCGGAAAAAACAACATATCACCCAGGACATAAGTCCAGAAAAGGCAAGATTGGTTATGTTTTGGGAACTTTGCCGACGCCGAAGCGGAGCAAAACGGCTCAAGAACCGGTTCTCATCCAGGGATTTGGGTACGTGTGCCACTATCAGAGCCAAATCAGAGGTTGGTTTCCGAGCCGCGGTCGGAACTGGCATTACTCGGACAATGATGATAGACATTCAGTTAGTAGCAATCACATTCTCTGAGGGACTGCTATGAGTAGAGTTTGATTTCCATCTTGTCCTGGAGACTTGGTTAAACCCCTGCTCTCCTGTGACTGAACATGCTTTATCGCCTTTTGTATGGCGGTCAATCTCTGTTGAGTATAAATGAAGAGAGGAATACCCAAGAGATTTGGGGTGCCAGTTGATTTCGGTTAGCCCCGCTGGGGAGTCGACTCTCATCCAATCGCAATACCAGGTCAACCAAAAAGATTCTTGTATTGGTTGACCGGGGAGCAGTCTTCTCAGCTTATTGGCCCCCCAATAAATAATCTGTCTTGCATCGCTTACGCGTCCGAGTCGTTTCAACAAACTTCAAGTAACGACTGACCATAACTGTACAGCACTGAAAATGGACGCTGGCTAAGTTTCTCGGGACTGCTACGATTGCGAACGTCGGAAAGTAGTTCTTGATACTGCATCCGGGTTATGCGGGTAGCCGTAAGAGAGCTCTCGTAAGATGTAGTTGCTGTGATGCTTTCTCCGTCTTTCGTGGATTTCAATCGCGAAGGGAGGCGCAGGTTGGTAACGACGCACGGGTCTGGAAGAAGTAGGTTAGCCTGAATGCGGTATCTGTATATCTGTATGAAAGAAAGTAAAGGAATTCAGGCATCTACTGCCCTAGAATCACTGTTGACAGTTATATTCTACAGCCCATACAATTACGGCACTCACAGAGTCTTCTCGAGCTGTATACGAATAGACCCGAAAATGTATAGTTGCGATCCATGTCCTACATATGAGGAACCTTTTCATGGAACTTCTTTCGCCAATAAGAACTTCCTCGTTCAGTGCGCAATTCGCGATTCGCCACTCACCTTAGAAAGCGAAGTGCGGCAGTCTCTTATTGGACGCGACAAGAACCGAACGACATGAACGAATACTTTAGAATTAGTCGTAATCATGCATTGTGAGTACGTACATCACCCAGCCCTTGTAGTGCACGACAGGGGTGTCTTGACTGCATACAGTCCAAGTTCGACAAACACAAGGAAATTATGGTTCCAAGTCAGGGCGATGTAGCCGACGAGTTCCGAGTCGATAATCATTCCTTACCTGAGTTCTACTATCCAGCCATCTTCCATTCCTCAGGTTATCACCCACCACACATTGCTTGTAAGCAACGTATATTCCTAGTCTGCTGGTCTTCTCCCGACTCGGGAGTGGATGTCGGTTTAACGGGCGAAGAAGACCGATAGCGTCAAGGCTACCAGGATATAGAGGCAGTAACTGGGTCGAGTGGTGGAGGCAGAAAGCTTTCGCCCAGTGGATCCAATAAATTCGTCTCGTTTCGGATATCATAAGGACGCTACCCGGGTCAGGGTGCTGCATATTTGTTCGAGACTAAGGTCGAACAGGGGTCTACGTTGCCAGTGATTGCGTATCCCTGAGTCTTTATTCACGCCGCAAAAAAGGGAGAAGGCCAATGCGTTACAGTACTTCCTCATAGGGCGCCGGTGAGATAGCTCGATCATTGACCAGAGAGAGAGATAAAGCAACGGGAATTAGCGGAATTCAAGAGTGAGTTGGGTTCGCTGCGATGGATGGCCTTAGGGCACAAGGTCAGGTCAGAGTGGGATTTATGCATGGTTTCCAGCTGTACGAAGCCAGTCTCAACATGTAAATGCTCGAGCAGAAACCAAGATACAGCCCAAACGAGACCAGTTCGTTCTACAGGCAGCAGGGACAGCACGGTGGATTATGGGAAGATCATGGAGTAGCTCCCACTGATACCATCAGTAGCTCGTTGACTACTTCACTGACTTGGTCACTATCCCTCAGTGACATCACAAGAGCCCAGCTAACACCAACATCGAACCACGACGACCAACACGACGACATCATGAGTAAAGAAGAACAAGCTGGCGAGGCCGTCCCAGCAGCTCAGAGAGGTTCATGGACCGCCTTTGTCAAATCCATCGCCTCTGTATCTGGAGATCTGTCCTCACTTACCGCTCCTCCGTTCATCCTCAGCCCGGTCAGCTTGACTGAGTTCCCAGGTGAGGGCCTGGTCTCCTCGTGTTCCAGTTTCCGTGAATCGTGTTTAGATCGTGGAGCTGACGGTAATTTATGCTCCTCTATTGCTAGCCTACTGGTGCGAGCACCCTGATCTGTTCTCGAAGATTGCAGATGCGAAGGACGGAGAGGAGAGGATACTAGCAGTCCTACGGTGGTTCATCGTGCGTTTTTCTCCGTTTTTCTTCCCTCTTCTTGTTTTGCCTCTCGTTCGGCATCTTTTTCTGTTTTGGGGACCATCATGATTGTGATGGATGCCTCGCACGAGTTGATCAAGGCCTAGGGCGCTCCCCGCCGTCTGGTCAGGTCATCTCGACCTTCCCTTCTGTTCTCTCTTTCTGTGTCGTTTTCTATAATTCAGGCTGACCAAATAAACATGCAGAGCACGCTAAAGGGGCAGTACACGTCTCGTAACGAATCTATGGGTCAGAGAAGAAACCGCTCAACCCAGTCCTCGGAGAGTACGTGCAACCACCCTTCCATCATCACACGCGCACCTTCCTCTTCCATGTATACATTAAACTGACCCAAGCTCCTCCCGATAGACTGTTTTACGGACATTGGCCTGATAGGAATGGCCGGGGTCAGACGAACCTTCTCGTCGAGCAAGTCTCTCACCATCCACCGATAACGGCGTATGTCATCGAGAACAAGCAGAAGGGGCTTCGACTAGTTGGGCATAACGCCCAGAAGACCAGCTTTAGTGGTAAGTTTCTTGGCTCTCCGCCATTTATCTCCCTCTCATCAGAATATCTAACGATCGTCTTGTTTTTCAGCTGGCTCAATCATCGTCAAACAGATCGGACACGCCGTGCTGACGTACACCCCACCCTCCACATCCTCCACGCCGTCCAAGCCAGAAACCTACGTCCTCACTCTCCCTCGTCTCCGAATCGACGGGATCTGGTACGGCTCGCCTTACATCGAGCTCTGCGAGACCTCCTGGATCTCCGGTGGAGGTTACGTCTGCACGATCGAATACAAGGGCAAAGGCTATTTCTCTGGGAAGAGCCATTCGTTCAAGGCCACGGTTGTCCCGAACCCGAGAGCTGCGTGTGACGCTAACGGGAGCGGTGTACCCATCGGAGGCGGTAACGGTGGTGGAGGTGGCGAGTACGTCATCGACGGGACGTGGCATACTACGTCCAAGATCTCAAAGGGTCGCGGCGCGGGTACGGTCTTCCATGACGTCGAATCCGGTCCCTATGGCAAGAAGGAGGAGGTCAGTGTCAAGGGTGTTGGAGGAATGGGAGCTGAGGGCGGTATGGAGGAGTTCGAGACTAGACGGTTGTGGCGGGTGTCGCGAAGGGGATCAGGACGGGTGATTTCGAGATGGCTAGCAGGGAGAAGAGTGCTATTGAGGTTCGTGTTCTCTCTCTCTTCCATAAGAGCGAGGAGTACATTTGACTTGACTTTCCTCTTGATCCAGAACGACCAGAGGCAGAAGAGACGAGACGAGCAAGCCGCCGGGACGAAGTGGCCCATGAAGCACTTCAAACCTCTGGAGAACGACCCGTTCTGTCAGTCCTTCCACTTTCTATCCTGTTTCTTTACGTTCTCAACGTGCTCGCTATAGATCAAAGTCTAGGTCGACACTTCAATGCCGTCCCACCTACCGAAGACTGCTACACTTTCCTCGAGAACTGGCCGACTGGGAAGTACGAATGAGCTCGTAGTAGTAATTTACGCGTAGCTCTCCACTGGTAGGCGATGTCAACATTAGCTGAGCTTAGGCGTTGAGCATATCGTGTGTGCGTAGTACATTTGGATAATAGACTTTGTGATATTACAACGACTGAGTGAGCATCGATTGACGTGCGTTGCACCTCACCTCATCTAGTTTACAGCAGAGCATCGTCAGCTATTACAAGGTCGTCAATAAGGATGTTCTTGATGTTTTTCACAACAAACATACTATACAATTGACGCAAAACAAATCACATCCCTACACAGGTATACGGTACACTGAGGAAGGTAAAGGAAGGGAAACAGTGACGTCTCTCTGCTTTAGCACTGACCGAATTTGTCTCGAATCACCGGTGCACCGCACGTCTTTTCGCCACTCTTCGTCACTCTGTCGCTCATACCTAAACCACCATTTGCAAAGTCGATTACAACTCCTCGCACCGGCTTAAGAGGAGTAAACAGAACGTTGTTCCAGTTGACATCCGAGTGTAGAATGCCATAGTCGTAGAAGCTATCGACGAGGTGCAGGACCGGTTCATAGAGGGAAGGATGAGTAGCTCAGAGGGAATGTGTTTCAAAGTCTGTCCAGGAATGTATTCGATAGCGATTGCGAAGGGCTCGAAAGCTCTATCCTCTCTAGGAACGTAGGTGCCCCAATGGTAAAGTCGAGCATCACAGAACCGACAGTCGGTTCAGGAGACAGACAGGAGTCTCATATATGCTCAGGAGGCTGTTAACCCTTCACGAGAAAAGTAAGTGCTGTAGGGGAATATAAATGTATCAGGAGACTCTTACCAACCTCAAGAGAAATATGATTTTGTTCCCGAGATCCTTACGAACTCAAGAGAGATGCGGTCCTACTTGCGAGACTGCGGTGACTTCAAGAGATTATGACCTTACTCAAGAGATCAAGACCGGACTCAAGAGGCCTGGGCTCAGTCTCTCGAAACGCTCAGGAGCCACCTGATGAGGCAGAAATAGTGGTAGGGCCCTTAGTGAAGCGGTCGTGTTCTGAGAGCACAAAGCGAAGGGAACCTAGAGCTGAGTGAATGGCTGAGCTGGGGAGTAGCATGGGTGGCCCGCGGGTACCCCCAAAAGAAAAAACAGAAAAATGAGATAGATAATACTATATACATGGTACTTAAGCTATAGAAAGAGCGATGGTGGGTATATTAGCATCGGTGGAGGAGGTGGGAGGTGGTAGGAGGGCAATGGCCGCATCGTCTTTGGGAGCATCTCATTATCCGTCGAGAACAAGGACGACGGTGTTGATGTTGGGGGCAGTCAGTGGTAGGGAAGCCAAGCGGGTTTGCGCCCTGTCGTCGTTGCTGACAATGCGTTGACCGGCGAAAACGTTCAAAACAACTCAAGGCAGTGCCTAAACACTCCCTTGCGTTGTTTTGAACGTTTTCGGCGCGATTGTGGGCGGTGGTAGTGGTGTCGGATGGTGCATGTGAGTTGGAGGTGACGGGGCACTAATGCCCTTGTTGTCGTTGCTGGAGGATCGTTCGCCGGCAAAATCCTTCGAGAACAGCACATGGAAATGCCAAACCATTCCCTGTACTGTTTTCATCTACTCTCGTCGTCAATGAGAGTGTTAGAGGAAGAGGAAGAGGAGGTGGTGGTGGTTGATGGCAAGGGGCTGGGCGGGTCCATCAGTCGTCATCATTGCTGGCGACGCGTTTGTCAACGAGAACGTTCGAAAACAGCATAAGAGATGCACTTCCTTATGTGGCTTTCGCCCATTCTCGCTGGGAAACGAGGGCCCTGGGTGCTGAGGTCGGGTCTTTGGTCAGTGATGGTATTATGGAGGGTGGCACAGCGAACGCACCTTGTTGTCGCTGCTGGCTACTTCCGCACTAGCAACACTGTCATATCCCAGCGCAAGAGAGCGCAATTCTGCTCTCTTAAGTGTTTCCCGCCCTATCTCTCCATAAACGTGTCAAGCGCTAGTGCCCACTGTGGCAGCGGTTGCGTTCTTGTCACTTGATCGTAAGAGTGATGACGATCGTTGTTGAGATTTTTGTCGCCGAGACCGTTCGAAAGCAGCCTAGATAGACGATAATTAGCCCTTTCTACTGTCAGGGCTGGGTTTGGATGCGAACGAGGGCATAGATAGCCACAGGTAGCACGAAGGGCCAGTTGGCAGTGGTACCCTTATCAGATATCTTTGGGACATGTGACTTTCTGGCAGCTGCCAGAAAGTCACATGTCTCTGCGAGACGAATTCCCACAGTGAAATTTCGAGGGTGATGGATTGATGGCTTTGATCTTATCTAATCGCCTTTCGACTCTTTGCTCGACCTCGATGACGTCGACATCTATAAATAGCAACGAAACCGCTTCTTTTGCACGTCGGAGTTTGAATTTGTTTATCACAAGCTTCTCCCCTGCGCCTCATATATAGACCGTCCATTTCAACCCCATTTCATCCTTCCCTCCCCTCCTCCCTCCCTCTTCTGTCTCCTCCTCTGCTTCGCCCCACGTCCCCCACCTTTCGCACCAGCAACCTCCTCCCCCCTTGTATCCCCTGGTATAAACCATACCCACTGGTGTTGTTCACCGCCTAACGAGTTTGCTGGTTTGACCCTGGATTAAGCTCAATTACAGGACTAATCGGCTCTCTGGCGGACCGCAGTTCATATGAATATTATTCGCAGGCTGCTTTCTACTCTCTATCTTGCCTCGCCCGTTCAGATTCCTGCGCAATGAAGTACGTATCGTTTCTCTAACGCTTCCTCCCTTTTCACTGATTTTCTTTCTTTATATGTGCATATATGCGGTACCTCTCTCAGCTGGTGTCACGAAGGACGACGGTACGAGTAAGACATATTGGGTAAGTCATAGTCACCGCTTCTCTGCTTTTCCCTTTCGCTCATGTTTGTACCAGGTCGTCTTTCATTCGTTTTAGCTCGTCTCCATAGTCTGAAGAAGGTTGGTGTATAGTGATTCGCGGAGTTGGAGTATCAGGGTCGGTGGTCACACGAGTGAGTATTCAGTCCTTTCCAGTAGCGAAAATTTTCCAGAGTAGCCCCATGTCGTAGTACGTGCCGTCTCAAATAAATATTTCTTTCTTTCTTTATCTGTGTGCGTGGAATCTAAGAAAGGTCGGAATTGCGAAATATATGCCGAACGCAGTATCCTCAAGAGGGTCAAGGTGCTCTTTATTATCAGGAATCTCGTGGGGATTACGACTCTCCTGAATGACAAGATTAATCGGAGTACTAAAAGTCTTTCGATTACTGAAAGTCTCTTGACAACTAAGAATCTCTTGAACGATATGAGTCTCTCGAGCAGGTAAATTCTCAAGTGACCCGAGGCTGTTCCGAGGAGGCCACTAATTCTCCTCAGGTTCTAATATCTCCAGACCGTCTCCGGAGCCGACTGCTGGTTCTGTGATGGACGATCGCTACTACCCTCGACCGTCCAAGGAACGACTTCAAGATCTGCTGTGTGAAGTAACTTGCAAGTTCCGTCGTACATGTCCTGGAGAGAATCACCGAACATCTTCTCTCGCGCGGGTTGTTTCGCAACCGGAATAGTGTCCATCAGTCTACCCAGCTCCATAAGATCAGCTATCGCCTGCATTCGAACTTCTGGCTGGGGAGGCCCGGGGCTTGGTTGATCGGCGGCCACAATAAGGTCGCAGCATCGCTTCGCATGGGAAATGACGCCTTGCGTTAGCCTATTTCCCATTTCTATCCAATGCATATCGAACGTAGGGGGATAGACTTTGGCCAGACGAGCTACAAAGCTCACTGGCTGGCAGCACGACCACGTAGCAAACCACGTATGGCAACCACGAAACATCATGGAATAATCTCGCTGAATGTACCGAATGAGGACCTGAACTCCTTGGTGCTTCTCCCTTTCGGACTTTCTGGCTGACATGCGGATGATGGTTGGCTGATCGCGCAAGCCGTCTAGGATCTTGTGGAGGATAGCGAAACCGTTCTCACCGACTATGGAGAAATGGTCCTGCGTTGATCTTGTCGTTAAGACCGAGGCATGAGCGAGCCTTACCAGGGCAAATATCATGTTGCATCTGCATGTCGAGAGTCTTTCTAGACTGGCCATTTCTTTCTCGCTATGGTGACGAAATAGGAAATGTGCTAGTGCGTCGACGAACTCGGGATGCCGCTGAGCGAAGTCCTGCGAAAGACTGAAGTAGTATCGTTCGTAAATCATCTGCAAGGAGACACCCAACGATCCGATGCACAGAACCTCTTCCCCTGGCCTGGCCTCAAAAGCACAGGCAACGATGGAGAGAAGTTGATCAAACGCCCATTGAGGTATTATGCGGCTTTCTTGAGCGGCAGCCATCCTGTGAGGCGGCTGTAGTACACGATGGAGGAGTAGAGAGAGATCGATAGCAACTCATAAAAATTCAACCCAGAGATAAGTCGTAATCTGGAGAATTTAACGACCGATGAAATCAAAGTCATAGACTCGGACCGATAGTACATTTGTAACTGTTGTATCAGAGGTGTCTTTACTGTCGGTGATCAGTAGACTTGTAAGGACCCCAAGCCGTATGGTATATTTGATATATAATAATATAATATATAATATTTACAAGGAGATCATAATATGATACGTTTTAAGTCTCGTACAGTCTCCGTGCTAGTAGCAACAGTCCTCCTTGGATTAGTACTAGATCGTTATTCCTCAATATTCTCTTCTTGGTTCAAAGTAATGGATGGAGAGGAGAGGAGAGGAGAGGAGAGGAGAGGAGAGGAGAGGAGAGGAGAGGAGAGGAGAGGAGAGGAGAGGAGAGGAGAGGAGAGGAGAAGGGCATGAACGGAGGACAGGAGACATGGGAATAAGAGATGATCAGATTACTAGATAGGAGGGATCAGAACATGGGATCAGGAAAGAGATTTTATGATCCCTCGACCATCAAGATGCCCAGTTACTTGAACAGGCGAGCTCGATATCTGAACGAAGGGCAGAATCAGGCCCATCTGCTTCGCGTCGAAGAGTAAAGCCGGAGAGTACCTGGTTCGACTTCAGAAAATCTTGACATTGACGTGACGTAGGGCAGTCGGCCAGACACGAGCCTGGGACGATGAGGGGATCCAATGTGGTCACATATCGTGTCACACAATGGCACCTTGGGATCTTCTGGGCAGACGACCAGCACTAAAGAAGCTTCATCCTCTAATACATCTGTGGATAGACGATGATCAATGATCAATTGCTAGAAGGCCTCGCCCTCGACGCTGACCTAAACATCAAGAAATCGAGTCTCTAGCAGCGCAACTGTCGTCGCTCTCTCCCGGACCCGCTGCGGTACTTCTTTGAGGTAGGTTTCCCTTCCAGAACCGTATAGTCCGTCTCAACGGTGCTACCAAGCAACCTCCCTATCATAAACACCGTCAGCTCTCAGAATCAATGCATAGCATCAGATCTTACAATATTTCGTTCCGGATTACCTGAGGGCAGTGGTTAGAGAGATAGAGCGACTACCGAGTAAGAAGAAGCTGGTGAAATGAAGTCAGGAGGAAGGACGAAAACGAGAGATGAGAGAGCCAATACAAGAATAAAGTCCAATCAAGTCTTGAAGCCCGCTGGGATTAGAACACTTTGGCCGAGTTATTCGTTCAATCAGGGTAACAGTACTGGCCAGAAGATTTCGAACCTGGGATAATAGGTCTCACATGAGTTACCTTCATTTATACAAGGAAGAGAGAAAGAAAGAAGAACGTACGAGATGCATGTAAAATCCATTCATATCCAACGTAAAACCAAGAATGAGATAGTCCACGACATTGCGTGCAGCAAGGATATCCTGTAACAAAAACACGTAAACCATCATGCTGATCTTGTCGTGCACCGATGCATCGACACATGAAGAATCTGAGCTGCTTCGTAATGAGGCCATGTGGTCATTCTTGGGATGAGAGGGATGAAGATGAGTTCGTTGTAGCTTAAGGTCCAGGACGTCAGTGGAAATGCTTGGAGAGAGGAGGGAAGGCACGAACCATAGGAACGCGTCTGCCAACGAATGAGCTCGTCGTCATCCACAATCAAGAGACCCTTCTGAAGCCCCGTTGCTCCTTGGAATAAAAAGTCCATCGAATAATGTGGCCTAAGCGCAGCAGAAGGCCTCCTGCCATGTGGAAACCCTTTTGAGACGTTGGCCCCGGACCACATCCGCTTGTTATCAGTAAAATCAATGAAGGCTGCATCCTTTTCAAGAGCAAAGTTGGGAAGGGTGAGTACAAGAAGCAAAAAAAAAATATGAACCATGGCGAACCGCTCTGCCCGAGTAAAATTTCGTGGCCGACGAACGACTTCACCGTTGGCCAGTTCAAGTTGATCCTCCTAGTGAAACGTGCGATACCAGTCAGCTAAGGGGACCGCACGACGTCTGGGGTGAGGCTCTCAGTTGAAGGACTCTGTGGCGATATCGAAGCAATTCGGGGCTTACCGGAATTGTGAGCCACCTCTCAATTCCAGTGAGCTGGCGAGCCGTGTCTCTGAAGCCATACTTAAGAGATGTAAGTTTCAGCATAGTGGCAATAAAAAAGATACTAAGAATATAGATCAACCTACCTCTGGCACAATAGTATCTGCGTCACAGATGGCAGCCCATCGCTTGACCCTCTTGCCGCTGTCCTCCGAGTAAACCAGACATCTCAAGAGCTCCTCCAGGTTTCTATCATCCTTCATACTCAAGTTACTGTCCACTCCAGCAGAAGAAGCAGCAGAGGTTTAAACCTCCTGCGTCCCGCTCTCAACCAATAGCTTCAATCACTCTAGCTTAAGACAAATGTCCAAGCCAGAGTTCTTGCTGTGTCGGGCCTACTTCAACCTGCGGCCTCGCTTGTCACCCGCTGGGTTGCTGCTGTCGTGCCTCGGGTCTGGTGATGTACCCGGTGCTGAGGTTGGCGTAGGAGGGTTGCGGGCTTCTTGCTGTTCGGGGTGATAAATCAGAGACCGTCGTTGTTGTTCACCGTGGTGGCGGAGGCGCCATGTTGACGAGGGAGGTCTGTATGGCTACCCTGGTGGAGAAGACGAAGGGCATGCTGAGAGATGGATCAGGGAAGGTCAGTAAGAGGAATAAAGTTGAGTAAAGTGGTCGGGCTGGGAGAAACGTACATCATTTTCCTCTAGTTGTAGACCAGATCTGGATGGTGTTGTGGGGTTTCTTGTCGGGTTCGGGGTTTGAATCTGATTTGGTAGCAGAGTTCATGGAAGTGAGCTACCGGTCCGATACTGGGAAGACAATGAGAGAAATCAGTCGAGAGCTCGAGAGGAGTAAAGCCTTAAGTAGAAGCGTACGCGACTCGGTGACCGGTGACCACTTGCAGGGAGAAGCACTGTAAGATCAAGACGACATGAGCGGGAATACTACGAACGGTCTCAACGCGCCGATACAAGGATGAAGAAAGGTGGACTCACGATCAAAACACACACAGGAAAGACGTGCATGCTAGTGGGCCAATATCGTGTACATAGCCTGCGAAGCAGCCATTTACGCCGTTGGTACATTGTGCAGGATGAGCGCTGGCATGAGCGCTAACTTGAAGCGCCAAGCATGTCATTATTGTGCACGCAATTTCATCAAAAGAAAGCAAAGCAAGAGAATCAAACAAATGTGATCTACAGTCGAATGCTACTATACTCAAACGTTTGGCATCATATAGCGGGACGCTGAAACAGATCCCGAAACTTCCCTTTGGCAGGCCCACAGCGCAGATGAGACCAGTCACAGACCCCAATGTCGCTGAGCCGAATTCTGAGTTTATGACGGGCCCGCTTGGTTAGCCCGTCGAGATATTCTTCGGCGAAAAACGACTTGGGAAGTCTCTTCGGCACCTGGCGAGTTTCCTTGATTATCCCTGTACGCACCCGAGCCACCTTGACTGCACCAGACTGCTTGAAGATCATGGTCTCTGTACCCCTGACACTATCCACGTAGCGAAAGAGGTCTGCGAAGGAAGGGTGGCGGAATCGAAGGACGTAGATCAGACGAGTTTTACCAGTGTCACTGGCCGGATCCTCGACCGTCTCTTCTTCCGACATCCCCTTGTCTGTGAGGTGCAGTAGAGAAACCAGTACGTATTCCCAGAACTTGACCCCGTCTTCGTCTCCAGTTTCACGCGCAGTTCTGAGCATGATCGTTGCAGTGCCACATCGATAACGATATTTCTGCAGGAGGCCTCAGTACTACACAAGAGAAGAGTAGAATCCACGGCTTACCACACGAAGAATTGTGTCATGGCCTGCTTTTGCTCTGTGGTTAAATGCCGCTCTCATCAGGCGCTCCACCCTTTCAGTCTCGGACTCGTCAGTTTGAAGTCGAGCCGTGATTTCTAACTTGATCATGCGGTGAATGCGGGTATGTATCTCGGCAATGCAGCTTTTCTCGTTGATTTTGCCAAAGGGGCTATCTGGATGATCATGGTTGATCCTATGCAGTTCTGCCCCTAGTTTATCGATCAGTGCCTCGTTCCATGGAAGGGTAAGCATGGAGGGAGCGTCTTCTGCATCTTTGTCCAGGTACGCGTGGTGCAAGGGCGGTGAGTATTCATCTGGATCCTCCTCGAAAAGAGCCAGGCGCTCCGGTGTAACTGGGGGGAGGACAAAGGCGACGCTCAGGTTAATCGCAGGGATAGCTTCAAGGATCAATTCTCGACATGCTCGCTGAGGATAGTGGTCAGTGAGAACAGTGACCGCACTAGTCAAGAACATACCCTCATGTAGTTTTTCGCCATCTTAGGGTCCTTCACGCGACCAAATCTTTGAGTGAGCCAGCGATCATAGACGCGGTGGCTCTCATCAGAGTCTACTGTGTCTCGCGCAGCCGTACTTTCCAAGGGAATGGTACCGAAGCCATGTTCTTCTTCATCGCTCTCGCCACTCTCCTCGTCTACGTCGTCCGCTTCGTCAACATCATCTTGGTCGCTGCCGTAGAAATCTGACTGTTGGCTAGGGCTAGCTAAACGCCGACCTCTCTGACACGGGGAGAGTGAAAAGTCGATGTATACCAATTGAATAACATACTATGAAAGCCGGCCAACGAATGCACTGACCTGTCTTCCTATGCTGGCTCTAGCTTTGCTACTGGATTTTCTATTGCCAACGCTAGGCTTCTAAGAGAGGAGCACTGCTGAGAACATGCGCTGCTAGGGCGAACACGACTCACTGAAAGACCGGGAGGTAATTTGTATTCCCCTTTGAAGAGAGTAGACCGAATGTTCTGGATTTCCTCGTCTATAGGTGCCTTACTGATCGAGTTGCCCATTGCGAATGGGGATATAAATCGTGAATTGCTTGAAGGTTGAGCGTACTGGTAAGCGGCCTTTGATGAGGAAAGGGCGGCGGATTCAAATTGGACTTCCTGGTCTTCGGATTTGACCATACGGTCCTAGACCCCCAAATAAATTCTGACAATATGTGGCCAATTGTATAAGACATATATACCTTCTGCAGATAGAGCTTCTGAGGGTTGCGTAAGCCACTAGGAGTTTCTTCGTCCAAAGCGAAAAGACCGGGTTTCTCTCGTGCCCCACATTGAATGTCCTACAGTAGGATTCAATCAACAGAGCAAGGTAATACAGGGCGTACCTACCCCTCCATAGAGTCGATGGTCTGTTGTAGAGCGGTTTTTTCCTCGAGAAGCCTCCTCTGATCAAAGCGTGAGTTCAGAACGCCCAGTATGACAAAGAAGAGCCCGACATTTTCATCACTCAATTGGCGATTTTTGTTCTCAGCTTCAAGCAGGGCCGCAGCTGATTCGCGAGATTGAGCGACGGCATCCTCCTGAGGGCCAGTAGTGAGAACAGAGGTGGCACAAGAGGAAGAAACGCGAACCTTCTCCTTTTTCAACTGAGCGGCCTGCTCTTTGTAGGCACGAAAAGCATTTTGGATTGTTTGATATCGACTGATATGATTTTGTTTCTCTTGCTCCAACTTTGGTCCGAGAGCCTCCAGTTTCTTTTTAGTCTCGGTTAGTTCTTGATTCGTGAGTCCTGATCCAGACTAAAGCAAGTAGATTAGGGAAAGAACCATCTAAATCGTATAGGGTGGTACCTTTGTGCTAATGTTGTTCGGAGAGCTAGAGGAGCCCTGCGTTACGCCGCAAGGCCCAGCCTGAACCTGTGACTAAGATATTTGTCAGTTAGAACTATACCGCGAGTTGCATTTGATCATGGAGAGTACGTTAGCGTCCTTGCCTGCTTTGCATCGCTCCTGCCACCAATGGGTTGGAAACGTTTGGGAACTCAATAAGTCATGTGATGAGATGTAATGGCCTACCGATTCGTCTTGCTATTGTACTCGTCATCAGTGGACAAAAGCCAGATTTTCGGAAAATATTACTCACAACTGGTGGGCTGAAGTTAGTCTGATGAATCGAGAATTATTCAGTGGGAGCCAGAACCTGAACGATGGCTTAACATCGAGCATGAGACTTACTGATTGATTAGGAGGTGAACTGCGAGGCCTTTTTCCAAAGGGTGCTTGTTCAGCAGTCTGAGACGGATCGCGTTTCAGGGACGGACTGCTGAAACCAGAGTTTTGAGGCATGGAATATTTGCGCAGAAACAAGATCCACAGAGTAGGGAGAATGATAAGGAAGATAAGATGGACGGGAACCGGTGATACTGAGGCATCATGCATCATGCATGATGAATCGGCCACAGCCTGAACGTTGAACACCCGTGATACCTGCTGATCTGAAGAGGAGCGAGACCTGTCGCGTATGATTTGGTATGTAAATAGTCAAGCTTCAAGGTCAAGGTGTATATAAAATAACGCCGTCTGTCCCTATCTTATCTCTCTTCTTATCTGGTCCTCGCCCTTCTCAGTCTCTGCTTATTCTCTGCTAACGTCCACTCAATGTCTCTTCTTCGTCTCACCTTGGATCCGGAGCACGGAACCTTTTTGAGTCGTGCAAGGCACCAGGTGACAATCTGATCCGTATACTTGATCCGAGCTCAGAGATCTCAGAGAGGAAAACGAGCCTCTCAAGCTCCCGGTCTACTACTGTATAGCAATGTGGCCGGTCGGCCGGTCTTGGATCCGGATGTTCAGGAGGGAATTGGAATCACTGAGAAGAGTGAAGCAGGAAATGGTGACGAGCGTAGAGTACTCCTACTGTAGCTATGTTCGGCTGGGTTGCAAGATACTGAGGAGGTGGTTCAGATGGAGGGAGGTGTCAAGGCGGAGCGCAGAGCGTGAAGCCGCTACTTGTCATATTCATCAATAGTAACGGCCAGTAGAAGGGTTGATCGATGATCACCAACCCGCTTTGTGCGAACAAAGGTTCAACAACTTGAAACTGCCCCTTCCCCCACTAGTACGAACCTGAACCGAGGGTGTGAACGTTTGGATAGGCATTGAACGTCCGTTTCTGTTCTGGCCTAAAAGCGGGGTATTGAGCAGTGGGCGGCGAGAGAGCATTGGCAGCAAGTAACTACTGACGCTCCTGCGATGCACGGTATTTCATATTAATGGGTTTCAAATTTATAGGCTAGCAATACCAAGTCGACATCGACACCAGTTCAACGTTCAAAGTTGAGCTCTTCCAATGCGTTGTGTCGGGCGCAAATAGGCCAGCAGGCGGTTAGTCTAGTAAACCCCAGCCTTCAAGCGCATCCGAGTCAGTTGCTCTAAGCCAACGCAGGTAAGACATAATATAAAGCAAGTAGCTGGTAACATAGTACGGTAGTACGACGCTCGTCCATCTCACTACATCTTAGTAGTTTGATCGCCTCCAGTCCATCTAAGTCACCTCCAGTTCACCCATTTCCTGCCGACACCGTTCTTAGCACATGGAGACCACAGCAGTGGATGACGGGTCGCAATGCGCGCATATATGGTCCATTTATTCCTTGTAGACATGGCCAGTGGTTGCGCTTGAGCCGTGAGAGCGGTCATGACGATCTCATGCCCATTGATGATCGCAGACTGCTCGTAAGCCCGCAAGATGGTAGCTTTAGAGCAAAGAAACATCAGAAATAGGCATGGCAAGGCGGAGAACTGCAAAGCGACACCCTGAGGCTGCTTTAATGTACTCGTTACCTCGACTTGGACCTAGGAGGAAGTCGAGAAGAGAGCATTCAAGTTTGCATGCTTTGATAGCTTGCTTACCTTCTGATGTCCCAAACTCCCTCTTAGTGCCAAGGCCCAAAGGTAACCATCCGCTCCTGAAGCCCATTGTTCCACGTATTAAGGATGATGGTCTGATTACTATCGTCGTCGTGGATCATAGCAAGAGTGTCACGACGGCGATGATCCACGGAGTGGAGAGGGCTGTGGGGTTGGTCGCCAGTATCGTCGCTGCGGGTGGTGCTCTGAGTTGAGTGAGTTGCAAGTAAATGATTGATCTTGAGAACTAGGGAAGAGGCTTACTAATCCTGCATGCAATTGACTATCCGGGGAGAACGCCTCGGAGAACGCTCCTTTCTCAGTCTGACGTGGGTAAGTGATTGAGCCTATGGCATGGTACACATGGAGTAATACACCCACGTATGGGCGGGATGACCCATCAGTGCCTTAAATAACTCACGTTTCACTATCAGCATCTGGGACATCTAAGAACGCTCACGGAGAGAGCAAAGATCTCTGAGAAGGAGAGCGGCGACGGGTACAAGGATGGCCTACAGCAACACAGTATGTAAGTTGGAGCTCCTGAGAACCGTCGAATAGCGGAGGCATGGCGGTTTTACTCTGTCAGAAACAACAGTCCAGCGACCACTCCCATACATGTAATTTGTAGCAGGGAGCAAGGGTGAAATATAGATCAAAACCTCCTTGCTAATTTTTCCCAACAGAAGGGGTCTCAACGAACGATAAGAAATGAATCGAATCGAATCGAACGAGTGAAGGATTTACTGTTCATGCTTGAGATCATCCGCAGCGCAGACATACCACGTCTATACCCAGGGACGGATACAAACTTGGAGAAACATTTCAGGACTTCAGAAAGTAAGAAATATGAGATCCAGCAAGTAACCAGAATATTTAGAGCGAATCTTGCCTGATAGAGGTTGAGCACCACAACTTTGTCATCGTCCAAATGCCATCGAGCAGTGCCGATCATCCTTCCCAGGGGAACAAGCTCCGTAGCATCGTCGAAGGAAGATGAGATAGTCTTGGCCTCGAACCCTTGGTCCCAGTACTGACGGAAAATGTCCCTCGAACATCCATCGAATTGGACATTCTTGCTTCGCTTGATAGAGAATATCACTTCGCCATCTACTCGCTGAATAGATTGTATCTGTCCAGCGATCCACTCCGGCTGTTGCTGTCGGTAGCTTGAAAACAACAAAACTATCTCCCTCTCCTTTCTCTCTCGGAACAGTGAAGCTACCTTTGTTTGCAGGGTAGCGAACCAAGAACTCAGGTGTCGATGGCGGTTATCTAGAGTGTGAGAGGAAATGTCATCAAGGTCTCCTCCAGGAATGATGTCTTCGTCGCTCGGGACCGTGTCGTAATGATAGGCAAGTCAAGTAGCTTGCGGCAATACGCCAGCATGGAGGGCAGGATGGTCGGAGTAACCACTGCCTGAAGAGATATCTGATAGAATGAATGAAGCATTGTCTTCTCTTGTGACCTAAGGCGGAATCAGTAGGAGGATGCTGTGGTTGACAGAGACGCACCCGGAATGTGGTTCTTCGTAATACGTTGTAGTTTGCCAATGAGATGTTCGAAAGGAAACGCCCACAGTGCCGTATGGGCCAAATAATGCATGAAGTCATATAGGTGAAACGCGAGATGATGAGTAGCTTTGACAAAACCGGGGAATTGGTCTTGAGCCCTATCACATGCCGTTTAATGGATGCAAGAAAGAGTTCTCTGACTGCGCCGTAAGGGGTGTTTTAGTCATACTCAACCCGCGCACGTCAAAGCCATTGAGGTATCCAGCACATTAACAACACCCTCATTTCCTTCACGTTCGTGCCGTTCTAGGCCGTCCTTGTCGTTGAGCAGGAAGTGACGTAGCATGACTAGAGGGATGTGAATATGGAACAGTCTCCTCCACTGATCGGCTTTGAGGGTACCAGCAGAAGCAGAGCCCACGTTTGAGGGAATCGCACCGACCCATGTGGTAATCTAATCGATTCGATGCATCTTCGAATGTCTCCTAGTATCGTGGGTGAATCCACCTGAGCCCATGGTAGCGGTTCGTAATTCCCTTGACGTCGCCTCTTCAGAGCCTTGTTAGTCAACAGCAAAAAAAAAAAAAAAAAAAAAGGGCAATAAGCGGAATATAGCTAACCCAAGAGATCAGAGATTTTGTGAGTGATGCTTTGTCTCGGTCCGCCTTGGGGAGGATGTTGAGATCAATGCAAACATACAATAAAGACAGCCTTTTGAATTCATAGATCTTATCCGCAAGGCGGGCCCACTTCAATACGGGCAGCTGTAGGCGCCGATGGATGTCTCCAACCTGAATAGCTGAGAAGTGGTTCATCTTACTACCAAGATGTCTGAGAAGGCTAGCTTTGATGGACGACAAGTCGAAATATTCAGTTCCCGCGTCTTCCACGAGTTCCTCAGGGTTTCTTCGACATGGGGACCAAGAGGCAAACGGGATAGGGTGACCATCGGCTGGGGTGAAGTGAGGCCAATCGAACCCCTCATCTTCTTCGACAATATCTAAACGCTATCACACAATTAATGCCCCACTTATGCATAATAAATCATCTGCTCAAAAGCGCACCCATTTTAAAAGGCAATCCACCAGCTCTTGAGGTGTTAAGAGGGCTAGTATATCGTCTAGTTTCTCCAGGCCAGAGCTCACAATACGCTCTTGAGAGCTTTCGGGAAAAACCATGAGATCGTTGCAGACGTACAGAAGGAGTTCAATAGGATGACGCTTGAGCTCGTTGGAAAGAGTAATTTCGGAACGTCGTCTGATAGGTTTGGCATCGCTCAGGGTGTGTGAGCGCGAGAGTCTATCCTCCACATCTTCTCCAGAAGAGTATAGGACATCAAGCAAATTATTCTTGCGAGTCTGCCTAAGGGCCTCCTGAGAGGGTGTTAAATGCTCCACTCATGAGGCGTATGTCTATTGGGTCATCCTCCTCCTCGCTATAATTCCTCTTCGTCAGCGCTTGATGTAAGGTATGCAGCGTACTGAGTGTCAAAAATCTTCTTCTCCTGTGAGAAGAAAGGAATATGGAGGATGGGTGCGGGGTGGGGTAAAGTCGTAGTAGAGGGCAACTTTGTCACGCGAGTGCTTAGAACTGGATTCCCTTGAGATTATAGAGTCATTATGGGTCGTGATCCTGCAAACTTGAAACTCACTCTGAAGCAGCATCTACGTGCGAGGAATCCGCAGTTGCATCCGCATTTGGCGAGTCGTCGTCTGAATCCGTTTCCGAAAGCTGGATAGCTCGCTTGGACCTCCTGGATTTTTTGGGACGCTTGGAATTGGATTTGGAATGCGAATCAGCATGTTTGCGTTTCTTTGCTGTCTCCGATATTTCCACTTCGGTTAAGCAGAGGGCGTCCCGAAAAAAATTCTTGTACAGAACAAGAAACATGGTATGCATCGGGTCAACGACTAATTGACGTGGCACATTCCAGCCCTTCCCTAGAAGTCGAAGGGCAGACCATCGAGTCCCATAATGTTGAGTAACCCTTTGGCGTGTGATTTTATCTTGGGCTCCCTTCCATTTTTGTGCCCCGTCTTCAAGAAAGGAATCGTCTGCTCCTTCCCAATTTTCGTGATCTGTCCTCCCCACCTGAGAACAATGCCAAACCTTGCAGACAAAGCAGAAATGGTGCGCATTGACGTCAGCCAGACCAGCCCAGGGTCGGGCAGCCTTGAGATCCATGACTGCCTGAGCAATGGCGACGCGGAAAATTTTGGTGTATGGCGTGGTGAGGGTACGGGTTTCGTAGGTTTTGTAGGGAGCAACACCTCTTCGGGCAGCGATAGCGACTTCTCTCATGACGAGCTTCCCGTAATGTGAGTGAGCGGAAATAGGGGATTGAGGTTCACGAGGACCCTCGATGAACCCAGGAATGTAGATGTAGGCGGTATCTCGTGCCATTGAGTTGGGTAGATTCATAGGTACTAGAGCGAAGACGGTGGTGGATTTCTTCTTTCCGCAATGCGATTCCCTTCCACGTTGAACCCATCGGCATGCAGCTTGAAAACCACCTTCCTTCCTCGCCGCGATCCATAATGAATGGTTTACCGTCGTGGGCTAGATTGTCGCGGAAAAAAGAGCCATCTACAGCATCATACTGCACTGATGGTGCATTGGTTCTTGCCTCCACTGCTTGACAAAATATCTCGCCGACCTCTCCACCTCGGGTAGGGACAGAAAGCGTCCAAACCACTCTAGGAATGAGTAGTAATGGAAACGCTTGATGGGCTTGCCTTCCTGAAGCAGCGGGGTCCTACACTCCGCGCCTAAAGACACTTCGTGCAGAAGCAGGGTAGACATATGAACTGGTGGATGACGAGATCAAAGGTGCTGGTGGGTAAGTGCTTCGCATTTCGGGCAAACGGCATAGGGAGTGCTCTGTATGTTCAAGTTGAAACGTTCCTCCAGTGGCCGAAAGGTATCAGCAATATCGGCAAGTGCTTTCTGCTGGGTAACGGGGATATTTTGCTGATCTCTTTGAGGCCCAGCGCAGCCATTGAAAAACCATAGATCTTGTACATCTTGAGTAAACAATCCGAGCTGGCCTCAGACAGTCCGTCAAAGAAACGACACGCCATAGCACTTGCACAGGCGATCAGTGACGCAGAGAACCTAGAGTCGGAATCCCAAGCATCTGTGAATGACGACGCTGAACAGCTCGGTAAACATGGATATAGTCATGAAATCCAAGGGCAGTACCCACAGTTATCAATCTTGTAGGGCTCATGCGCGTCTTCGTCATCTGTCTCTTCTTGTTTAAGTGGGAAAAGCTCTTGATATTCGAGGAGAATAAGTTGTAGGCGGTGCATGAGCGCATAGCATTGCTGTACCGCGTCCTTGAGCTGAGGAGACGTCCTCCGCTTGAGCCTCTCAAGCTCGCCGCTGATGTGCTCGGCTTCATCAATCGCTCGGAGAACCAGACGCTCGTTGGAAGAAACCAGGTCATTGAGGGAATCACAGTATGATTCTAGAGTTCGTTTGTGCTGCTCAAGTTGGCACATAGCGTTGATATCGCCCACACGCGGTGTAGGGTTTCCAAAAACATCTTGAATCGTGAGCGGGCTGGGGGCCACGTCTGATGCCTTCTAGATAATGTTCAGAGGTGGGTTTATGCGAATTCAATCCAAAACTCACTAGAATGCTCAGGCTCAGCCCTGTATATTTATCGATGAGACTCTGCGATGCTACGGAGGGAACTGTGCGATGTCGACGAGTTGAGGGGAGGCGATTGGGGGAACTGGGGTTCGTCAAAGGGAGCTGCGAGAACAGAGCACGAAGGTCGGTCATGGAGTAAAATTAAACAGCGAGTGTAGCTTGTCCGCTGGTACTGTAGTATCGCGTACCCAACGTTATGACCGTTCTTGCTTTGTTCGCGTCCAACGAAAGCTTTTGCGTGACCGGCCGACCGCCGCGGGGATGATCGGCCCAACGCAAACGGTATGGCGAAAAATTTGCACTGAGGATGAGCCGCTGAGCGCCGAGCGCTTGTGTTATATGACTGCGTTCCGAGAAAACACAACCCGCGGACTTGTTCTCGCATTGACTCAAGCGTACATTCCTCAGCCCAGATCGCTACAAAGTAAAATTAAACTGTGCATGATACAGGACAGGTGGCAGAGTACGGGTTGCGAGGCAAAATAAAAATGATATGTATGACCCAAAGTGTGCTGCTAATAAATCTCAGTGAGGGCGCCAGCACCCACACAGCTTGTCAAGACTGGGGTCACTTCCGCGGATGGGGGCCAGTCCGCTAGCAAGAGTCTAAGACGTCTGAGAGTCACTGTGCCGTAAAGCGCAAGAGTTAAGATGTACATTCTGCTGGAGGAAAAAGGATCGGATACTAGAGAAATCTGGGGCAATCAGCATGCACCGTGCTGCAATCGACGTCAGTTCATGGGCACAGCTTTGAAAGAATAGTCCCACCTGCACGCAACAGGCTGCGATCGCTTCGGTGGGCTCAGATGAAAAAAGAGCAAAATGGTTCAGCGCAATATGTTCTTCTGTAAGGTTGGCCAACAACAATGATTTGCTAGGCTGTCTCAATATGCTATGAAGAATCCCCTTCTTGGTTGCTAAATCAGGATCACAAGCCCTGAGGTGCAGTACAAGGAAAACGCCGCGTACATTCGTAGAGGGTGGCCGTGATCATATTGCTGGAAGCACTGAGAAGAAGTGAGCATGCTTGGAATCAGATAGTCGCGGTTTGTTTAGCGTCTTGAGTCAAGGAAGTGGACATCAACCCTAACCAGAAGAGATTAGCCACGTCTAACGTCTAGAACACAGTGATGAGGGGATAAAAGACGGTATACGGGAGATGGAAGTGGACATGGCGGATAAGGGAACAGCCCACTGTGAAGCTCGCCTCTTTCCGGGTGTACAAGAGCTTAGGATTCACTATCAGGTAACCACGTCGGTGCTTGGGCTAAACCTGCAGGTAGCGATAAATGGCAGTTAGTTCAATAGATGACTGTGGCACGGGAAACAGAGTCACTGTGCACACGAGGGTCGGTCGGACTTCATTCCTAGTAGCATTAGTGCCCGGAGACCTGCAGAGCTGAAAGGATCGACTAGGGCTGAAACAAAATGCTGAGGATGCTGGTGATGGTCGAGAAGTACCACTCATAAATGGCGGGGTGAACTCCTGAAGTTGTGGGTAACGGGAGATGAAGCGTCTTTGTAATTGAGAAGGACATTGAATAAACTCACTTATGCATAGACATAGAGACAACGGGTAGATATGCGAACGTAGATGGAGCTGCACGTATTACCTGTAAGGAGAACGCAAGAGTCAAATTTATTTTCATTGCCAAAACCCCACCGCGAACTAAACTCACTAGTAGGATGGACGAGAGGTGAAACCTGAGCCGAGGTTCGTCGACAGTCGACGATCGATTCCACTTCGAAACATCATTTTACCAGTTTAAGAGGCGCAAATCCTAGAGAGGGCGCACGAACGTCGGGTCATGTTTGACGAAGCCGGCTTGGGGGACGCGCACATCTGGATGACAGATCGCGCAAGGGTGCTATTATTCTTGCTGTGTATACACAATCGAGCTAAGGATGTGAAAAGGAAGAAATAAGTAATAGGAGGAGACCTCCAACAGTGTAGGATAAATAGAAAGAACAACGAACCGCTACCGAGAGGCACCACTCCATAGGAAATCATCTCTATCCCTACAAACTGCAATAAGCTCCGAGTTAGAAAGCGGTTAAGTAGGAGACCAGCAACTGATGAATGAGTACGTGTACCAGAGAGAGAGGATAGATGGGTTCGAAGTTCTACCGAGATATAGACTCTGTACCTGAGCCGAGTACTGTCTGGAGCGGTGAGAGGAGCCAGCAAACCTAAACTGGGTTTAACGCTTGATATGAACAATAAAAGACGAGGAACGTACCGCCTAGCTTAGATCGAGAAATTAGGGTTCAGGTGCGTCTGAATCTTCTGCACTTTCGGCCTTCTGAACCGTGACCTGGACTGCGCGTGTTACCATACAGAAACAACGGTATGCTTGGAGTACGCCATCACTCACCTATCGTATTACAGAATACTTCGCGCTGAAGTCGGGTCTTGCCGTGGTTGTAACCTTGACTATAGCTATGGTTCCATGAAGGACGAAGAAGGAAGAGAGCAATTGCAATGTGATCACGCGTCACGTCGCGTCTCGTACACTCAACCACCACCCACCTCCATCAGATCTGACCACAGGCCTCTCCAGGTTTATACTGGCTCAAAACCCTCACACAAAGCCCGGCCTGTCGCCTTCAAGAATTGCCTTGTTCCTCATCCTTGGTACCATCCGGTTGGTTTTCTAGTACACACGGTAAAGCCTGAGGACCTGTTTTGCCGTGCATCTCTAAATCTCGAATTAGAACCCCAGTCACACCCAGGGCTACAATCATTGCTAAATTTCTCACATTCATGCATCGAAGATAACGCATCTCAACGTTGGTTCAGCACTGGGAGGACTCCGCTGTCATGAAATGTGTTTTCCTTTTGAGGGTGAGCTCTTTTTCGTTATGTTTACTTCTCGTCTTGACTCTCCCCTGTCCTAGTCTAGTCTCATGCGACTTGTTCCGGCACTGTCTCCAGGCTTTGCTATTTGGGATAGATGTTTCTCTGAGCGTCTCTCCCTTCGGGGTCTTCCTCTTTCTTCCCGTGTCACCTTTCCGTTTTTGCTCCACAGCGTCCGGATCCTCCTCAGGTTAGGGAGAGCGTATGTACGTATGCTGCTCCTCGTTTGGCGCCTCCAAGGATACCGGCCTTTCACTTTCTTTCTTCATATTTCCCAGAAGAGATGCCTCCATATCGACTGGTGCTCTGATTCCTGTACGTCCGTCTGTTTGGTCACGGTCAAGTTATCCCTTGCCCTCACCCTAAGATAGAATCTAAACTTGGTCCTTTCTTATATAGGATATCAGCAAGCGTGCCCCAGCGTGTGCCTGTTTCATTAGCCTCCTCATGGCTTCAGTACTAGTAAGGTCCGAATAAACGATACCTCAAGGAAAACTCGGCCGGTCATAGTATTTTAGTTTGAACGCACGATGTAGGTTTTCATGAGCAGCTTATCATGCTTGACAGTCCCGCTTTCCGACTCTGACATCATTTCTTTCCAGATCATTCTAAGGGCACGTCTATTCACCGTCTTCATCAGGAAATGTCCACAAGGCGCCCCGCATCGTCACCTTCTCTTATCTCAGCGGCGAGACAAGATCCCGTCGCACTCAAGGGGTTTAGGTCCCATATCCCTTCTTATGCCAAGCAGAGATGCGTTGCTACTCTCTTTCTGTCTCCGAGGCTTCTCCGTGCAGTTTTCAGCAGCTCATTGTCGGTTCATCAACGATCGCACCATATCAAAGCCAACCAAGTGGTCACGTGTCCTCTTTTACTTCTGGGCGAAAATCGACTTTCTGCGTTCAGCGATATGCAAAAAATCTAGGTATCTCCAAACTCTTAGAGGAGCTTCGGTACATGTACCCGCAACTCGTCCCCGAATTCCGTCCATCCAGCTCGTGTATCTGATTTTCTACGGCGTTGCCAGTGAAGCAGCCTAGATCTGCCTCTGAAAGCGGTTCAAGGCTCTCTTCTACGCCACTGAAGGATATCCGTATCTGTACAGGGGCTGTACGGTACACAGCGATGTCTCTAAACCCCAACGGCAAGGTCTGTACTCTCATTCATTCATGCGTATGCAAGACACGCTAACGACTGTACCAATCTCTTACCGGTACAAGTTGTTTAGCCTCCGCTTTGTTGCCTATTATTATCTGCATTTATTGCTGGATGTTCATCGTGCTCTTCTCATTCTCACGTATCTTGTCCTGGCTCAAACTACCTTTTTTCGTCAAGGGGCAATTATCCAAAATGATATCTATTTAGAAAACACTCAGAACCCGAACACACATGCACGCACGGTGTAAGTGGACTGTTTTTCTCCAAAGCTAAAGGGTTGTGTCAATGAAGTCGGCTCGCCAACTTGAAGCTGGACCCTGTTGACCCTCGTATGTGAGATTCTGCAGCTCAGAGTCAGTGTATAGATAGATTGGATTCAATAGCAGCAGCTCGCGGAGCCCTAATCTCGTTATATTTCTCGCGCGAGCCTGGATGTCGCATAGCACGATACTGGCAGAATTTGTTCCCTATTGATACGATGATTATACAAGAGACTTGGCTAGTACCCAAACAACTAAACTGGTGTCTTGAGCAATTCCTGAATCTGCTCGTCAGAGAAGCCACATCCAGCCGCGTGGTCCTTAAGCCAACTGTTCATAGCGCCTGGTTCGTAGCTCATCACTTTCGCTGGTAGTTCCAGATCATGCCGGGGCCACACAGAGCAGAGCTCACCCCAATTTCTGCAGATTCCTTTGTGAGGATTGCTCAAACAGGACCATGAACCTCTTTGACATTCGCGGGTGCCTTTAAAAGCGACGAACCTAGTCAAGATAGCCGAAGGGACCATACAATGGAGTTGAACTCACAATAAGCTACTATCTTACAACCGGAGCACTTACGAAGCCGCTGTTCCGAGGGGTCCATCCACAGTGGAAAGACCGGTGGGGTGCGAATTGTGATTAGTGGCGACACTAACACAAGGAGTCGCACTGACCACAGTCTTTATTCCCGCATTTTTTGCTATCCTTCGCCTGGCATACGAGCCGGAAAAGCAGGAGATACTCCATTCCATGAAAGGATCGTTCCTGCATACATGGCGTTCTACCAGGGGGCATATGGGGCCGAGTTCAGCACATGATTGCTTATAGATAGCGAAACCAAAATCTGCAAGTGTTGTGAGAAGGGCATCGGGGATCTGCGCAGATCCAGATGGCCAGTGGCCCTGATCCACTTGAGTAAGGATGGAGCATATGATCTGGTAGAGTTTCGCCATGGGATCGATACAAACGCTGTTGGATGTGCTCATCGCAGTTGAAAGCAGCTTGCAGGAATATGTTTGCGTCCTCCAAACCGGCGTTGTTGTCAGAGATAGCTACGCGTGGGGTATGATGTTCAGGGTGGGAGGAAGATATAGTTGATAGGATGTGGGTTAGGACTTGCTGGAAGAGTTTTCTCCCGATGGGTTGGTCGATATGCGTCGCAAATGCAGAATGGTATAGGGTGGAGACCAAGGCCAAGTAGCCAAATAAACCTGTGCAAGACCACCTTTCGAGCCAGGAGCTAGAAGCACTGAACATATTTCGACCACCATAACGGAGTTGCTCCAGTAAGGCGGAGAAACCCTCGTTTCCCCTCCGCTGGTATTGTCAGAACAGCTTCTTCTCGATCCTCCCTTCATCTGATAAGGTCAGAATTATCTTTTGCAATCCTAGGGCGATTGTCTCGGCCAGGGAGTGACAAACATCCGAATCACTCCTGGACTTGGGAATAGACGATATCGATGGCTGAGGATGAAGCTTTTGAATCACCTCCACCGTCTGATCACAATCGCAAATGGCAAGGACCTGCTCCACCTCCAACAGTTTCTCAACTGTGTCCAACCCAAAGGCAAAATCCACCAGTGCATTGACAACTCCCGGATAAACCCTAGCAAAAGACATGGTGATAGATCCGTCATAAGACTGATGCATGGCAGTTATAGCTCGGTCAAGCGATGCTGCACAGAGCGGTGGTTTCCAGGTCCTATCGCATCGGAGTGTTTGAATGGCGAGGGATTGGATATCATCGGGCTCTACAAGTTGAGGGCGATCGGATGCTGGAGCGAGGGAATGCCAAAGGGAGGGATGGGTGTTCATGATGAGACGACGGGACGCAGAAGATAAAGTCGGTATTTATACTATCCGTTATCCATCTCCTTGCAAGGCTGCTCACGGAGCACAGGGTCGTGCAGCTCCGAGTTCATATAGGCAGTATGGTGATCTGGGAGCACTGGGTACTGAGTGTCAAAGCGCTGGATACTTAAACAGCACTTACATGAGTGTGAGTTGCAAGAGACTAGCCGAGAGCCTCGCAGTGTGTAGCATGCAGTGTGGATGACAGCTCTGAGATAAGAGCAAGACGGTCGCATTAACTCCACTGTCGGATTCGGGTATAGGGGGATCCTGCGAGAACCAAGCTATTCGTACAGTATACAAAAAGAATGCTGACAAGGTAAGGAGCGTAAGAGCGAAGCATGAACAAGACAGGGTACTTGAACGAAAAGAAGGGAGCGTGTGCCATGGATGTCGTGGAGAACTTCTGTTGCGCTGACAAACCCGCTACGGTGGTAGTCGGATAGGACAGAGGGAGAGGCTAGCCAGTATTAGGCTACGGGTACCAACAAAACCGGTGTTCAGGACCGAGTTTCTACATGAGTCCGAGATGACGATGGGGAGCTGTATCAACACTGAGATGGTGTCCGACTGAGCGAGGCTTGAGAATCGGGACCTCGATGGATTCCAATAAATGCTATTCAGCGCGGCGTTCAGAATATTCTACGGGAAGAGGAGAAAACGCTACTGGTTCTTGAGGATAAGTTGAGAGGTACTCATACTACCCGCTTCAACGTCTATGGAATCCATTACACAGCGTAGCGACGAAAAATATCAAGAATATGGATTGTAGAAAATATTGACCGATTCTCATGTGGTCCCCGCCCTCCTAGACAGCGGCAGGCTCTTCCTCCTCCATAAGAGATAAGGCACGAGCAATCATATCCGCCCTCATCCCTGCAATTCTCTCGTGCTCCCAAGCTTGGTCAATATTGTCCGACTCGATGAGCTGTGGAGTTGGAAACCGAATCAGCGCAAGCGTCCTGTGGTAGGAATTCTGACTTACAGTTCCGAGTCTTTCCGAGTGCTGGACAAACATGCGCGCCATGTGGATGGCATACAGCCCGCAGTCGATGTTATTGGGTTGTTGAGGAACCTGGGATACAGTAAATGGGTTGATCAATGGGCAGCAGTGGTGATGTGCTCACCCGTAAATTACGAATCAACGGAAGCTGATAATCTGCCTTCGCCCCCCTCTCCTCCCTGCCTGGATAAGAAGGAATTTTCGAAGCTGGCCTGCTTCTTCATCCCTTTTATAGCCTTTGGAATCCATAGCGAAGATACAGGCTGTCTCTTCATCGTTCCTGCTCCGATTATAGCCGAAGAATTGTGCGCAACGAGTACAAACCAATGGTTCTGGCTGGCAAGACGGAGCGAGATTAGACACACAATAAATTCGTAAAGGTTGATCACCTGTATGCTGGGAAAACGATGCAAGACTTGGAGAACAGATCCAGTCGCTTGGGAGGGCGAGCGCGTTCTCTATGAGAAGCTTAGAGCCTATTCCCAATAGCGAGTAGTAATTGATACGCACTTAATCATGAGTGTGAAGAAATAAGCCGGAAAAACATGGGTCTGCTCCTGCAGAGTAGGGTTCACTAGCTTCAGGTCCTGATACCAGAGCCTGGGATATTGAATTATCAGTACTTTATGCGGGTGATATTGTGAGAGAGAATGCTTACTGCATCCCGAAATCGACCAAATTATCGGACAGCCAACCGTCGGGGGCAAGATGATCCAGGTCCTGCATGGTAAGGGTTACTTGATTTGAGCCAGCTGAGGGGAACGTGCAAATAGTGCTAGTGGAATAATCGCATCAGTGGCGTTCACGGTTCTGCATATAAAGATTGACATAGTGGATGGACTTCTATGTGACAGAGTGGCACGGCTTGTACTTCGTTCAGGTGTATTATCGCGAGACGACACGACGGAAGAAGTTTCCATTTCGGTTCCTTGCAAGAAACCGCCGAGATCTTGTGGGGTGGTAGAGCGAGGGGACGGGGACATAAATATCCCTCCTCGAACAAAACTGGAATGCTAGTGGACCGACGAAGTTCATTGAGCAGGGTGGAAAGGATCGTGTACGGAGAAACGTACAGGATTCAGGATATCCTGGAGCAGTGTGACTGAATCTTGTTGAATTGAACCAACTTTGTCCTCCAGACGCTGGAGAGGAGACCAGAGCATTGCGTTGGCCGACTAAAAGAGAATGAAAGATGAGCCTTGATCCGAGAGATAGAGGGAAACAAACGCGAACCATTCGATCTTCACGCGAATCGGGTGGCGGGCACGAGACAGCGCGATCCTCGCCATCCAGGACGGAAGCCGTATCTGGGAGAAGAAGGGTTCGTTGCCCATGTGCAAGTATAGGAAGCGATTGTCTACGCGTCGTGCTCAACGCGGACGAACGTGCAACGGACTCAGTAGATGCGACGTCTAACGCAGAGAGATACCCCGTCATATTGGGTGAAGAGAGCGCTGTCGAACGCGAGTGGACGGTCGAGTTGATCGAAAGCGCAAGAGAACCTGGGATCGTTTGCCTTCCGCCGGTGGGATCCGGAGCTGTGGTGGCCTCTGGAACAGCGAATGTTTCATCAGAAACAATTTCAGTGATAGTAGCCTGAGAATTTGCCTATAATAAGGCGAATCATCAGAACAAGACAATTTTGTGGCACATGAGTACTGACGAGGGGCACGGAGGGCACACTCATCACCCTTGATAGAACCAAAGACTTCATATAGACGTAGAGACGACTCCAAGGTGTTTGCAGACCATCCCGCTGTTGACTAGTTGCTTCCTAACACGCATATGAGAAGAAGTACGCAGCAGCGGCACGAAAGAAAGACGCCTCACAAGAATCTGTATAGTCCCTATGGTCGTGCTAAGAGCACTCTCAAGCGCAAGATGGTAAGGAGAGAGGAGCGTCAAATCGATCTCAAGCTGCAGAGCCAGAAAAGCACCGAGATAAGCGACGATCTTCGAGATATTAATGACCATACCTCCTCTTCCATAGAAGATATTTGGGATCAGGTGCTTGATCGTTTTCTTCTGACGTCTCCGACGGGGGGGAATGGTTTGACTCGAATCACTCTTGGGCGGAAGAGCCTTCCTGTAACCATAGGATGTCAGGACAGGTAGAAAACACAAGCCACCGCTCAATCCAAGTACCTCGTCCAGTAATAGAGCCAAGAGAAACGCCCTCTTCGACGCACTACCATTGACAGAATATTAACACTGCGAACGCCACGCGCAATCTGTTGATTTTGCTGATGTATAGGGCTATATGAGAATCTGCTAACTGATGTGATGAAATGTAAGACTCGCCTGTCGGCGCCTCTGACCACCACGACACGTTGAGTGAAGAAGGCGACCAAAAGTCTCGGGGTGAAGAACCAAGAAAAGCGGTACCGTAAGCCAGTACGTGACTGGCAGCAGCAGTGCGTAAAAAAATAAACACCACCATACTCGTTTCCACCACCGAGAACTGAGAGTAGGCATTGATTTTGCGAGGAGCTGTAGAGGGATAAGAGGTGTATGGACCAATACGAGAGTGACCGCGTACATCGAGATACTTTATAGTCGCTACCACCGCCTCACGGCCTCAGCCTGTAGAGCTCGTGTACAATCAAAGTCGGAAGATCGGCTACTGAAATTCAACCCAATCGAATGGTGAATGCTAACTCGTACGCGAGAGCCTCGCGTTCACAGCACCAGGATCCGGAGTAATCATGAGGGCTTCTATTACGGATTTGAGAATTCTTATACGAGAGAGAAATAAGGGAGCACTAACTTGATGAAGAGCAGAGACGGCGGCTCGAACAACAAGGCGTCACAAGTGGAGAACTTGCGTCGAACATATGACCATGGGTGAAGGGGGGTTCCGTTTACCGATGTTATCTATCACGTGTGAACATCATGCTGTAGCAGTCCGGTCCCTCTAAGTTCAAGCTTGGTACGTAATAGTAATAGTAATAATTATACTAAATGTGATGCGCCCACCCAGCCGCCTTCGAAGGAAGTTTAGGAAATAACTACTTTCATGCACTGTGACTTAGGGCCCCCATTGTTTGGTTCAGTGATAATATATACCGATTCCACTACTCCGTTGGAGATAGAAGATATCGTATAGAGAGAAAATTGCATACATGTTGGTTTACAAAACATCATGTTTGAGTGGGCTAGCAACGAATTCGGAGAGTAAAAAATACATAATACAGCCTGAAACAAGCATAAATTGGTGTAATCAGTTGCCAGGCTTCTAAACCTTTCGACGCCTGCTGGCTTGGGCGAACACGATTGGCCCGGGCTGAGAGGGATTGTTGAGATGGTAGATCCTAACCACTTCTGGGGCAGTCAAGAGATTGGAAGCCGGCTCCCAAGTCGTCGCTTCGTCGGTGTGTTCCCAACCAAGCCACGCCACTTTGTAGCGAAGGGGGCATTTGAAACGCCTGTCGACCTTGGAATCCAGAATCTCTCTCACCTCCCAGAGCCGGTCGCTGTAACGCGTGCGAACTCTGCGAGGACGCATAGGGAGGGCTGCGTGAGGACGTTGCTTGGCGGGGTGCTATTCGCGAGCGTATTACCGTCGTGAGAAGGCTCAGGACGATCGCCATGAATCGTTGGTGCCAGAGTCGTGCCCTGAGGCGGTCTGCGGGAGAAAGATATCCAAAGCCACGACGGAGAATGAAAAAAACACGACGAATCGGGATATGGCGGATAGTAGAAAGTCGCCCAACCTGAGGAGCGATAAGCACCACCTTCCGTCGTAGTCGATCGATACACGACATGAAAGACAGTCGATCCATAGGGGGATGGTGCAATGGGTACTTGATTAGATAGCAAGCGTGGCAACGGCAAAGAGGCATGGTACCCAGGGGCTGGAGGTTGCAGAACACTGGTTGCACGGACAGCTGTGTGAATAGTCAGGCCTATGATAGTCGTTGGTGATTGCATAAAAGCGTACTTCAAACTGACAGTAGCGGGGTTTGAGGCAGGCCTAAAACAATTGTAGAAGAAGGCGTCATGGAAAAAGGCTAAGTTGGTATGACGCTGTTGGACAATTAGGCTTCTATAGTACGCTCAGAGAAAGATAGAGCCGGGACAGCAGAGAAACGTACGTGAGAAGAAGACGGTATGGATCACAACGAGGAGTCTGCGAGTAGTGTAGAGGGAGACAGAAGGTGGCTCTACTAGACCGTTGGATAGCGGTGCCAGCAGCACCTTTTATTGGGACAAGCATGAGGCCAGAGCGTGTTCTGGCAAGACAGGGAAACTGGTCCCTACTAAGCGTCGCTCATCAACTTGGAGGCCCACTCATAGTAGTAATCAAAGCAGATGCATTGTTACTATGAGTTTGAGATTAGAACCTTGGACATCAACCTATACCGCGAGATTTCCGTCCAGTAGTAGCCAATGGCGGTCTCAAGCTTCAACTTGGGGCATTGGACATTCTGCAGCTAGATGTGCGCTGCAGAGACTCTGAGCGGTACTCTTGAGATTCACTGAACTCGTGTACGTACTACTCAGGTTGCTTTTGGCAGTGGCAGTGGCACTTTAAAAGTATCAAGGTATGTGCGGTCAATCGAGCCGCCCGGCTGCATGGTTCTAGTATCGCCTCAGTCAAGTCTTGTATACACCGCGTGTACCAGGTATGGCCCCTCGGTATGCAGTTATCTTGAAGTCCTTTGATCGTGATTCGTGAAGGTGATTTGATTTACTGTGTAGGTGGATCGAGATGCAGTGCTGCGGTTCGTAATTGTACTGGTGGACTGATTATAAGGTGAAGGTGGGGACACTCGCGTTTTCGTCGTTCTCCAGCCTCAGAAATATCCCAGAATACCTCGCAAGAGAGCTATATTCCAAGACGAACCTGCTGGCTAAGGAACTAGACGAGTGAAGCTTTCCTCTACGGCCGAACTTGATCATAAGACTGGTCGCTCAATATAACACAGAAGGACAAAAGACATTCTGGGCCGTGATTATCCAACAAGGCTTTGAAGACACGAGGACATCGGATCCTTGAAACCGGCTGGGTTCTGCAAATTAATCAACTCCGCATTAATTTTTTATCAAGCGCCAGTACATACGCCCTCAGCTCACTTCGCCAACAAGGTCAAATCCTCGAGGCTCCTCGAGGGGTAGAGTATCTTGTATGTGCTTTAAGAGGCTACATGACCTGAGAACGATATTGTGGTTCGGATAGACTTCATGAGATATCATTGTGGCCGGACATGGCCAAGTTCATTGGGATGAGAAAAATCGCGAATAGACTCGGAAGCTAGGGATTCTTTTCTCAGATTCACGGAACAGGGTCTGATAGGACGACACGCTTCGAATTCGTTCGTACCGAGTCACGAGGAATTATGAGCTTGCTGCTTCAGTGCACGCTATGACATAAAAACTCGAGCGCTACAACTAGCTTGGGTTGTTTCAGAACCACGCCTTATGCTTCAGCCAAAGAACTCTAACGAACTTGAGGAAAGAAATCCACCATAAAGAATTATGCCACTAAAAAGTAAAGATTGGATGGCATCTAGACACAAGTTTACTCAACCACAAGAAAAACGATCGCCATCACAATTCCGCTATTCGAGGGTCTTCCATGTCTATGTGATCTATGTGACCATCAGAGCTCGGCGTCCTAGCGGACTGCGTTCCTGGAGGGTGAGGGAATACACCGGTGACCGGGCACCAATCAGCGGGTGCTAGTAGGGCTGTCGAGGGCTCCCGCAAATTGTAGCGCTTCCCCCTGCAAATAGAGTAGAAACCAACATTATTTCAAGGAAAGAAAACAGGGGAGCAGTAAGCAAACGAGAATGCAAGTGCTTCAGTACAATTATCGCCTCAGGCTACTACCGGCTTGGAGCGGAGACGGATTCCTGCGACCACTGGCAAAACCTTCACAAGATGAAGGTGGATGATATGATCGTCCTACCCATGCGGGGTTCACTCATGCCCTGAGGTTCACGTAAAAACCATCGACCATACCCTAAATTCACATCTCGATAAGTCCCCATGGTGTACGATGGGGCTGACGCGAGGCAGCTGCCTCATTCGCTATCAGGCTCACCGCTTATATATCATAGAGAACTGGAGCGATATGAGCCCCAGAACAAGTACCCCTACGAACACCCAGCAGAGCATCCAATAATGGCATTCGCAACTTCCCTCCTTATCTTCACGCTCCCGTTGGCTATAATCGGTGCCGCCACCGTTCTCAGAGATGGGGTCTTTGTGGAGGATTTCATCATGGTCAAGCGAGAACTCAGCCGTTTCATAGCGGAAGAGTGAGTTACCTACTACTTCGGTGTCGCCTTCATGCTGATTGAATATCGTTCCATTCTAGAATATACGGTTTTGAGAATGCCGGGATCAACCTATGCTTCTCTTTCGCTACGGGCTTTATGGTTGCCTGGTTTTTACTTTTGATCCCTGTGATCACGGCAGCTGGCAACTTGAACGACTGAAGGCGCCAGACGAAGATTCTACGACAACCAGATTCAATCCATGAACACATCATATACTTCATATTATTAACGTCGCACTGTTAACGAGGCGTAGTAGTTTCTTGTCCCAGCAATCCGCTCGTCGAATGTATCTCTTGCCCCACTGTAACTTGAACCTGTCATGTATTACACGTACCAGGGCCTGGATGGTCACCTTCAATCTGGCTCGTCACTTATGGTTCTCGTATTCTTGTATTACAATACAAATCGGATCAGTATACTTTGAATAAACTCAAACATCATACATCATACATCATACATAAATTTCGTCTGATCCTGTGGATTCAAACTTCGCCCCATATTGTCTCATCTGGGACCTTTGACTCGTTCTAGTGGGACATAGCTTGCACGTAGTATGCTGCTGAGATCCCCTCACGCGGAATCGCTCGGATGAGCCATAACGAGCTCGCGTGTGTGAACGAGGCTGCCCGCAGGATGACGCGTGGTAGTGCAGTTTCTTGCTTTATCTGGGCTTTTTCGGCTCTATACTACGAAGTTGCTCCAGGACTGTGTTTGTGTTCATAATGGGTAATACGTGAGTGCCTTTAGAATCAGGATATCTGGCAACTGTTTTCTTCGCTGACAATAAACCCTCTCTACCCTTCACAGTTTGTCCAACATATACTTCTTCCTCTCTATACAAGCCAAGCCAACCGACCTCAGGTCTTCCCCTCGGGTTTATCTGCCGACAGATGGTAGTACTCCAAATTCGCATCCCTTCGGATCGTACAAGAGCCGCTTGAGAGCTGCTCATGGACTGGATTGCCAGTGCTCTACGAGCCGCATAGCCCCTTTCGCTACTGGAAGGTGATCATAGATGGTTTCTTGAAAAACCGTCCTACCCGGTTCACTTATTTCTTTCGTACATTTCACAGTCCTCAAACGGAAACCTCAGCCCCCGACCTTCGGGAAGTCTCTTCTCAGGAACTACCCCCTTCGAGCAAGAGTGAGTCTATTAGCCGAAGAGTTTTGGTTCGTCCTAAATTTGTTCTAGTGCTTCCAAGGCCTGGTGTTCAGCCGGGGTACTGGACAGTGCACCCGTTTTCGAGTCCGGGTTGCGTCTCAGCGCTCGTCTCGGACTTGAGGTTGGAGATGGAGGGTCTGACCCTCTCTTGGGTCGTAAGCTTGAAAAATCGTGTATGATGTGCAATTCTTCATGGATAAATTTCTAGGTCGTCTTTGGAAACCGACAGCGCCGTCATAGAGTGTACTACGTCGTTGATGGAGGTGGATTGCTCTGATGATGCTATCAGTGCTCAGTAAGTGGTCCAGTGAATCTGCGCCTCAATTGCCCTGAGACTCTATTAGTTCTCTTAGGCAGGGTAACTTTATATCCCCTATGGACGATACCAACCTTCAGGTTGCCGTCAAACAAGATGAGCCAGAGTGTGATACGTCCTCACTCATAAGACCTTCGTGGCTCCCAGCAATGGAAGGCGGTTGCCTCCCGAGCTAGTTCTGGCAATCGTAGAGGAAAGTAGCGCTCAGGACCCTGTTCAAAGCCCATTCTCAGCCGATTTCCGGGTCGATCATCGAACAACACAGGTTCGCACCTGCTCCCACGTCTGCAGGTGCTGGCGGAGCACCATCATCTCTGAATCTCGACTGTGGTCCACGATCATGGTTCACTCGGCCCACGAACAGAGCGAAGGTGCGGTGGCCTTGATCGAACAACAGTTGACCTGGTCTGGAGCCCACGACCTAGATCTCTTTATTGACGTGACTAGTAACGACTCGCTTCTCACCTCCATATTCAGTCGTTCGCCCCGACTCAAGACCGCTGTTCTTCGTATGTCGTACGACACACTTCCCATCATCAATTTGCATCACCTCCCTTTTTCTCGACTAGAGAAACTCACTCTTGTTATCAAGGAGACTGTTCTCGCGCCTTCGATAACAATCCCTCCACCCCACATTCATATATTTTCCCGACACGGTTCGGCCCCCGCGCTTGCTATGCTTCATCTGGATTTTGAATCATCCTTCGGATTCAGCTTCAATTACTCTCAAATCACGCATCTCCACTTAAGCTGCGTCAACGATGTGGATCTACTTTGGACAATCCTGTCTCAAGCCGTCAACGTGCAGACCCTCTGTCTCGAGTTAGCTCTATTTTGCTCCGGTGGAGAGTCGAAACCGCCCCTCGTGCTCCCTTACTTGACGACTCTCCGTTTATCGTCACGGAGTTCTCGATGTATCCTCCTCCCTTCTCTGCGACTTCCTTCCCTCCAAAAACTGGATATTCCTCCTCTCGGAACGTCGGAATTGCCTGAGGGTCGTGGGGTTAAGGTGGAAGAGGTCGTGTCAATGCTACAGTCCTCTGGTTGCCATCTCGTATCGCTGACGATGCGTGTTGTGTATGGCGCACCAGCAGCAGCCTTCTGGGAAAGGATGGTACCTGTCTTTCGAGCGGTGCCTAGTCTAGAAGAACTTAGCTAAGTCTGCCCTACCAACGAATGGGCTTTGCCGTTCAGGGCCGATTTCTACGTCTCAGACGACCTCAGCTCACTTAGCGGCGGTAATGTGACCCATCTGTTGAAGCTACTCACTCTTCGCTCCTGTAAGGGTGTGTTACGGCCCAACGGTTTACTCCCTTTGCTTCGTTCTCTAGACCTCCAGAATGTGCGACCTACCGGGCTTGCCCTAGTGCGCCTAGTGTCTTCCCGGTTGGAAGACGCAGAGCAATACGGTATATCTCAGAGCTCTCGACTCGAGGTTTTTAGAATGCGCATGGCTAAAGGTCTCAAACCAAGTTACATATGGGATATTATCGATGCGGATAGATCAAAGGAACTTGAGCGGGCCGCGGGAGTTATGGATATTTGTTTTCGACCGTTTAATTCTCCTCGTTTTTGAGATCAAGTCTGTACCCTGTAAATTATAGGCCGCTCCGATGAGATAATTTATGATTATGGTCTGCTTCTCAAAGTTGGTGTGCTACCTTGCACTGGCATCCATTGTCATACTCAAATAATCCACTCACCTTCTTAGTAGCGTCATTATTGAGGAAAACATGCTTCTCTTGCCGTTTATTTACTGTTCACTGTTCACTGGCATGTTACACTAATTTCGATTTACCATCACACTCAAGTAATCACACCACCGTGACGGAGAAGTTCGTAAGGAGCAATACTATGAGATAGAGGACAGGGATGGGTAAATCACAGTGTGGTCGTACATTGATGAGAAAAGAAAGCTAGAAAAATGACGAAGACGTCTACGTTACTAGTAGTAGTAGGACTAGTCGTCCTGCATATAATAGTCTTTACCCCCACAACCAACCGCATACCAGTAAGACGACTCAAAGCGAACCTGACAGTCATGAAGAAGAGGATTGCAGCAACGATAATCTGTGCCAAGGCGAAAGCGACGAAGAAGTCCAAGAACTCCTGCCAAGAAGCGCAAATCACAGGGAGATGTACCTCTGGTGAGCCACTCGCGTCCTTGTTATCAGGGTAGTAATCACTATACAGGGGCAGCCACGATTAGAAAGTCAAGAAGATGAAGTGGTGATCACTAACTTGAACCTTGAGAGTGTGACGCCTCAAGAGAAAAGACATAGCGTCAGCTATGCGACGCGAGAATAGAGACAAATGTAGCTTACCTTGGACACCCATTCGGTAAGAAACATAAATAGCCACGGGAAGTATGGCCGCGATGATCCAGGTTGCCCTCGGCATATTGCTAGTTAAGAGTGTACTAGACAGATGTTGGTTTCAGAGTCGTCAATAGGAGGGGTTTCAAAGGTACTAACTGAAAGGCAGGAGAGGGTGAAAGTAAGGAAGAGTTCGTACGTCCACCTGGGAGTATAAAAACTCTCGTAGTATGCCACGCAGTCGCAACGTGTACACGAATTTCAGGGAGCTTTTCCACTTGTTTAAACGAATTGCAACTTGAATCTGTTCATCAAGTCGATATTTTCTCCTTTCACATCTACTTTGCTTTCACACCCACATCTAGAGTAATTGTGCTTGGGTGACAGTAGATTCTGATTTATCCGGCTTATGTTCGCTGCTCCGTAGTATGGGTGGCTTGATTTAATACGTATTGGTTCCGATGGCATCGCTTTTCTTGGACCATCTTTTCTAAAGCACGGCTGGCCTGAGGCCCAATGTATGAGACGGGATCTGTCGCCCATGGATCATAATTGAGAACTGATAACCGAATTAACGGATGGGAGGCTGCTCTTTATCGATGGCTGCTCATTGACAGTGATTGTGACTCGGAAGTTGAAGCTGAATCACGGTCTCATGGCTGCCCAGGGGTAACGAACCCTCTGTTCTTCAAGCTCAAACATGGATTCACACAAATTTCTTTGTGAGAAGACAAAGACACTAAGTGGCTTACGACCACATAAATTGAAGCAGAATTGGCGGAGCCGTTCCTACTACGTTCTGCATTTCCAAATGCCCTGCGAACACGTTCAGGTAAACTTCTCTTTTCGTCACCGATCATTCTACCATGACTGAAGGCTCCGCGCGTCGAAAGCCTCATGGTGAGTGCTTCAAAGGACCTGGATCATCTCTCCCTCGCCTACATCCCGGATATGAACGCGAACTTCCCAGAGGATACGGCACTCACCTCTTTGCGTATGGAGCTAACAAGATTATCAGCGATAATCGTGAGTACCCGTCTCCATTTGTGATTTGGATTAGTTTCACTCACCCCAGGCCATCACGTAGCTCACCCTGCAAAGTACACAGGAGCAGCTTCAGTCCGAGCTTGATACGGAACGCACCAAAGAAAATATCTCTGATTTGGAAAACGCTTCCTTGAAGACTCAAGTGATCACATTGAGTTCGCGTGTTGCGTATCACGAGGCTCTCATTTCCGGTTTGGAGCTGCAACTCCAACAGCTAGAAGCACACAAGCAAGACCTCTTTGAGAAGGTAAACTTGCATCCTCTATTATATCTTGTACAAATGGTGATGCTACCATCCAGCTTCACCCACCTTCGTCGGTTTGTCTATTGCTTTCACCATGTTTCTTGGGCTCACCACTTGTAGACGACAACAAGAATAGGCGAACGAAGGTCAGAGCGCATCAAAGCAATACCGAGACCGTGAAGCAGTCGCTCGAGGTTCAAGTGGACGATGGCCGCCTCGAGGTAGTTCTATTGCCCGGTAATTGGATCAGCGCAGCTCGTCTTAGGACGGTTAAACCATGCTTGGTAGCTGTGGCTGGTTGTAGGCTTTCTCTCCTGTTACGGGATATTATCAATTAGTCGCTTAGTATCGAAGAGAACTTGATCTGATGAAAATTGTATTGCTTTCATAGTTGATCAACGCCGTCGCTCTTGTTCAATGTCGGAGAGTGGAAAAAGATGCATTTTGGGACCATAGCCGTCTCGAACACGATGCAAATACTACATGAACCCACGAAAGCCGAATACAAGGAACCTATATCAGGGTAACCGGGCTCAGTGCCAGAACGGACTGCCTCCTGATACAATTTTACACGGGTTCCGGGTCCCGACTCCTGAGGGTGTAGTCACTCAGATCGCGGAAAAATGAATCAAATCTAACCTCCGTTGAGGTAGAGTCGATTCGCTCCATAGCTGCCTCGAACTGCTTCTTGGATAGCAAGAACCTTGACAATACGCCCAGAATCCCCTCTTCAACCAACTCACTCCTGAGGCGTTCACGGTGACTATTTGAAACCTGTGATTTCTCGCATCGGCGAAGGAGAGACAAGAACGCGGCCGAAATATCCAGCAGGGGTTTCTGTCAAGTAAATGAGGGAGGATCCATGAAGTCGCATTCAGAATACTTACCCTGATCATTTCCTCCAAGAAACTGAGCTTTTCACCTTCACGCCCCAATAGAATATGCGTAAACTCTAGGTGGTGCACCACCAAGGTCCTGAGCATGTCCTGGGCAAGCATGATTTGGATTTCCTCTGCGTCATTATAGTCGTAACCGTCGGCGAAGTAGGCACGGTCATCGATGCAACGATATAGTAATACAAAAATCCCGAGTCCGGTTACCACGCGGAGGTCATCAACAGTCTTCAGACAGTACTCCGTGTTGCGATCCACTACGGAATTGATATCGTCAGTGTGAGATGCGACCAGGACGTAGGACAGAGAACTGACAAGAATTGATAGTAGCGGATGTGATGGCTACTAACAGTCGACAGCAGACGCGAATGTCACAGCCATCTTTCTGGATAGGACCGAGACCTCCGTTAAGGGCTCTCTCTGTGTAACACGAGGAGATGGTACTGAGAATTGAGCCTTGTAGCATAAAGTGACCTCCAGCAATCATTCCCGCTGATTTTGTCCAAGAGGTATGCAGTGTACCAGGAGGCATATACCTAGGGAGATGTCAGCCTTACGAAACTTGACGGGCACCCATGTTTCCTACATAACAGAGCCCTTCTGTAGTGTTATCGCATCCCAATCGTATCTCTCTGTGTCAACCCCAGCATCAAAATCCGCCATGAAAGAGTAGTGATGAACGTTCGCTCGCTCGCCGCCGATTGACATCTTCCCTTGAGCAACCGACCATATGACTTCAACGGAGTCAAGGGGCAAAATCCACGTATGAAACCCGTTTGTGGACATGCGTGCCGCAGAGTAGCAGCTCCGACCGGATAGCGACGCCCAGAAATAGCTCTCAGTGTGTAACGCATCATAGAATATATCCTTAGCGCGGCGCATTTTGGCTTGTGACCAAAGGATGTCATGCAGTGGTTCAACGCCCCTGGAGCGATTCTCATATAAATATAGGAAGCAAGTGATTCACGCGGCAGACTCACAGAAGACAAGCCTTGCCGGCTTGAAGGCCACCACAAGGCTGCACGAGATCGATAGATCGGCCTCCGCTAATCAACTTCAAAGCCTGTTCCAGCGTCGTCTTCCTCTTCGCACACCCTCCCTCATCGAGGTTCGCATCGCGATCTGTTCATACTACGTCTCAGAGAAGGATAAAGGAGCGGTGACGCAATCCTTACCGTTGACCTCGATTTCTTGATCATGCCAGGCACAGGTAACATCGTTCAACGTAGTATCTTGTACATGTGGGGGAACGTTAGAAAGTAACACGACGTGATTGGACAATAAAGTCTTTTTCGTGCGCACGTTAAGGCCCATGAACTCGTCCCAAGAGAACTTCTTGACGAAGGAATGGAGATTGTTGACTAGACCCCGAAATTGGGCTACTTCCTCTTGAGAGGAGAAGGTGTAGATCATCTCGGGTACCCTGTCTCCCTCAATCAGGGAGACGTACTTGAAAGCGTGTTTCTGGGTCTGCTTGCTAGTCGTGAGCAATCAAAGAGAAAGCCGGACGAAAAATACATACACAACCGCAATCATTCTCAAGTGCCGCGCAACTAGATTTCGGGGGTAAAAGAACGGAGGCCGGGATGATTTGATGGCTCAGAGGCCACCCATCTCTCAGCATTGGGATCCTATAGCTGGGGGTCCCGGTATTCCGTTCCTTAGACAACATGGAACCTTTTGGGTCCTTAGGCACAGAGCCGGCTTCGTTCGAGGGCTTGATGGGCCGTAGCTTACCCTTGGGCAATGCTCCTCTGCTTGCCGGTAGACGATTACGTCCCTTGGATGCACTCAACGTACCACAAGACTTCTTGCTACCAGTCCCACGAAATCTCTTGCTGCCCGCCCTGCGAGGCTTCGTCCCCCGGCCCCACGTTGAGGCGTGCGGTTGGTAGCCTTCCCTGTATGAAATCCGATTGGTTTCTGCTACATAAGAAAACTATGAGTCTTACGAACCTTCAGTTTTCGATCTTTGCCGGGATGAGCAAACTTGTGTGTTGGTGTTTTTCGTCACCACATCGGCATCATCAGAGTCGAGAGAATGAGAGGAGACAGAGAGCTCGGCGTCGTGGTTATCCTCACTGCAATCTGTAAGAGACTCATCCTCATCGAGAGCTACTCTCGCTGAACGGCCTGTCCAATACGGTGCCCCTTGTTTGTTACTCTGAGTCTCAACGCCGTCAGACGAGTCGACGGTGAATGATAAATTGCCTTCTTCACGCTGAGGCACGGTGATAGCTGCCTGAAGAACACATCTGCCGACGTTGTTATGGATCACGGTGTAATTTGATCGACCGTCTTCGATGGTAAGTTGGGCACCTGTCTCTTCGTTGGAGGGGATGCGACTTTCACTTTGACGTACGTTACCTGAGGCCATCCGTGGCTCAAACGCCTGAACAGCAAGAGAAACCGCACCGCTAGCCTGGGTTTCAGCTTGAGACCTGGGCAGTACCGGTAGCTGATCGTTGACGCAAGGGTCCCGTTTCTCCTGTCCATTGCCTATCTGAGTTAGGGAATCGCTGTGGTCAGGGATTCTCAAATTATCGCATCGAGGTGATGCTGGTCCAGGTCCTCGTAGTTGCTCATGAGAAGGGGGTTGGTCTGATGGAGAGACACATTCAGCGAGGTCATCGCCGCTGGACTCCTCGTCCCCAGCTTGATCACGAGGGGGGAGTAATTCCAGATTACAAGGGTGTTGGGATAGCTGGCCCGATGGCTCTCCTGCTTCTGTGCGATCTGGTAAGGGCGAAGGGGTCTGATAGCCAGATAGCGAGGCGTCTAGAAGGTGCACAACAGCTTGCTCGTCTGCACGACTGGAAGTACTTTCCGGAGAGCGCTGCAAAGGAGCTTGGAGTGGCAGTCGCAGTATTGGATTACCGTCCGTAGTGAGAAACTGCCTGGCGGGCTATGCAGGACACGAGAAAAATATCAGGCTCGGATTTCGTAAAAGGAGACGGACTTACCTGTTTATGGCGTTTCGATGGTGAGCCTGGTATGTCTTCTGGAGGTCTTCGTTTGAGTGTTGGGGGGGCGGTAGTGATAGATCCAGGCGGAATGTTACTGAGAAGCAGCTCCCGAGAATCCTGGAGCCTGGGAGGAAAGCGACAGTGCTTCTGTGAGCATCGACTGCTCCCGGCGTAGTGGATGGATTCGATGGATCAGGCAAGTAGGAGAACACCAGATTGGTATCCTCGGTACTGGATATCAGCTCAATATCGGTAATGTCGGTCACTATAGAAAGCAGATGTGAGCCGGCTACTAAAGGACTTATACTATGGCTTACTTTCCGCAATAATTACCCGATCCGTGTTCGGTAGCCCTAACCAGAACCGCAACTCTGACCTAATATGAGCTCACAGTAAGAACGGTCGCGAATTTCACGGGCACCTTTCATCAGCCTATCCTTATCGCAGTTCAGTTCTACAAGCATGTCCTTGATCCGGGTTACGGGTTCAACTCCTTCCGCGATGTCGAGCACACATAACATGATTGCCACCTCGGATTGGCGAATGAGTTCACCCTTGAATTTTCTCTCAGCACCTGCTACTGCGAGCTAACATAACGTAAATCATTTCAGCACGAGGAAACCACAACAGTGAAATAGAAGAATTCACCCACTTTGTGTAAATACGAGCCTCCCAGTTCGTGGCGTTTAATAGGTAGAGGGTATAAGAGGAGTAAAGGCGAAATGCACAGAGCTAGCTCTGTCATGAACATCAGGTCTTCCAGCTCGCCACGGCACAATGCATCCAAACGTGATTTGACTGTTTGTGGTACATTGAGCTGGTCTCTGAGGACTGCAAGTAACCTGACAAAAATGAGGGCCTGACTCTCCAGCTCAGGAAACTACTGACTCAGCGGCGGCAAATCTGATCTGACCGGGAAGGTTATAGCCCTGCGAAGATTCAGCGTTCCTTATCTAACGGGAGATTGCAGATGCGAACCTGGAAGACAAGAGTGATATAAGAGGATAAGGCCATAAAATTACTGATAATATTGTAGGCAGTTGAGTTTGTTTTTGCGGTATTGGCTAGGTCTGCTAAGGACAGGGCCTGAGCCACTCCTCTTACGTGAGGTGCAAGACCAAAGTACCATTCGCCCGCAAGTGGCGCCGGGCTATTGTCGAAAGTCACAGGATCCGTAACAAGTCGAGACAAGATCCTGCTCATCTAGAAGATTGTCAGCCATAATCGGACTAGATAATGTATGAAAGTTGATACCGCGCCATCCGCAGAGACATGTGCAGTGGTAGGTAGAGCAAGGAGTGCATGCTCTGTAAAATGGGATGGAACCTCGTGAATCTCCTCAGGTGCCCTGAGGGGAGCCTGGGAAAACAAAGAAGCCAGCTCGTCAAGGAGTAGAAACGGGCAAAGTACGCGGAGGACTGCGTGTCCTTTGCGGTTATGGGTTTGTCTCAACCCGTCATACACACGCCGTAACTGGGAGATGGCGTAGTCCGTGTGAGTATCAGAGTCCCAATGGTACCATGTAAATGTCTCCGCCTGCCACAAGGCGTTTGCTAGGCTCTGTGGTGAGGGTCAAACATAGGGGCGAGTGGCGCTGGCCCGAAGCACTCACCTGAATAGCAGAAGCGAAGGTGTGGTCAAGAAAAATTTGCTGTTTGACGAAATCGGGGTAGTTGGTACCAGAAGACCACATCTCGCGGCATTTTAGAGGGAGTCCTCGAAAGCAGGGATGCCCGGAGACCAGAGGATCTACATAAGTTAAGATATACTCGCCCATAAACAGATGAAACAGACCTCCAATATGCATATTTTGACGACTAGCGAGTGCACCGTCCTCTCGTGGGCGTTCTTGGGCAGCCATGGATGCTCGGTGTTGGATGGAAAAAAAACTCTGAATTGGATCACACTTGTAGGCGTCGGTTTGAGTGTGTGTGCGTCGAACACGTGTGGTCGACCGGAACAGATGCTTCATTTCGGGTTCACAAGGTAGGCATAGGTGGCGGTGTTTTGCTTCAAACTAGGGTTCCGTCACGTGCAAGGTTCCGAACTTTCCTCTCAGGCCTGTGATAACGTAGTCAGCCAATTGAATGTGACCATGGTTTATGTTTCAGAACTCCTTACTAGCCATTGAAAGAGCTTAACCTGGGCACAGCGTATGTGAACATCTATATGGGATCATGAATAAAACAGGTACGCGAACAGAGTTTATCTACACTCAAGCATCGAGGCATCCTTCTGAGCACGATGCGATCGCGATCATGTCCGTTCCTATCATCTATCATCTATCATCACCCCACATCCCAAGGGTCTTCCAGGTTATTATCACCCAAGCTCCGTCGTGTCAATAGGTATCCAGCTCCCTTGACTCTAGTGAACAGTAAAAGATAGCCCACGCAATGTATTCTTCCGACAATTTCCGAGTTCAATCAAATGGACTTTCTAGAGATTTCTCATAACGCAGAGGTTTTATGACATAGACCGAGTAATCATGTCATATCTCTATACATTGACTTGTTCGGACCCTCAGTCTAGAGGCCTGAGTACTTGAGTCCGCAGTCTTTGAAAGATACCTGATACACCGCTTTCACGCTTGTTACTCGAACGGGTCCCTGCTGCTGTGAGTTCCCGGCTTGAGGACTGATCAACCGCAAAACACGGTTAACGGATTGCCCCGTATTTCTGCGGTGAGGTCGGCCGCGACACAAAGGACGCTTCTTCTCCTATTTTTTATTCAGATCCTGGGATAGATTGTGTTAGAACAGCCACTTGCAAGAGACGACAGCAGAGATGGTGGACCTCTAACCCCGCTGTGGTCTAGATCTCGGGTCGGAGCGGTAGTTTAGCATGACTGTTGTCCTTCATTGTCGATGGGTCATGTACATTTGCGGATGTCTATCAGGTTGGAGTAGCACTCGCTCATCTCACGACTTGATGGTGGAATTGAGATGCGTCAACGAGCATACTCTACCAGTTTCGTGGACCCAATCCTATCCAATTACTCTCGAAACAAATGCGGGAGCTCCGGACAGAAGTCAATGGCGTCGTGGATCAGCCTCAGGCTTGATTCTATTTCCCCCGGAGTCATTAATCTCTCAGGCTTGCTCCCACTTCATACGCTGGCTGAAGTGAGTGTATAATGCGCTGAGCACCCACCAAAGCCCATTCCCTCGATCCAAACATCGAGCTCTAGATTGACTTTAGTATCGCTACTCCTTGGCTGCGCAAAAGGTCATTCATCATTGTGGCTGGTCCAAAATCTCAACAGAGTTCGGGAGTGCATTTGACGGTGACCCATGATTTCAACTCTCTGTATTTGTCTGGGAGACAAGACCTTCACAAAGCCCCAATGACCAACCTCTGGACCGATCTCGGTGGGAGTATAGATAATCGTGGAGCCTTCAAAGGCACCGAGCCTGCTAAGGTCAATACGGCCGGTGGGGAACGTGTTGCTCATTGGGTCGTCGTTTCTATTCAGGCGTTGGGATCAGTGCGTGAAAGTATACGTGCCCTGAGTCGCATCAAGATCTATCCCAGCTCTAGGGATGGCAGGATCCTATTCACTCGCTGATGCACGCTACAAGGGACCGACGTGCCCTTGCTCTTGCTCTGAAAATTCTAGTAGATAATAGCAGGGATAAGGCTGAGATGAGGTGTGGACTACAGAGAAGAACTAACGGTAGGTTGGGACGTCGACGGGAGCATTATCGATCAACAAGTAGACCTCTGAGAGCGAAGTTGCATAGTACATGTACTTTCCTTCGCCACTCTTAGCTGGACATACGTGTGGACGCTCCCTTTCTTATCCAGAAACTCTCAATAGAGTGAACTTTGTTCAAATTCAATAAGACAAATTTCCGCATGCGTTGGCCATATTTAGTGAGCGTTGTTTTTTAGATTTGACAGGATGATGCTCTTGCAATGGCCGAACTGGAGAAAACGTGACTGAACGCTCATTTCCATGTTACTGTTCCGGCTTTTCCCGCTATCACGACTCCTCTTTCACTATCACATCGACATGCGAACTAACCTCCGTGGTACCTCCTATCATCCCTCTTTGCGGAAAATTATTTCCAGGCGCCCTGTGAACGTTCTCTGAAAATATAGATTTCCTAGTCCCACAAACAGGAACAGCGTCAGTAGTAGATTTCCTAGTCCCACAAACAGGAACAGCGTCAGTAGTGAAATTCTCGATTCTCAAGGTACTTCCGTCAGTAAGACTGGAACTCGCTCCCAGTCGCTACTTACCCACACTGTTTCACAGGAACTAACTGGCTTTGAGTCCTACCCCCCCCCGCTATCTCCAATATCATATCAACGTCTCTACAATGGCACGCGTACGCGCTCTTACCACCGCCAATAATAAGGCATCAGTAATGTTCCCAGTCAACCTTCACCCTCACCACGCTCATACTCGTTATCATAGACCCCTCGTCAGAAACTTGCACGGTCTATCGGTTGTAATATCAATTGTAGAGCTTTCGCAGAATACACTGTCAGTCATGGGAGATCTTAGTGTTCCATCACAAGCGCTTATACGGGATTCAGCGACGTTTGAGAAATCTTGTCAAGGAAGCTTATTTGGCTGAGGGTCTCAAGTCTGTGAAGGAAGTGTCTTCTATCGTTCTTTCCAAGGTAAGCCGTTCGAATTTGGCGTGATCTATCTGATTCACCTGGACTAGGCACGCAAGGACCCTCAGCTAACACAGATGTTTTTATGTGCCGCTCATCCTCGGCGTTTGCCCCCCGCAATCTGGCTTTACGCTAGGGTGAATTCGTATCCGCATCACAAAATGAATAGGCGTCAAAAGGTAAGAGCGAAGCAGGATTTTGATCCACCCTACGCAGTAGCAATGATGGTCTTTCCCCTAGAAATATCGTCAATTTAAACAAGAAGAGGGTGTGGGGCGCGTTATGCAGCCTGCCCGGTTCTCACCCACCTCCAGTCGTCAAGCATCAGCCACTCCAGCACACCTCAAGCGGGAATCCGATTCTGATGTGCCACTGTTATCGCCTAACTCATCTAACTCGCTAGGCACGGTGAGTCTTGCCGGCTTTTTTTGACATGTCCTTGCTAATTCCTAGTGGGAAGGTCCGCAGTTTTCTCCACAGTTGCCGCCCCCCCCTATCTCATTTGCTCTCGACATTCCTCAAGCATGGCGTCCAAGAGAAGTCGCACCTGGTCGCTCTGTCCCAGTGGAAACCTGACGTACGGAGACAGCTCCTTCAAACCATGCGAGTGCTTGGCTCAGGTCGTGCTCGTTCGCGTACCCTGACTTGGTTGGAAGTATCCGCTATTGAGGCAAGACTGATGGAACACAGCTGAAGGCGAGTTGAGATACATGCCGAACATGTCTTGTAGCCATTCCATCGATATTATCTAGTTGCTCCGTTTGTATCTTGAAGTTAGTATTGACTACTCTGGGTCCCTATCGATCTCTCCCAGAGTCACTACATTGATCATACGAGATTATTTTGATTTTTATCTGAGTTATTAAATTTTGAGACTTGGGGTCACCTGAGCGGCTATCACGTTACGTTGGCAGTGCGATCACATGCTATTCTGTACTTACCTTCTTAGTCCTCAAAATCAGAGCCGCCTCTCAGTTAACCACTGATCCAGTTATCTACATAACTGGATGGAGCTTGTATCGTTTCATCCGGTCCGATTATCACTCATGAGTGGCAATAGCGATTCCGCTGGTTGACGCCATGACCTCAGCTCCTCCCCTTCGAAGGCATGGGGCCCCATCCATTGCCCGTATCATTTCTAAACCTCAAGAGAGCTCTTCGGGAGGGACTACCTCAGCTCATGTTACTCGAGTAAGTAACTCTCAAATACAATGTTAAAAATGTATCACGAACTGCTCCCATCGTAGAAAGATCAGTCTCCTTCGGCTGTTGGGTACGATTTGGAAGAGGCTCACCTTCTAATTGAGACCCTAGTGAGTTGGGTAGTCCTTCACACCGACATGCCACCTGAACCATTCGATAGGAGGAAAATTCAAGGAAGCTGGAACTCGAGAAGCTGCAGCTGAAGAGAGAAAACAAAGGTCTCTATATGCAATGTTCCGGTTACGAGAAAAGGTTGGGACATCATGAAGTAAGATTCTTCCTTGTTTCTTCACTCAAGTCTAACCCATTCTTCAACGTCTTCAGGCAGAAAGGCGTGCACTGCAGGTTGGGATCACTGAACTTGACTCTTCACCACGATTTCCTGTTTGACTGCTAAGCTCAGACCTACCTGGCAGAGGCGGTTGGGTCGGTTGGTCAACTCTCTGCTTGCCCGGATGCTGAACCCTCATCTGGATTACTTTTGCAGCGGTCTCATATATCCCCAGGACTGCCTCCCGATGACTTGCGGGCTATGAATTCCCCAGGCCTCCATCCTATCAAGCACGATCATGAAGGACTGAAGGTTGGTCTCGATTGTCCAAGCTCAGCCGTGCATCATGATAACACCAAACCCTTAGTGGGCTCAAAACACCATCACTCAAATTCAAGCCATACGAAATGCTGCTCAGGTAAGTCCTCTAGATCAATAGATATATTCTACCCCCTTAGCGAGTAGGCGCAGGGTGTTAATACAGAATCCCGGAGAGAGGTCTTGCAATCGAGCGCAACCGAAGTCTTAGGTTTGTCAATAGTCACTCTACGTTCCAGCTACTCATTTCCTATAGATGAATACGTTCAGTTACTGGATAATCAGAGCGCCCTTCAGGTTCAGTGGCGAGATTTTCACGAAGCAAAGATCAAACAGATGGTCTATCTTGAGGACAAGACCGTGGAAATGCAACAACATCTTCAGGAGCACTGGAGAGCCGTTCGCGAGTGGGAAAAATCACGCTCTCGAGAGTCTGAAGGTGTGTCCTGAGTTGCCGCAGCTCTCAGAACCTATCTCATCAAGAATCGTGTAGTTATCAAGGACTCCTGTAAATAGCTAGTTCTTGAGAACCATACTTCTCAGATTTCTGACTTCTTGGTCTCAGGTGGGGAGCTTGACCGTCGGCGAGAGATCTTATCTTTACGAGGTCAACTCGCGGGTAAGTACTGACTCTCATCGGAATGAAAATCCTGCTTGACATTTGTCTGGGATAGTTGCTTCGGCCAAAAATCGAATCTTGGAGCATCAACATGAATTGGATTTTGATGCTTTCAAAGGAGACAAAGGTTTCTATCGCGAGCTGCTTGATAACTTGAGATCTGCGTTGCCACTGCAGACCAAGGTTCAAACCCTAGAGGAGAACGCATCTGGTATGACTGCTTGCACTCCTCCGACCACTTATCATCTGATACGAATATACTTTCAGCCTCCTCTATTGAGATATCAGCTTTGAAGGAGAGGCTCGATGTAGCTGACCGTACCGAGCAATCCCGGTTAACAATCATTGACAATCTCGAGACCAAGATGAAGGATAGAGAAATCGCCCTGTCAAGTTCGTGCGTTTGTATATGCAAAGCTCCTTGGACCTTGACGTTGCCTCGTTACAGATTCGGAGAATGAGATCCGGATCCTCAGCGACCAGTACAAGGCCGAGAAGGAGTGTTCGGAGTCTCAAACCATAGCTGTACAGGAGCTCAAGGTTAGGAATAGTACCTTGCAGGAGAACGCATCTGGTATATCTCTATCTACAACGACTAACTACCCCAGTTATCTAACTTGATTCCTTTTATTTAGCCCTGTCCGCCGAAATATCTTTTTGGAAGGAGAAACTGGGCGAAGCTGACCGAAATAATCGATCCCAGGGAGCGGCCATCGACAATCTCGAGACCAAGATGAAGGATAGAGAAATCGCCCTGTCAAGTTCGTGCGTTTGTATATGCAAAGCTCCTTGGGCCTTGACGTTGCCTCGTTACAGATTCGGAGAATGAGATCCGGATCCTCAGCGACCAGTACAAGGCCGAGAAGGAGTGTTCGGAGTCTCAAACCATAGCTGTACAGGAACTCAAGGTTAGGAATAGTACCTTGCAGGAGAACGCATCTGGTATATCTCTATCTACAACGACTAACTACCCCAGTTATCTAACTTGATTCCTTTTATTTAGCCCTGTCCGCCGAAATCTCTTCTTTGAAGGAGAAACTGGGCGAAGCTGACCGAAACAGTCGATCCCAGGCAACGACCATCCAAGATCTGGAGGTAAGGCTGGAAGCCGCGCACACTAGTACTTCTGATAAGTCACGTTCTGTCTCTGGACATATTTGTTCATCTTCTTTTTCTTCTAGGCTCGACCCAGGAGATCGAGAGGCTCAGTGACCGTCTATCAAGGGAAGAGGCTCTCAGGCATTCAGAATCAATTACTACTCAGGAACTCAGAATCAAGGTTTCCAAATTGGATCATGATCTTTCAGGTACCTTGCAACAGCCCACTGAACGCTGTCCTTTCACTCTGAGCCCCGTGTTTTTGCAGCTCTATCCAGTCACGCTTCCTCACTTCAAGGACAGCTTGAAACTGAACGAAATCGTGATACCGCGCGGTTGGAGGAGATTAACAGCCTGCGCAATGCGATTGACATCTCACTCACAGGCATAAACGGTAAGTCTCAACCATGACGTCCACCTGGAACCGTTCATCTAACTTTATGCAAGCCACCACTTTGGAGATGAGGAGAATGACCGCCCTTCAGGAAACCGAGAGCAGCGTCAACATCTCCCATGCGGATGTCATCGATGGGCTACAGGCCGAAAAATCACGTCTGAAGGAAGATCTCGCCAGTGAGTCCTTGCTCGATAGATCGCTTTATGTATCGGCTTCCTGACTAGTTGCAGATGAATTTGACTCCCTTATTCTCATGCTCGATGCAAGTATGAGCAAGCCCACGACGATGATGACAGACGTGGGTACGTCTCGTCGAGCGGCAATTCAACGGATGAGGTCTTTGGCCGCTTTGCTTCGAGGAGAAAGCTGGCATGACGAGGGCGAGTCAATGGAGGGCGTCGGGGATGAATGGATGGGTTTGTCAGCGACCTGATCCTTCCAAACTTCATCCTCATCGCAAGTAATCTCTTAGGCGATAATACGCCTCAGACCTCTATTCCAGGGCCTCGAGGCAACGAGCACTGCAGCTCGCCAAGTTCAACGCATGCAATAGCTTGTCTCGATGGCGTCTCTTCTGGTAGGAATCATTTTTAGGATCTTAGCCATCTTCGTCAAATCTTATTTTCTGGTTTCATAGTCGAGACCCGTGAGCCCAGCACGAGAAAATGGCCGTACACAGACGTAAGGAAACAAGGGGAATACAACGCTTGCTCGGGGATCGATAACCCTGGAATGGGATCAACAGGTTGGAGGAAGTCTTGATGTATTTCCCTTCTGTTGATGCATGCTCTCCCTAGACCTAATATCGCTCTCGGGGAAAATGAGCAATAGTTCACAATTCCAGCCACTTGTGTCCGCTCAAGCTGAAACCAAATTCTCTGGAGATGTCATCGGTCGGCGACCATTTATTATCAAATACCATTAGGTCATTCGATTTACTCAACTGCAGGTACGACGGACAAGGATCAGGAAATGTCCCAACTGCTTGAATTACAGAAGAACGTCAAACGTCTGAGCGACGACGTGCGCGAGCGCGATGAAAAACTGTCAGGTATCGCTATCATCTCCATGGTATTGCGTCGCCTCAGACTGATCTGACTGATTTTCTTTTAGCTTCATCAGCAACATCAAAGAGCCTTCAGGACCAGTTGAACTCAGCAAAGATCCTCAGCGACTCTCAGTCGAAAAGCATTGAAGATCTCCATACAAAGCTGACGACTTCTGAGACTGAACTATCCTGTCCCATTTTTTTTTTCCGTACCCGATGTGAGGGCTGATATCATTCTTGCGTAGTGTCCCACGAAAAGCTCGCTAGCGTGACTGAGCAGCTTACATCTGAGCAGACGAAAACTGCGGACCTTGAGATCCGCGTGGATAAACTCAAGGCCGAGTTGTCTGGTGAGGTTCTACCAAGATATCATGTTTTAATCCTGGACTGACTGACTCTGCGTGCTCCAGTCTCATCTACGAAAAATCTCCAGCTGAGCGACCAGGTTTCCTTACAGGGACGGAAGAGTGACACGCAGAGCGCAGCCCTTAAGGTATTGGAGATCAAGCTCCAGAGCAAAGTGCATGAATTATCCCGTAAGCTAGCTCACGCTTTCCTCTCCCAATTCGTTCCTTGATTCCGACCGCTTCGGATCGCTGCAGAGGCGCTTGATGACCTTGAATCAGAGAAGCAGGGCGTGGAACGCCTGAAGGACAATATGCGCCAGAGCGATGAAAAGCTGTCAGGTATCGCTATCATCTCCATGGTATTGCGTCGCCTCAGACTGATCTAACTGATTTTCTTTTAGCTTCATCAGCAACATCAAAGAGCCTTCAGGACCAGTTGAACTCAGCAAAGATCCTCAGCGACTCTCAGTCGAAAAGCATTGAAGATCTCCATACAAAGCTGACGACTTCTGAGACTGAACTATCCTGTCCCATTTTTTTTTTCCGTACCCGATGTGAGGGCTGATATCATTCTTGCGTAGTGTCCCACGAAAAGCTCGCTAGCGTGACTGAGCAGCTTACATCTGAGCAGACGAAAACTGCGGACCTTGAGATCCGCGTGGATAAACTCAAGGCCGAGTTGTCTGGTGAGGTTCTACCAAGATATCATGTTTTAATCTTGGACTGACCTTTCGCACTCCAGACTCATGTAAGAAAAATCGCCAGTTGAGCGATCAAGTTTCCTTACAGGGACGGAAGAGTGACACGCAGAGCGCGGCCCCGAGAGCATTGGAGATCAAGTTCGAGAGCAAACCAACTCAGTTATCCCGTAAAATCAATCCCTCTCCCTCAATGTGGATTCCCTTCTGACTCCTTTGTATCTCGACAGAGCCTCCTAGGGCACCCGAAAATACCCCCGATCTTCACGAATTAAAGGAGAATGTGCCTTGCCTGCAGAGCTACAAAGAGCAGATGCCAGGTACCGCTCTCATTCCCCCTCCATAATCGCCGATAATAAATCTACGACCTTGGGTCCTAGTCCCATATGACCCACCCCAAGCTTCCATGGCCGCAAAATGTTGCCAGGCTGTACAAACTTTGAGTGCCTCCCCACCCAGTGATGCAGCCGAATCACATCTCCCCAACGGTGCATCTGATCTCTTCTTTCTACATCCATCGACTCAGACCTATCCTGTTAAACAGTGAACGCCAGCGTTCATCAAATTCGTGCTGAGTATCAACAGCCTGCCCTTACTCAAGCAAGTACAGCTCACTCCGCCCTCTCTAAGGCAGCTTTTGACATTCCATTTTGTCACCTCCCAAGAAGGATACAGATGACCTAGATCCCCAGTGTTCATCAAGTGAAACCTCAGCAATGCGTTGCGGTCTGCTTCAACAAAAGCTTCTACTGGCTGAATCTAATCTTCAGAGTATACGCTGATACACAACATCCAAAGTGCTCAAGGACTCACTACCTCTTCCTTGTCATAGAATCTAACGCACGAGCTGACGAGCTGCGAGGCTTTCTCGAAGACGCCGAAAACTCAAATGATAAATTAAACAGTCAAGTGGACGACCTCCTTGAAGAGGTGATTGCCCTCAGATCCCAAATTTCCGGTGAGCCACCATCCGCATTTCCTCCTTGGTTGTATCTTTTTCCTCACAACTCGTCAACGTAGAGCGATTTTTAGATCTGACTCAATCGCTGAGTATCGATCCTCAGCTGATTGTCTCTTATTTCGCAGATATGCAATCCCATATGACCTCGGCTATTCAGCACGGTGCCCCTTTGGATCGCTGCGCAAGTCCCGTTGATAGTTCTACTAGGGGTCTTTTCCGATCGCGTCTGTTCCCTCACTCTTCAATTAAGCGGATCCCAAGCTGAAGCGTATTTCCTTCGTCTCTCCAAGTAACTATTGTACCCACTGCATCTAGCTCCGAGCCCGCTGGTTGCACAGAAGCTGATGTCGCGAATCACTTAGAAATCTCTTCCACGCCTACTTTGACTGGTAGGTGGTAGTCTCCTCAATTCTGGAATCCTTCGACACCACTAATCATCCCTTTGTTCTTCAAAGACGCCTCCACAATGGACCAGGAACCTACGGGCCGTGTCAAGATCGCCGCAGGAGTGCAGACCGCGCCAACGCAGCTCGAAACGGATGGATGTGCTGGTTCAGGACAAGCTGGGAATAAGGTCACGGAGAACATATCGTTATCTGCACTTCTGCAGCTAGTACAATCGGAACTGCATCGGCTTTACGACGAGGCCACTTCTGTTTCCCTGATGGTAGGTTGGACTTTGTTTCAGATTGTTTTTTTGTGTCTTTCATGCCTCACATTCGTATAGGAATTACCGTTGGAGGAGGTCGGGAACCCGTCGGCTACGCCTGAAGTTCCGGAGCCAGGCGGCTCTCTTCTACGTGTCTCAACATCGCTGCTGGCTTCTTGCCCCTCCGTGGCGGACTTGATCTCTAGAATCTCCTCTTTAATTTGGGACAGCGCTCATGCCAGAGCCTGCTTGCAGGTGGAATGTTAACCATCATGAGCTCTATGCGTACTAAACACATCTTTAGGCCAAGGTACAGGAGCTCGACGATAAATTGTCCAAGTCCCATCGAGACCTAGTGAGCCACGTTATCCTTAGTTTTATAGTTCCTTCTGCTGATCGTCATAGCTCGATTTAAAGACTACATACCGTCGACTCGACAAAGAGTACAAGCACTTGCAAGTCACTTTGACTCGTCGAGTGGAAAATTACGAGACTACTTGTAAAGAAATGGTTTCTGAATTATCAAGGCTCCGGCTTTCAGTGCAGCCGCCAGAGGGTACGGACGGATAGACCTCACCATCTTTTTTTGTTTAAACTGTAATTTCTTCCGGGAACATCGTGAAACACCATCCTTAGATGAAAACCCTCACTTCAGCGACCGAATCATCATATCCACGAGGAAGATCCCGTGATAACATAGGGAACCACCTGGGAGGTCGAGACCCAGGCTCATTACAGATATTCTATGTAGCCTCCGTAGCCTCCTAATCAAGCATTGCTGGAACCGTAACGTATCCTGTGTCTCCTATTCCTTCGAGAGTTAAGAGATGCATTCAAGTCTGCTTGGTGCGTCGGGTTCGCTGTCTTGCCAGCAGGCGGAACCGCCCCTCAAGGCAAGGAGGCATGTACTACGCAGAAGCTCCCGATGAGACAATCGATTGAATATATATACGGCTCGTGAGGCAAAGCTGAACAGTCCACCTAATACCGGAAAACGAGTCGTGAACAGAGACTCGGAAACATGCAACGGACGTCCGCAACTACAGATAGGATCCACCTCCACTGGGTCCCAATCCAACGATGTTAGCTGCTGCGGCAGACTGGAAGGCCTCCACTGCGTTCCTTGGCGGAGGTCGTGGGCGTAGTGCCGGAGGCAGCCTAATAGTCGCTCGGCTTAACGCTGCTGCTGCATCGATAGTTCGACACCGGGCCTTTAGTTGCTTCAACCGACCTCTTATGTAGTCTTCTATTGGCCAGTCGTGCTCGTATCGGTCAGCCAAATAAGTGAATCTGGACTTGGCCTTCGAGAGTTAATGGGCGTATAAGTGGCGTCTGAAAAAGAAAAGGCTCACCTCATCCTTGATGAATTGAACCTTTGCGGGGTCCTGTGCTTGTAACGCTAAGCGGCCGTCGAGGCTGTTTTCAACTAGGCCCTGAACAAATTTCTGTGATGAACTTGTATTTCAGAAGCGTGAAGAACAAGACCAAAGACAACTTACCATGATTTTCTGGTGCTCTGAATTCGATAATCCTAACTGTGATTGCAAGCAGTAACCCCCTCGCGATGGCCTCGCAAGCTCTCCTTTTGGCTTAGGAATCAGAACTGTGACATGCGATCTGGTCCCACTGGAGCTCCTGGCTACCAAAGCATTCCCTGTGGACGGTTCACGTCTACTACGAATCGAATAGGATCAGACACTTAACAGGAACAACACTGGACAACTTCACCGTTCATTCGCTGATACCCCTACTTTGTCCGAGACTGGGAAATACCTGTGATCGATGCCGACTAAAGGGGCACTGGTGTATAATGGGATGTGCTCTAAAGCAAGAGGGTAGTCAGGAGTACCGAACAGCATCTAGTCACAGCAGTGTGGAAAGAGAACAGTCTACAGAAGATGGTTGTGTCGAAACGATGAGAGTTACTCTGGAACAGTGGTGAGGCCTGTGTCACACGTGTACGCGTGGGGCACCTCAGAGTATCAGCAGTTTTACATGAGGAAAGCGCAAGTACTATGTAGGCTAGACATTTGTAGAGTCGCCGAGCCTATCATGACTGGAGCCAGTTCTCACCGGGGCTCAGATTTCGTCACTTTAAATCCTCAGTGCTAGGAGTTTCTAAACTCTTGCTAGTCTTCGTCCGTGGTATGGCTATAATAGACTAACTACTAGACTATAGACTCCCAGTCAGTCCCTGTAGATTCGAGTCCGCGCTGTGAGCCTGTCCAACTGGCCGTTTCTACAAATATACCCAAGTCATCCATTCAGATCCGTCTATATGTGTATACAGTTGCGATATCGTCGATACGCCAATCAATTGGTGATAAGCTTGTAAACAGAGTAGGAAGCGGAGCACATGAGGACTGAATGAAGACGATTAGCAACTTGAAGAATCTTACTAGGGCGGAGAGATGGAACTCACTGAGCATGGAAATACTTCCAATAAAACCACCACGAGTGTTCCTCTGCCACAAAGTAACAATAGTTGGTTAATATGAGGATCTGAGAACGCGGGATAGGACAGACCTTGGCTGGATCACCAGTCGCGTATCCTAGCGTGTACAAAACACGAGAGACGCTCCAAACGCCAAGGGCAGAAGCAGCAAAGCTGGGCCAGTAAAGAGCGGTCAAGAGTGTACTAGAGCGCAACTGATAAGACTTTCCCGCTTCAGTCACAACGAGGCAGATGGTGGGACTTGCGTGACGAGCATAGCGGGCAGAATCTCGAGAGTGTGTTGATGAGCACCTATTAGGAAGTTGGTCGAGTATCCCAAAGAGCGAAGAATGCATATCTCACGCTGAGCACAATTGAACTGTAGAGCAGCTCTGCTAGCCTCCACTTCCGCCTTTTCTGCATAAACTAGTAGAAAAGTCTCGGTTAAACGACCGAGAGCTAGCGCAAGCAGAATTCCAATGTGTATACTTCGGGGTAAGTCAATGTCCGTAGCCTTCCTGTAGCTACTGACGATGCTACTTTGTACAGTGGTGAGGAAGACTGTTGACAAGAAAGCGGCAGCGACGTATTGAGCGCTGCAGAGCCTTGTCTTTAACCGAACTAGCCAAGAGTAGGTAAATATGTAAGCGATGGCGTACCCGTTAGGAATGGGGATGGTAGTGGGCATTGCTTTGCAGGGGCGCAGCTGTGTTCAGGGGGAAGGCCTACAGTGGGAGCGGTAGAAGAGGGAGTGAGTCACTAGCAGAAGTTTGAATCACTCACGATCTTGCACAGGGAGTTTTTATCTACTAGATACGCGTCCGGATCTGGGCCCAATTCTATAGATCCGAGTCCGAGGGAACTCATGTTACAGTACTGCTAGTGACAGCGAATAGGATTCCTCAAGACTATTAATATTCCAAGTGCAACGTGTGTATCTTCCGATTTTCGAGATGGATGGACACCGTCCTTTGTGATTACGAGTATTGCCAGTATGATCACTATTACCAACTACCTTGTGCGACCAGATTCTCAGCCCATATAGCAATCAATGCAAGTTCCCCAATGAGAATCAGCAACAGAATCGCAAATAGTCCGAGCCACAGCTCAGTACCCAAGTCGAGGATATATTGCCATTCAGCTGATCCATTTCGGGATCTCTGAGAAGCACGTAAGCATGGGTAATGCATATTATCTCGGCCAAGCTTACACCAGTTGAGCGCACTGTGAGACCTGTCGGTTATTGTCAGTTCCCCGCGGGTGAGTAGAGCAATGTAGAGGAGGTCTTGTCTCACTGAGTCTGTAGTGTTCACCTACGTGCTCATCTTCTCTCATCGGTTTCACTTGAGCCTCGTTCAGAATATCCAATCTTGTGGTGAAAAGGAAGCCTGAGGATGGTGGAAGTTGCGACGAGAGTCCAAGTGTGAGTCGTCTACACGATGACTAGTGGATGATAGACAAAAATACTAACGTGTTTACGGTAACACACACCGCAATAATTATAGACCTAAATTCTAGACCTAGAAAAAATCTGCTTTAAGTGTGAGATCCTGATTTGCGGGATAATAAATTAGAAGTCAAAGAGTCTCGCACTTATCTTGCACCTTGAGGTCTCAACGCCAAGTGGAGTCCTGCAGAGTCTAAGGAACCGTTTGTAAAGGCCTCGGTGCAACAGAAGCGACCTTGTGGTATACGTGGGGCGGCATGAGTACTATGTGATGGAGAACTCGCGGATGTCAGGCCGTAGGATAAGAAACGAGATATCACCACTAGACCAGGATACGGACCGTCCAGAACACGGTCATCCGAACTCCGCAGTAAAACAGAAACCCGGAGCTTATCTGAAGCAAAGGACCGCTTGGCTTCTGGAATACTACAGCCCTCGTGCTTGGGAAGGAAAGCCTCAAATTCAAAAGCTGCCTCGAAGTTGCAATGAGGTCTCGAGGCTGCCGGTTGTATATTGAATGGAATTTACGGAGTCAGATGCACTATATGAATAAGAATACCGTGACTGCAGGTATAAAATTGACGTAAGACTCAGATCCTCCAAGCCCCATACGATCTCTGGCCCTGTTCTTGCCCATTCCGATCTTGACCTCGCATTTGAAGGTCCGAGTCCACTTCATCATAGTTGTCTACTCTTTGCTCAGCCTCTTCCCAGGCCATAAGGTCATCATAATGACTCACGACCTGCAACATACTACTGTTCCTATCTCTTCAGACCCCTTATTATCGATTTCTAATAGGCTCCTCTCCTTGACCGAAATCATCGCTACCATCACCAATTCCTCATCCACCTTGCGGGGGCTAACACTCACTGATGCTCAGCTTGCCTCGGTCATCGACGAGACTGACGATTTGAAGTTATTCATCCTGGACAACAGTATACTTTGTCTTTCATTGCCCATGATATACGCCTTATTTAGCCCTTAACAGACTCAAAGAATCTCTGGAGGTTGGTCAGACGTGACGACTATCTTGACTGGCATCTGATGAAAGAGTTGGTGCCAGAGGACCCGGTTGCTGCTGCGCCTTTTAGAGTGATCGGAGGAATTGATTCCATGAAGGGGCTTGACGACTGTAAACATCCTGCCGAAATCGTGCTCATCAACCGAGAGATAGTAGTCTTATCTCTGGTTACTGTCCTCTTCTCCCTGACGTTCGCTGTGTTCCTCAAACACATATTTTGAAGTTCTTCACCGCTTAGCACTACCACATCCGCTAGTACAGCCTCTTGTATTCATCTGTAGTTGACGACCTCGTTGACGCCTCCTTTATTATTATGTGAGACCAGTAGCATTGCAAGAACAACCGTATGTTCGTCCCCCAAGCTGTGCTTCAAGTGTTACTAGTGTTAGGATTGACCAAAGTTTGAGGCAATATTTGTGCATTCGGTATCAGTGTGAAAGCTGAGAGAGAATCTAGCATATGCATGGAGCTCCTCAGGACCTTGTGAGCTTGTAGATAGTGATCCTGACGGTATCAATAGTCTATTTCTCTACCCGCTATCGTAGCCCCGGATACCTCCGCCAAGATGAAGCCTCCGATATTGCTCTTTCTTTGCTGCCCCTCCTTATGCGATGTATGCCCAAGGTGAGACTCTAGTACGTAGGGATGTGAGCGGTACCATCTCATGTAGGCTCATGCTTCTTCTCCAGAATCATTAAATATCAGATTTCTCTCGTACTGCCTTTCAGTGCGTTCGGTTCTGCTTGGGAGATCCTGGTCTTAATGCGCAAAGGGTGGTAATTCAAAGGAAAAGAGGAATATTGTCCACATTCCCTATCAATGCGCAGCTCTCTGCATCTTGATCTGATGCTCGGTGTACATGGATGATGGAGTACCCGCTGGGCACTCAGCGTCAACAACGCATCAGTAGTACCCTCTTCACAGGAGTGGAACACGCCGTGTGCACGCGGCGGCCCGACAATTCAAAGCTGGTTCGAATGGTCATTGTACTGTTCTGGAACAATCATCCACCTCTAACGCTGAAGCAACTATCACCCAGGTTAGGTCCATATCTTGAAGCGATACTGAACTTTCAATGGATGAAGGGGACTCCAGTACCAACGGACTAGCACCTCCTTCAAGTTTGAGATAGACGCAGTGGAACGCGTTTTACGCATGTTCAACTTCGCGGTCACAAGCAGTACACGCCAGGATCGTCTTGCCATTGGTGGGTACTCACAAGTTTCTCTAGATAAAATGAATTCCGCTAGATGGACGGATGGGGACTTATAAGGTTGAGTCAAGCTTCGCAACCCCCATCGCACCCATTCGTTCGCTCTTCCAGTGCTATGATCTCACAATTTCTCCTTGACTTATACCAAAGCTATACAGGGCCTTATCGACACCTCCTCACTCTTTTGGGACCCATCGACGCTATAACATCGCTTGCCTTTTCGTTGGATAACCAATTTATCGCCGCTGCAGGTCAGCACGCTCATTCTCGAATATTTTCCCGAGTCTCAAGAATGATCTCTCCTTATGCAGGCTACAGCGGTATATTGATATGGAAGATAGGGGGAAATTTCCAGGCGGTAACTCTGCCTGATTTGGCAATGACTGGCCCGGCACACGCAGCAGAAGACAGAGTTACGACATGTGCTTGGTCGTATTCCGAGAATGGTGGCCAGCATATCATTGCACTGGGAACTTTGGCCGGTGCACTACACATTTGGAGGTGGTACGAGGATAGGGACGTAAGTTGTTGATCTCATGCTGGCATCGATGACCTGCGGGACTGACTATCGTCAGGCTTTTGTGTCGGTTGCGACAGCAGATATAGCAACACCAGCCCCGTCCAGCGCATCCAGTCGCCGGGCAACCCAAGTGACCTCGGTCGACTTCAAGGAGGAGACGGTACCTGTGGGCGGGAGCACGGTCCTTGTTGTAGCTTCTAGCGACAGTATGGTCCGGGTGTACGAATTCTTTCCGGATACCAAGAGGATAGAGAAACTACACCAGCTGTCCCTCGAGTTTATTCCTAGATCTGTTAGGTTCATACGTGATTCCGGTTGCTTTGTCGTGTTTGCCCAATTTTCTGGTAAACTGTAAGCTCACCTCTTTCGATTCATGCAGGGAGCTCTCCCTTCATTCAACTCACCGACCTCCGACCCTCTCTAGGGTCCACTTTGATTATACCACGGGAGGAGAGCGTCGCTCCTGCCCTGCTCCAGACCCCATGTACCACTTTGCTCTTTCTATGCGGCTAACTGGTATTGATCTCCATTACGCAGGGGCTGCGTCTCATTGAACCGAAGCAACACTCAGTTCGTTGCTTGGAAGGGGAACAATAGGTTTTGTTTGTGTAGCGTGCAAGATGGTATTCAGCAGAAAGAGTATAATCTGGGGGACTTGCATTGGGCCGTGCCTTTTCAAAAGCAGATCAGTTTTACCATGGGCGATCGTTATCTGCTGGCTGGATCAGATCAGAAGAGGGCGGTTTTACTGGAGGTGGAGTCTGGGGCGATAGTCCAGATGTTCAGGTATCCTATTGAAGGGAATCTCGTTCAAACCGTAGAGGTCAGTGTTTGCTAGCCATTCTAGAGATCAGCTCAGACTGAACCATTTGTGAGCACAGGCTCGTGGTGACCTCATAGCTATTGCGGGGTCAGAGTGCCATCGCCCAAGCGCGGTGGTCATCTACAAGCAGCGTCGTTCCCCGTGGATCGTTCCGGCGGGAATGGCAGAGCAATACCAGGTAGCATTCTCGTTCCAACTGGCAGTTCTCGTACTCGTTTCTCTAGCGGTTGGGATTATCACTATGTCATGGATGCAAGGCTCCCTTCGACACCTTGATTGTATCTCCAGACAGGCAAAGATGGATCGACCCGCCGCAAGTCCAATCGCACGGGTCCTCTGGTACGCTTACACAGTGAGTGGGTTGCGTGGGGTGTTCCGTTCAGACAAGTCATCACATCTGCAGGTTGTTGGATACACCATTCAGAAACTGCGCGGGGTTGAGGTTGCTCATTGTGGCGCTTCAAACGATCACGGTCTTCAGTATCTCAGGAAGATCTTCGGGAGGGGCGGATAGTACAGCAACGGAAGGGCGGCTCACGAAACATGTCTTTACGTTGGTAAACCTAGTGAACCGCGTCCATATTAACCATGACTTAATTTGGTATCTGCTATCCTGACGCTGAGAAGAACTTCGTGAGATGTATCGTCCATGGGATTCATCGTATTGAGTGTGACGTGGAGACTTCATGGCGCCACTGGCCACAAACAGATTACGGCGAGGTCAAGGGCTCTCGAACAGTAGATTTGTTGCTTGAGGTAATACCAGTCCAACTCTCCCATGAGATATGGGGGATAGGAAGTGTATTTTCTAGCTGGCCGCTGTTAATGGCATCCATAATCAATAAAAGTATCACAGAACGATATACTTCATTCACGGAGTTTACAATGCGTATTGAGCGGGCTTAGCGGAGCTCGGCCTTCGCTCTGACAAAATTGCGCTACCTAAACTCTTCTCTCGCGCCAAGAATACATTCCTAGACCAAGAGAAGAAGAAACTGGTGTTCAGCTGAGGGGATAGAGGCACAGGACGACGACGACGATAGATGTTTTGGTGAAGTGTCCACGAAGCTGAGACTTAGCTGGAGCCCGGTGCCAGAGGGCCACCAGTCGTTGTGTAGTGGAGTGAGTGTGCTTATAATATCTAGGACGAGATGCATACTCGGCCTAGCCAGATCCCCTGCACGACTCTCCAACACTGTTTACGCGGTGTGCTCTCTTCAAGATCGAGGGGGAAAAACCTATAAAAAAACTCTGAGCGAGACGAGAACAAAACGATAGATCCTGAGTACAATCTCTTGACAGTAACTATTTCCTTCACTGGACTGCGCCTTGAGCAAGTGACCCCTGGCTCCATGAATCGTCCACAGGGTACCGAAACCGGAAACTAAAAGCCTGCCTTCTAGGGTATACGAAGTTCTGGAATATGAAATCCTACGCAGAGCAGGATCTGGCTAGGATATCGACCTATAGCAAATGTTCAAAGCCGTTCATATCAACCAGAGCAGAGTGTACGAGTACCTTGTCCTTTGTCTTCGATACATATTTGAACTTTTGCTTTCAGATCTTGGCCGTATTCAAAAACCATCACAGTAAGGACTCTGTCGGAGCTTCAGGATGAATCAGTGCCAGAGTAGATGACCACAGACCAGCGGCAACTCCTCGGGCTGTGGAATCAAGCCCTGGGATTATTCTTCGTAACTGGTCAATAAAAGCCGTCAGGAATTTATCTGGAAGGACTCGTGAGCTATACTCTTAGCCGCTAAAGGGACGAGGCAGAATACCATGTTAATGCTTCTGCAATAGAGATTGAGTAGCGTAAGAGAAGAGGGGCATGAAGTGAGCACAGATTAGCTGTCGTGGAAAACCCAGAGTTATGCGCTGTGCAGTGTAAGGATTCTAAGGAAGAGCCTGGTGGAAGTTTCGCTGTAACCCCGGGCCGAAAATGCAGTACTATATCACTTGTTACAAACGCTCATTGATCCGGGTAGACTGTATTCATTCCTCACCTCAATTACCGTCACGGTGTTCCTTGCACAGTCAGTCTTTCTCGAGCTCATGATCTCGAGCAAACAGTGGATGATGAAAGCAAGAACACCTGCGATGACTCCAGGACAATTTCCCCTATGCTAGCTTAGACATACCGTCGCTCTCATCGGCGCTTTACGTAAGCTTTCAAATCACTGCAAATACTGCAGTCGTGGCGTGGTCCAGAATGCAACTGGACTCTGGCCCCAATCGAAGACTGTTGGACCTGAAGGTGTCCGGATACATCTTTTGTGAGGCTAGGTGTGCTTCCCACACTACGCGTAATGAAACGCAGCACCTTTTCAATCATTTCGCGTCTCATTTTTCTCGTCAGAGCTGTGCGCTCTTGAATCCCTAACAACTTCGTCGACTCTCTCCCACTTCATACCTTTCCCTTTGCCCTTGTCCGTCATGATGTCGTTGCACACACACCGCCCTGGTTGCCTCCCATGGGCTCAAGTTGTCTTCGACACTGGCTCCGACCTCGCGGGCTCTGTATGTAAGTATATTATCAACGATTATCTTTGTTCAGAGTGACGGTTCATACAGTTGTCAGCCCGTCATTTTTACCGCGCACCCGCCTTCAAGACTATCATCTTCATACTAGCCGTACGAGCTAGGACGAAATCCACGTTGCGCATCCTATACGATTAACCCAGTCTGGTTCAACACTACTGTGCTTGACGCTGATATGAACTCAGATCAACGGTTCTGGGATATGTGTGTAGCTCTGCTTGTTCGTAGCATGGCTCCCTATTATGGGTAGCCCTTCTCACTACCTCAGATGCCGCGCCTCGCGATATGAGGCACAAGTCCGCTCCGTGGCCCCTGCCAGTGCCGGGAGGAATAAACTTAGCATTTATATTTCATCCTCTTCACATGGCATTGCTCGGTGCTGGGACTGAGCAGTGCTGGCGACTCGTTGGCACCAAGCACCAGACTTGACATGCACGAGTTCTGCTGGAGTACGATTTGTGATTGTGGAGAAAATATAGTTTCCGACATGTGCAGATCTCAGCGGGAGGATAGTAGTTGTATTCATCTCACTCCTTGAACGACCAGATTCGTTTCTCGTGGGATTCTGTCATGTGCGTGCCCCGAGGCTACTCCCTTATCCTATCAATCATTCATCTTTGTCCAGTCGAAAAAATGCCACTTTCACTGAGCCCTACGATCGTTATACACCACCACAATCCCGCTGGTGCAATAATACCCCCACCCCTTCCAGATGCTGTCAGCCTGACCATGGATGCTAGCAAATTACCTCGGATCCTGGAACTTGTGACCAGAACACTTCGATCTCCCCCAGGAAGAGCTCCGCTCTGCGTCTTATCGCTTCACACAGCGCTGTGCCTCATATATCGGACCCATCACGAATCCTTCTCGACCCGTTTCGCCAAGGATCATCCCGACGTACTCGCTGCGATCATCGACTTCGCATTTCGAAACGATGACATCCAGAAATTAGACTCTTTGGAACGCGATCTCACCCCCTGCAGATGCGAGCTCACGGTAAAGCTTATGGGCGATCTTCATCCTCGACATGGTCAAATTGCTTCAGAGCAAGAGAAAAGCCAGCGAACCCTCTTCCGCCCGATTGGAAACCTCCTCTTTGATGTGATACGAGCGGTGTTGTTCGGTGTGATCCAAGGGGGGAAAATGGATAGGATAGTGGAGGGTCAAAGCGAGAGACCAAAAGATAGAGGCCTTCGCCGCATAACTTTCTACCTGCTTCAGGGCCACCTCACGATGTTTCGTGCATGTCAGAGCTGGTTCAATCAATGGATCTGCTGGGGTGCAGCTAGGTATCTAACATTCATCTCCAAGATATATTCCCCGGCATTTGCACCGTACATCGTCCAGGTTTCTGGCCAGGATCTCGTGCTTAGCGTCGTAAAACGGGCTGCCGTCATCATACACGAGGTCTCCAACGATAAGTCGACAACTCCCATCACAGATCCCGACAGCGCACTATCTACCCTTTCCGATGCGTCCGGATTCGTCGAGGCGCTGTTGAACTGTAAAGCAGATATCCAGCAGAAGGTATTCAGCGCTCACGCTAGGCAACTTTACCAGACGATCCGTGGTTTTATCAGTGACGCCCAAGTACGTTCAGCAGCGCTCCCAGGTTCCTCGATGATCCGGGCCATTGTCTGTCCTACGTTCGCCAAAGCTGGTCTTCACATCTACAACCAGTCAAAAGGGATGGATATGGGACCCATCGACCCTCTCCTGCAACTACACGCACGCAATAGCGCCCCTGTGGTTAAACTTCCGTATCTGAGGCTGTTCAAGTTATTGTGTCGGATGCGGGATAATAGAAGATGCTCGAATCGAGACTGTGGTTAGTTCATCATTGTTTGGAACGGTGATCGAGGGATCCTGACGGCATCTCGTACAAGCGACATATCCACAGAGCCCATCTCAGTCATTCCAGAAATGCTCTGGTTGCAAGGTCTTCGCCTACTGTCAGAATCAGTCGTCCCGTTTTCTCACAAACCCAAGTTATATTCATGCCCCCTCTCCACAGGCTCTAGAACATGCCAAAGACTGGCGTGGCGAGCTCCTGAAGCGCCCCATAAGTCGAGCTGTCAGGACTGGGCGAACCTTTGTTCTGTGTGGCCTCGTCAGTTCATGGATATGCAGGAAGTTCTGGGTGCTCAGGGTTTCACTCCAGATAAGGTAGAAGTCAAACTATGCCAGTTCGCAGTTCCTCTCGGCATTCGTAGGCAGCGTATCTTAGAGCTATCAGGTATTTTGGAATTGTACAACGGCCGATGATCTACTCGAATCTACAATATGCCAACTTTCCTCTCACCGCACCGTGGTATCTCAACTGAGACCTCTTCCGGTTTTCGCAGAGCCAGCAGCTAGAGCGAAGGTTTGGCTCAAGGTACTTGTATTGGACTATTTCAACACTTATTAGTGTGGTGTTCGTACAGCGATTCGCTCAGGCGCCGCCTGGGAAATGAGGGATAAAATACTGGTACCACAATAACCCCGGCTGATCCTTCCCCGCTTCGCTACAGCCCTTGCAAGATTCGGTTCCTCTTGACAGGATGAGGAAGACTAAGTAAGCGAACTCAAGGACAATAAGCTGGGTGATGAGCGCAGTCCACATGGCCAATGAATTGATTCGACGACCAGTCCGAGGCTGTCGACTGAGACGATATTCTGGAGTGCGGTCACGAGCAGCCGTGCGGTCTGATTTGATGATCAACGCCTGTGCGGGAGCTGGGGCCTTGAATTCACGGGGAAGAATTAGAAATTTAACTCGAAACCCGTATCCAATTACAGCTAGAGCACGTACTACGAGATGAGCGTTTGATATCAGTGCAGAGACTCCCTGATTCGCGGAACCCTGACATCGACTCGTTGAATGTTGAACACAGTGTTGAATCTGGTTGGACTCACTTGACTAGTTGCACACGACGCGTTGCTGACTTGACGCCTTCCTGTAGGTATTAGAGGTGGTTCTGGAGTAGCACCTAAACCTAAAAATCTAAGATGCTGACAGTATAGGATGATAGGCAGGACAACTTACCAGCGCCCCCGGCAGTTTTCATAATGTGAGAACGACTCGTTGTGAGCGGGATTGTTCAGCTCTGTGGAACCGTCTGTAGGACAGTGGAACAAAGGGACGGGAAATGCCGGCACCGGAATTGGGGCCTCAAAGCGCTCCGCTGCCCGGTCACGGCAGAGATTTAACAAGGCTGAGCTTCTCTATAATTGTTTAAGTTTCGAGTGTCAATGACTCAAGATCTCAACCTTCAACGTATACTGGTACGTATATCAGACATATACCACTCTCGTTGATCATCTATATGAACCATGTAAGACCAGCTTGGACAATCTGAAGACCTTGTCCGCAAGCCTCCTTCATTGAGCAAGACCAAACAAACAAACAACAAACGGCAACGTTGATTCCTCGAGGCTTGACACTTAAGAGGCTCTGCGTCCACAATAGAGAACTAAACCCCTTTCCACTTATTTCACCTAAGACGACTATGGACCACCAACCCCACTGGCAGACCATTCATTCCTCGCTATCCCCCTTGGCCATGCGCATACTTACATTTTTCTTCAATATCTGTAACCTATTGGCTCCTTATTTCACTGCGAGGTGGATTCATTATCGTTATCACAAACAACTTTCTGACTCCCCGCTTTTCAGATCATCCTCAGCTGTCTCTGAAACCGTCGGTGTCTTGCGAACCTCTGGTTCTGCGTTGAGATGGTGAGTCTGATACCACTAGTACCGTCAATCTGCTCTCCTTTACTCAATGAGTCATGTTCAGGACGCTGTTTCACGCCTTGATGGTGACTCTCCTCTGTGCTGTGAGCCAGATGTCAATGCAGCGCAATGGGAGCGAGATCTACCCAGTGTCTCAGGGCTTTGTAGTGGTGCTATTCGGTCTCTGCACTCAGGTACATGCCTTGTACTGGCGACCGCACGTCCAGCATCTCGGTAATTTAGGTTAACTCGCCATCTATCCGGTCATCCTGAATGCGCTTTCCTAGATACCCTCCTACTAGCACTGCTACTTGGGACATCATTGCCCATAATTCTGGCATCACCCACAATCTCGTCTCCCGCAAGCCTCTTCAGAGTTACCAACGGTTCCATCGTCCTTTTATTCACATCGCTGCAATCTCTTGGAACCATCCACCCTGCGGTTCTTGAGGAAGATTTAGCTTTCTATCGGCTGGCCACATGGATAAGCGTAGCCGCTTGTGTTTGGGCATTCTTCTGTGGAAAGAATCCCCAGGCCTATGTGTTTCTATGGGCAATCTGGAGCTCCGTTTTCCGAGAGAGGATCCTTTCGCATTTTCAGCCGTGGTCCCCAATGCCTATGCTCGTCGCCGTTACTCTGATCGTATTTGGACTTCCGATCTGTTCCCTTCAGCTCTCGTTCTCAGGTGCCTCATTCTCTTACGAAGAGATTCAAGGATCATGTAATGACGGTCAAAACCCCTCGGATGATGCCGTGATCAGCAATTGGGCGCAAGAGTATCTGTCCGCTCTGGGGATATCCGGCTCGGACTGGTTTGGTAATGTAGCGCGCCGAATAGGAGGCGTACTGCAATTCTTCGTGGAAGTGCTTGTAGAGCACGTCACCAATGGGTAGTGTAACGGTGTAATTTGCGTGTTGGCACAGGTCTTTGAGTCATGAAGAGATGATTTCTACTCATAATAATATGGTGTATGTAAAACACAATCAATCCGTTGTATCTAAGTCAGTATATTCTAATTCAGTACAAGTTCGTGTTCATGAAGCATTAAAAGGAGTGAGAGCAATCTCTCTGACCTGCAGGAGTCCAAGGGGGAGAACCACTGGCAACTTCCAAGGTTATTTTAATAAATTTGAGCTTGCTTATTAGTAGTACTACACTATTTACAGTCACAGAACTCAGGTGCCCGCGTCATCTCGTATGTTCATCTTCGTCGCAGAGGGGTAGTGGAAAGGAAGAGGTTACTTGTTTCTGGTCAAAGTAAGTAAAGGCAGAGAAGAATGAAAGGGAGGGATTCAAACTAAAACAGTCCACTTACACCGTGCGTGCATGTGTGTTCGGGTTCTGAGTGTTTTCTAAATAGATATCATTTTGGATAATTGCCCCTTGACGAAAAAAGGTAGTTTGAGCCAGGACAAGATACGTGAGAATGAGAAGAGCACGATGAACATCCAGCAATAAATGCAGATAATAATAGGCAACAAAGCGGAGGCTAAACAACTTGTACCGGTAAGAGATTGGTACAGTCGTTAGCGTGTCTTGCATACGCATGAATGAATGAGAGTACAGACCTTGCCGTTGGGGTTTAGAGACATCGCTGTGTACCGTACAGCCCCTGTACAGATACGGATATCCTTCAGTGGCGTAGAAGAGAGCCTTGAACCGCTTTCAGAGGCAGATCTAGGCTGCTTCACTGGCAACGCCGTAGAAAATCAGATACACGAGCTGGATGGACGGAATTCGGGGACGAGTTGCGGGTACATGTACCGAAGCTCCTCTAAGAGTTTGGAGATACCTAGATTTTTTGCATATCGCTGAACGCAGAAAGTCGATTTTTCGCCCAGAAGTAAAAGAGGACACGTGACCACTTGGTTGGCTTTGATATGGTGCGATCGTTGATGAACCGACAATGAGCTGCTGAAAACTGCACGGGAGAAGCCTCGGAGACAGAAAGAGAGTAGCAACGCATCTCTGCTTGGCATAAGAAGGGATATGGGGACCTAAACCCCTTGAGTGCGACGGGATCTTGTCTCGCCGCTGAGATAAGAGAAGGTGACGATGCGGGGCGCCTTGTGGACATTTCCTGATGAAGACGGTGAATAGACGTGCCCTTAGAATGATCTGGAAAGAAATGATGTCAGAGTCGGAAAGCGGGACTGTCAAGCATGATAAGCTGCTCATGAAAACCTACATCGTGCGTTCAAACTAAAATACTATGACCGGCCGAGTTTTCCTTGAGGTATCGTTTATTCGGACCTTACTAGTACTGAAGCCATGAGGAGGCTAATGAAACAGGCACACGCTGGGGCACGCTTGCTGATATCCTATATAAGAAAGGACCAAGTTTAGATTCTATCTTAGGGTGAGGGCAAGGGATAACTTGACCGTGACCAAACAGACGGACGTACAGGAATCAGAGCACCAGTCGATATGGAGGCATCTCTTCTGGGAAATATGAAGAAAGAAAGTGAAAGGCCGGTATCCTTGGAGGCGCCAAACGAGGAGCAGCATACGTACATACGCTCTCCCTAACCTGAGGAGGATCCGGACGCTGTGGAGCAAAAACGGAAAGGTGACACGGGAAGAAAGAGGAAGACCCCGAAGGGAGAGACGCTCAGAGAAACATCTATCCCAAATAGCAAAGCCTGGAGACAGTGCCGGAACAAGTCGCATGAGACTAGACTAGGGACAGGGGAGAGTCAAGACGAGAAGTAAACATAACGAAAAAGAGCTCACCCTCAAAAGGAAAACACATTTCATGACAGCGGAGTCCTCCCAGTGCTGAACCAACGTTGAGATGCGTTATCTTCGATGCATGAATGTGAGAAATTTAGCAATGATTGTAGCCCTGGGTGTGACTGGGGTTCTAATTCGAGATTTAGAGATGCACGGCAAAACAGGTCCTCAGGCTTTACCGTGTGTACTAGAAAACCAACCGGATGGTACCAAGGATGAGGAACAAGGCAATTCTTGAAGGCGACAGGCCGGGCTTTGTGTGAGGGTTTTGAGCCAGTATAAACCTGGAGAGGCCTGTGGTCAGATCTGATGGAGGTGGGTGGTGGTTGAGTGTACGAGACGCGACGTGACGCGTGATCACATTGCAATTGCTCTCTTCCTTCTTCGTCCTTCATGGAACCATAGCCTATAGTCAAGGTTACAACCACGGCAAGACCCGACTTCAGCGCGAAGTATTCTGTAATACGATAGGTGAGTGATGGCGTACTCCAAGCATACCGTTGTTTCTGTATGGTAACACGCGCAGTCCAGGTCACGGTTCAGAAGGCCGAAAGTGCAGAAGATTCAGACGCACCTGAACCCTAATTTCTCGATCTAAGCTAGGCGGTACGTTCCTCGTCTTTTATTGTTCATATCAAGCGTTAAACCCAGTTTAGGTTTGCTGGCTCCTCTCACCGCTCCAGACAGTACTCGGCTCAGGTACAGAGTCTATATCTCGGTAGAACTTCGAACCCCATCTATCCTCTCTCTCTGGTACACGTACTCATTCATCAGTTGCTGGTCTCCTACTTAACCGCTTTCTAACTCGGAGCTTATTGCAGTTTGTAGGGATAGAGATGATTTCCTATGGAGTGGTGCCTCTCGGTAGCGGTTCGTTGTTCTTTCTATTTATCCTACACTGTTGGAGGTCTCCTCCTATTACTTATTTCTTCCTTTTCACATCCTTAGCTCGATTGTGTATACACAGCAAGAATAATAGCACCCTTGCGCGATCTGTCATCCAGATGTGCGCGTCCCCCAAGCCGGCTTCGTCAAACATGACCCGACGTTCGTGCGCCCTCTCTAGGATTTGCGCCTCTTAAACTGGTAAAATGATGTTTCGAAGTGGAATCGATCGTCGACTGTCGACGAACCTCGGCTCAGGTTTCACCTCTCGTCCATCCTACTAGTGAGTTTAGTTCGCGGTGGGGTTTTGGCAATGAAAATAAATTTGACTCTTGCGTTCTCCTTACAGGTAATACGTGCAGCTCCATCTACGTTCGCATATCTACCCGTTGTCTCTATGTCTATGCATAAGTGAGTTTATTCAATGTCCTTCTCAATTACAAAGACGCTTCATCTCCCGTTACCCACAACTTCAGGAGTTCACCCCGCCATTTATGAGTGGTACTTCTCGACCATCACCAGCATCCTCAGCATTTTGTTTCAGCCCTAGTCGATCCTTTCAGCTCTGCAGGTCTCCGGGCACTAATGCTACTAGGAATGAAGTCCGACCGACCCTCGTGTGCACAGTGACTCTGTTTCCCGTGCCACAGTCATCTATTGAACTAACTGCCATTTATCGCTACCTGCAGGTTTAGCCCAAGCACCGACGTGGTTACCTGATAGTGAATCCTAAGCCTCTTGTACACCCGGAAAGAGGCGAGCTTCACAGTGGGCTGTTCCCTTATCCGCCATGTCCACTTCCATCTCCCGTATACCGTCTTTTATCCCCTCATCACTGTGTTCTAGACGTTAGACGTGGCTAATCTCTTCTGGTTAGGGTTGATGTCCACTTCCATAAAGCTAGTCCGCAGATCAATCATGGATATATAGCGGCGGTTTGAGTTACACCGCTTTCCCAACGTTTTCGCCCATCCTTAGGCGTTTCTCACTCGCATAGCCACCAGAATCAACATTTACCACTCATATTTGGTGACATCAGTTTTCCTCTTTACATCGTCCATGCAACTGATGGTTTCCCTTTGCGCCCTTAACGATAGTTCATGTGTGCCGAATCCAGCCTGAGCCCAGACTTTGGTCTATGCCGCTGCCAGCCCCTGCACGGGTGACAATGAACTGTATCCTCGCATCGTATGAACCCAAGCCCAGCTAGATTTTTTTCAACAAAACTTGGAAGCAGTTGTCGACTTCAGATCTATTGTGTTCACCCCAAAACAAGCCAGTGGAGGACATGAGTTAGCCACCTTCCTTTTCTCCTGGTTCCTCATATGCTGTACTTACTAAATATCGTACAGCTTTTCACACTCATGTTGCATGACCCTCCCCCATCTCTGCTCTTCCATGCAGAGAGCACGAGTCTGAGCGAGCACTATCTACCTCACTCATCAGAGTACTCTGGGAATGCCATTTATTCTTAGTAGTCCTCATCTTCCTCTATGATTTATCCCTTTGTGCACATTCAAGTTCATTCCCGCCTGTGTTCTGTTTATCGGGAGTTCATTTGGCTCACGAGCCCTTATAGCCCCTGTCCTTGTACGTTTCCATGGACTAGAAGCGGCTCACCGAATGAGTGCGCGTGATCACCCCCAAGAAGCTAACAGCTTACAGATTGTAGGTCTACCATAGTCTGGTACGAAGCTCTTAATTGAACATCAAACCATCAGCATGGCAGGAAATAACAACTGTACTGCGGCAGCCACCCAGAACGATCATTTCCCCCCAGCTTGATGACGAGCCTTCGAAATAAAGGGATCAAATACGCCACTTCCAACGCAATTATTAGGAGGAGCAGCGCTATGATCATCAGCAAGAATTCTATGAAGGCGCTTTCTCTGGTCAAATTTACATCCTGAACATCTGGCCTTGACTCCATCAGACGTTGGGTTTGCTGACTGGACTGTAGGGGACATTAGTATAGCTTCGCGAAGATACCTAGTAGTAACACACGTCAAAAACTCCAGCAGGCCACTCTTGGCCCGGATAAAGCGACGCATCGTGAGTAGCTATAGGATGTTCTCCTTTCATTGACTGCCTGATGAATGGAGTCCTGTTGTCTTCAGTGTTAGGGGTACTCATATACTGGATGGTGTCTATCAGTGGAATTTATCGGGAACCGAATGAGAGTCACCTTTGAACTCGTACCAGGCATTCCTTTTGGACCCTGCATATGGGCATTCTCGAATTCCTTGCTTGTGCCTGGTAACCCCTCGCTTTCTGGTTTTGTGAGATGCGGGGAGGACCCTCCTTCCGTCTGATGGGAGAGGTTGGAGTTACCGAAGTTAGCAGCTGATGCCGTCCCAGTCATTCGAAAGTGGACTGTACATCTACCTCAAGTTCTTCTGAGACTGGACTGGAGCATCTTGATAGAGGTAGTGGTACGTCGACCCCGTCAGCAACGACTATTACGATCGGCGTAGGCGAAGAGTTCATCGAAGTTTGGGACATCAAGTTCGTGGACCGACGAAGGGGTGAAAGTCAACAAGAATTCGCAACGTGGCCACCTCGTTGTGCCTCGCAATGACGGCCTATATGTCTTCCTGCTCGGCGCAATCTTTGCATGCCCGGTTTCGCGTGTCAGTCTTACACTCGACAAAACGATCGTGGAAGTACTTGTACAATCCTCTTTCCCTCTAACTACTACCCATCCAAGGATCATGATAGAAGACCGTCCTGATTACCCCTTGTTCCTCGACCACTATGTCTTCCCACTAATTGACCAAGTTGGGATTGATCATCAGATCTTCCTTCCCGGAGGAAGAGGTACATGCAACTTTTTGACTACTTCTCAACAATCTAACTTTCCCCCAGGCTGTTTTCAAAACACGCAGAGCCCTACTCGTATTCAGCCAAACCACCCAGAGGGCGATCACTCTGGTATTGACAAGAAACCCCCTGAGTCAATCGACAGTCCAGTACCCAGTGAGTTAACCATCACAGTAACGATCGATGCGGGTGGCGTCGGTCCAACGGACTCAAGCTGACCTTTTCACTAGATCCTTCCCAGGATGATAGAAGTTGCGCCCTCGAGGCATCGACCTCGCCCCAAGGGCACGACTTGGGGAACAGCGACAAACCTAGGAAATCTGCACCAATTTCCGGAACTCCGATTGACACAGCCGCCGACGGCTCGAACAGCCTTCCACGTGCAGACTCTCGCCTCTCGCCTGGTCCGGCTGCTGATCCCGCTACTCCTCAGAGGTCTACTTTATCCAGTTCCCCCGTAGAGTACGGTGTGCAGCTAGCTAAGCAGGAGAAACTCGAGGCGAGCATTGAGGACCTCGAAAGATCCCTTATTCCACGACCACCAGGGGAGGCAGGCAGGCGCCCACCCAAAGGTTTCAATCTACGTCAGTCATTGGGCTGGAGTATGACTCTGTATCACGACGTTAGGGTATCTGTATTTTCTCCTCTAATTATCAACGAACAATTGTTCAGTCCATATCACCCCCAACAGCGAACTGTTCTATCTCTGGTTCAACTTCACTTGGATGAACGACTCCCACTGGGTGATCAAAGCTCCGAGACTCTGGATCTCCTCCGCGCCGAGGTGAGTACTGCACACCTATAGGTGACCTTTGCTAAGCGATCGGTAGGGAAAACGGAAGCATCCGTTCCTCGCCATATATGAAGACCTTTGGCCTGTAACGGAGCTGGCTAGAGCTGCGCTGAAGGGTAAGAAGGTGAAACGGGGTTAAGAAACTCGTATCTAGATTCGCATGCGGCACTGGAAACCGTGAGTTTTCCTGGAGTTTAGGCTGGACTGTCACGCTATTGGTCATGGCGCCATGGGCTAACAGAGGCCTCAGTACTCAGTGTGTGCGTTTGGAATTCTCCGAGTATATACACCATATAACACTGCCTGGTTCCCTTGAGGAATCCCGGTCATCACTATTAAACACGCCTGTACAACATCAGTAAAGAAGCAAAGCATACGCTTCTCAAGAAGAGGAGAGGAGAGCGAATGCCGGAATATCCACGGAACTTTGATTGCTCAGACAAATTATGGGTCCGGGAGAGCCCATTCTAGGGTCGTGCAGTTTTGAGAACCGAGTTCGTGTGGTGAACTCGGAATTCCGAGTCCAACTTGAAGTCTCTAGACCAACCGTTCTGCCAGCGAGAACTTGACCATCAGAATAACTATGTCCTGATGGAAAGAAATCCGATGCGCTGAGAATCGAAGCGCTCCAGAGGGGTCCATACCGGATCTTCTGAGCAAAGAGCCAATGTACGCTGGCGAGCTGGGTCGAATAGACGTTTTCTCAAGCCTACTGCATCACTGATTGGGCACGCTTTTCGTGAGGCCGTCGCGAGAAAAATCGGATCTCACCAGACTTTTGAGTCTGGTGAGACTATGTCACTTTCTCGATAGAACACTATTTTCTCGATAGACCGTTAATTTCTCGATAGACCGTTAATTTCTCAATAGACTGTTAATTTCTCGATAGACTGTTAACATCTCAAGAGAACGCTATTTTCTCAATATATTTATTACTTCTCCCTTGGTTCTCATGAAAACTATTGATCTTCTCAGAAATTTTAAAACAAATCCATCCATTCCAAGATATAGAGAAAATATAGGGATTCATCACATCAAGGTATGCAACAAACAAATATATATATCATGATATTACGATAGAGAAAACTACACATAGAGCGCAACAGAGAGTAATCTGCAGTAGTTAACATACCATATCCTGGTTCAGTTTCCATCTCGCAATCCACCACACCACTTCCTGATCGCCCATGCCATCCTACAAGTCTTAAAGTCGTGAAACCTGCACTATATACTAAATCAGATTTCAAAGTGGAGCTAGGAAAGTAAATAGCTTACTGGGAAACAGTGACCGAACAGACCATGACTATATGCTGCACAGATTGGCGGATCAGCAGCAGATACTGAAGCTACTGGAAGCAGGGCAAACCATGGAGGAGGGCGAAAGATGGAGGGCGGTGAGGGGCGACAAAAGGGGAAGAGGCCAGGCTGTGTCAGTCAAACCCGCTGACTCCAGCGGCACATGGGGATTTAAGATAGAGATAACAGATTGTTGCCTGAAAACGGACAGGCGGCATGAGGGGGATTAGAAAGGAGGGACGGAGGACGACAGAGAGGGAGGGAAGGGAGAGGGGAAAGGGAGGGATGGCGAAGAAGAAAGAAGGGGCTTTATATATGAGAGGCTGGAAGGAAGCTTGTGATTATAGAATTGGAACTCCGATGAGCCAGAGAAGAAGCTCACCTGCCATTTCGAGATAACGACGTCATCGATGACTCGGAACTTCGGTGGTTCTCCGGAGTTCGCACCGGACATCCGTACTCCGTTTCTCTAAAAAAATTACACAAAGTTACATACTTGTTTCGTGACGATCTTGCCAGATATGGAAAAGTCTCGCGAGAAAAGCCACGATTCTTCTACCCTAACCTAGATTCTCGCGAGAACCCGCAAGTCTCGCCAGAGTCGGTTTTCTCGCGACGATCTCGCGAAAAGCGTGCCAAACCAGTGATGTGTTTCCCTAGTCCCTAAATATTGCAACACCAATGGGATTCCTGGGAGCTCTGTGTTGTGTGCGTGACTGCAACGTAAAGCATACGGGTGGGTACGCAGTGTCTACATATATACAGGGAAATGATAGCAGGATGATCATACTACATCAATGATTGGTTTGTTTCGTGGGTTGGGCTTGTCAGGAAAGCGGTCATGGAAAAGCGCGACCAACTCGGAGGCACAGCGAACATCACTCGCAGTTTGCCATGTTCGAGCAGAGCTGGGGTACCCTTTCCATTGTACTTGATATTCGATTCGATGCCCTCCATGACTAGGGACTAATCTGGAATCGACTATCTCTTGGACCTCATACTGTAAATTCATTAGAAAGGGCTAGACGGCTGACACAAACTGAGCTGACCTGTTTCTGCTCCTTGACGGTCTGTTTCTGCTCCTTGACGGTCTGTTTCTGCTCCTTGACGGTCTGTTTCTGCTCCTTGACGGTCTGTTTCTGCTCCTTGACAGTCTGTTTCTGCTTCTTGACGGGGTGTTTCTGCTCCTTGGCTTTCTGCTTCTGCTCCTTAGCGGTCTGCTTCTGCTCCTTCACGACTTGCAGCTGCTTCTTGAGAGCTTGCTTCTTGAGAGCCTGCTTCTGCTGTTCGATTCGCGTTTTACTGGAGGTCCGATTACCGGTTCGATGAGTTACCTGGCTACTCTTGACCTGTTGAGTCTTCCGTGGAATACGAGTTCGAGGGACCACTTGTTCAGTTCCTTTAACTTCGAGTTGATCAGACGCCAGGGTCTGCGCTTGTCGTCGTGTGCGCACTCCAGCGTGCAACTCCTCGGCCAACGCGACAGTTTGGGCAATTACAGGATCCTTTTCCTCAATATTGCCACCAGTAGCCTGGCTATGGTTCAATGGAGAAAGGACTTTTTCAAGCTCGCGCTTTGATATTGAAGGAAGATGACGAGATAAATCAGTCGCAGTCTGAGAACTCTGCAATGAACGGAACGATTGGCGGAATAAAGCCCGAGCGCTTCGCGGTACTGACCTGGATAGCCGGTACTACTGGGGACACCGGGATCGCCGTTGGACGAGACTGAGACGGGGATTGTCCATCATCTATCTCAGAAGCGGCTCGCTTCCGGGTCACCACTGTCGAGGCCGAGGAATGAGAGGACGGTGACATCGGCTCGTGTATCCTAGGATTGCGCTGAACAGGAGGATTGAGTGTACCGGCCATGGCCAGTACTTTGGTGCAGTGCTCACCAGGAATCGCAGTGCCCTCAGCCTGGAAATCAAGTCATCCGCCTCTTTCTCGAGGGCTATCACTTCTTTCAAAGCGTTCAGTTGTGTAGAAAGCGTCGTGTCCCGATTATCAGTCATGATCATGAGGCCCTACCTCTATGAGTTCAAACAGCGGAATTACCAACAGAATCCGAGGTTACCTACTGCTTGCCAAAGAGCCGGGACGTAGAAGTGAGGGGATCAGTTCCAGGGTTTAGGGATGGAGTGTAGCGCCAGCTTTCAACTGACCCACTAGAGGTGCCACTGAGCGTCACAAAAATCTAGAATCACAGACACGCACAGATAGGTAGGTAGATATTACTGTACACGGCCTGGGTCCCTTCAAGGAACTGCCGGACACTGGTATGTCAGCACGGACCTGATCGTGTACCGTATACAGCCAACTTTCACCTACTATAACCTACAACGAGGATCAGCTATTAAGCGCCCAAATGGCTGATCTGTATGAATAATAATGAAAGTCGTCAGAGCAGCTAAGCCCGTACAGATCAGGGAGCCGGCCGGCCGAACAGTCGGCCAAGCACAGATCAGCCTTTCTATGGCTGAGCATGGCCGATCTGCTAGGACGAAATCCGTTTATTTAGAATTCATACCTTCTGTACCATTTGTGATCCTTCCTCGGCTCAAAACTGAGGGTGCAATAGCTAATGAGTGGCGTGGAATGTAATGCGTATTATATATTCAATGATGTACTACTGGGTACAAGTATATTGACAGGAAGTTATAGAGCGTTCAACTACTGGTGGACCCGAGACTGAGTGCTGCGCGCGGAGCGCTGGGCCTCAAGCAATAATAGTGTACTGGCTCATAATGAGAGCAACACAACCCCCAGAGCACCATCAGCCCCGTGAGCACTACAACCATTGGGAGCACCGACCACCCCCCTCTGCCCGAACCATCGGCAACAAGTATCGAACCAATTCCATTGAGGGTATCCAGCAGCTGTATGAATATGGTCGGTCAGCAAGTGAACAGAAAGAGAGTTGTGGAACGTAAAAGTGAAGCGAAGTACGCACAGTGAAAGAGGACTCAGTCCGCGAACCACATAATCTGTCCTGCGAGTAAGTAGAAGTAACGATCTAGAGATGGGTGATCTAAGACGCCAACATTTAGCGAGCCATTAGGTGTTAAGCCAAGAATGAACGTTGCTTACCATTGAACCTAGGACCGCCTGCTTGAAGTGATGGGTAGGGTGGGTAGGCGAATTAGCTTACACAGAAGAGGAAGACCTCGAGTATGGAGTATACTAAGACAAAATGAACAGTTTGAGCAGTCTAACATCGACACAAGATTATTAACAAGGATTTACCTGCTGTCGGAAGTATTGAACACGCCTGTTGTTGCAAGTTCTACACCAGCACGAAGCCAGTGGGAGTAGAACACACAGGCCAACACGGAGTCAGCTGCAGTGCTATAGGAATTGCCAACACGAAGTCAGCGAGGAGGACTATAGTGAGGAGGGTAGTATGATGGAGGAAGCGGATGAGGAAGGGAAAGTGCTGTCGTGGCAGTGGTTGATCGGACTTTGAAATTTTTGATCTGTGCGCACGAGGCTGCCTGGTACCGACTTCAGTAGAAACTTTTTGGACTTATAAAAAAAAACTGCAGTAACGTATTTGAAAGGCTGATCTGTCTTAGGGCTGGCTGATCCGCCTTGGACTAAACTGAGCTGCCGGAGTCATCCGCCAAGTGGCTGATTGAGACAGATCAGGGCAGCAGCCAGCTGGTCGAGATTGATCTGTGCGGCTTCGAAAATGAATTTATGCTGATCTGCCGACTCTCGTCTTCTCCACCAGGGTAGCCATACAGACCTCCCTCGTCAACATGGCGCCTCCGCCACCACGGTGAACAACAACGACGGTCTCTGATTTATCACCCCGAACAGCAAGAAGCCCGCAACCCTCCTACGCCAACCTCAGCACCGGGTACATCACCAGACCCGAGGCACGACAGCAGCAACCCAGCGGGTGACAAGCGAGGCCGCAGGTTGAAGTAGGCCCGACACAGCAAGAACTCTGGCTTGGACATTTGTCTTAAGCTAGAGTGATTGAAGCTATTGGTTGAGAGCGGGACGCAGGAGGTTTAAACCTCTGCTGCTTCTTCTGCTGGAGTGGACAGTAACTTGAGTATGAAGGATGATAGAAACCTGGAGGAGCTCTTGAGATGTCTGGTTTACTCGGAGGACAGCGGCAAGAGGGTCAAGCGATGGGCTGCCATCTGTGACGCAGATACTATTGTGCCAGAGGTAGGTTGATCTATATTCTTAGTATCTTTTTTATTGCCACTATGCTGAAACTTACATCTCTTAAGTATGGCTTCAGAGACACGGCTCGCCAGCTCACTGGAATTGAGAGGTGGCTCACAATTCCGGTAAGCCCCGAATTGCTTCGATATCGCCACAGAGTCCTTCAACTGAGAGCCTCACCCCAGACGTCGTGCGGTCCCCTTAGCTGACTGGTATCGCACGTTTCACTAGGAGGATCAACTTGAACTGGCCAACGGTGAAGTCGTTCGTCGGCCACGAAATTTTACTCGGGCAGAGCGGTTCGCCATGGTTCATATTTTTTTTTTGCTTCTTGTACTCACCCTTCCCAACTTTGCTCTTGAAAAGGATGCAGCCTTCATTGATTTTACTGATAACAAGCGGATGTGGTCCGGGGCCAACGTCTCAAAAGGGTTTCCACATGGCAGGAGGCCTTCTGCTGCGCTTAGGCCACATTATTCGATGGACTTTTTATTCCAAGGAGCAACGGGGCTTCAGAAGGGTCTCTTGATTGTGGATGACGACGAGCTCATTCGTTGGCAGACGCGTTCCTATGGTTCGTGCCTTCCCTCCTCTCTCCAAGCATTTCCACTGACGTCCTGGACCTTAAGCTACAACGAACTCATCTTCATCCCTCTCATCCCAAGAATGACCACATGGCCTCATTACGAAGCAGCTCAGATTCTTCATGTGTCGATGCATCGGTGCACGACAAGATCAGCATGATGGTTTACGTGTTTTTGTTACAGGATATCCTTGCTGCACGCAATGTCGTGGACTATCTCATTCTTGGTTTTACGTTGGATATGAATGGATTTTACATGCATCTCGTACGTTCTTCTTTCTTTCTCTCTTCCTTGTATAAATGAAGGTAACTCATGTGAGACCTATTATCCCAGGTTCGAAATCTTCTGGCCAGTACTGTTACCCTGATTGAACGAATAACTCGGCCAAAGTGTTCTAATCTCAGCGGGCTTCAAGACTTGATTGGACTTTATTCTTGTATTGGCTCTCTCATCTCTCGTTTTCGTCCTTCCTCCTGACTTCATTTCACCAGCTTCTTCTTACTCGGTAGTCGCTCTATCTCTCTAACCACTGCCCTCAGGTAATCCGGAACGAAATATTGTAAGATCTGATGCTATGCATTGATTCTGAGAGCTGACGGTGTTTATGATAGGGAGGTTGCTTGGTAGCACCGTTGAGACGGACTATACGGTTCTGGAAGGGAAACCTACCTCAAAGAAGTACCGCAGCGGGTCCGGGAGAGAGCGACGACAGTTGCGCTGCTAGAGACTCGATTTCTTGATGTTTAGGTCAGCGTCGAGGGCGAGGCCTTCTAGCAATTGATCATTGATCATCGTCTATCCACAGATGTATTAGAGGATGAAGCTTCTTTAGTGCTGGTCGTCTGCCCAGAAGATCCCAAGGTGCCATTGTGTGACACGATATGTGACCACATTGGATCCCCTCATCGTCCCAGGCTCGTGTCTGACCGACTGCCCTACGTCACGTCAATGTCAAGATTTTCTGAAGTCGAACCAGGTACTCTCCGGCTTTACTCTTCGACGCGAAGCAGATGGGCCTGATTCTGCCCTTCGTTCAGATATCGAGCTCGCCTGTTCAGGTAACAGGGCATCTTGGGATTCCCATTGTCGTACGACCCGCCGCTGAGGAGAGCCTGACGAGACGCATCCGCGGGACTGTTTGGGTCCCGGGAGCGGAGGCGTACTCATGCAGGGGTGCTATCAACCTGGAGATTATCCCAGGAGAATATATAAAAGACCGGTACGCAGCTCTTAGCTACGTATGTCTCTTTCCTTTCTCTCCTGAGCTCAGTTTTGATGATTGTATCATGTTATTTCCCCAGGAACGTCACCATCATAGAGTGTCGAGGACCTCTCTACCCCGGGTGACCATTGGGATCTGCAGAACGCTACCGTGCCTTCTACGGCTCAGCATTTTCAGCTGCAATCCTCCGGCACTTGGCCTTTCACACCTCAAAATTTGTCCAACGGGCTTTGTGCTTACACCCTCAAGCACGATGAGAACACCATTACCTAGGGATTGCATGGCTTGTGCCCTAATCAGTGGACTGGAACGTATCTCGTTGCTGACCTGAAAGCGAAACAGTTCGTAGCGTTCTCGATCCATCCTTCCAGGGCATGGAGAAACTGACCACACTGACAGGGTTGTCGGCGACTATCGGCATAGCATTGGGACGAAGAGGTGTTGTGCACATGGGGAGACCAAGTGGACGACCTTTCGAGAAATATAACCAAGACGGTGCTTGATGGGGGAACTCTAAGCCAATGGTTGCTGCAACATGGCATATAGGGCTTAGCACTGGATCTGCTCACAGCGCTTGCTATAGTCAGCGAGCGGAGATGTGCTGCTTGTTGTCTCAAGCAAACGAGAGAAGTTCTCGGTAAGTTCCCTGCTTCGCTCTCTGGAGGTGAAGTAGAGGCTTACCTTGAGCTCCAACAGGCAATATTACCGATGCATATCAGCGCTGACAACGCTTGATATCTGGTCCTCCCATGAACCACGAACCTACAAAACCAAACCCCCTCAGGAAATGCCCGTCACAGCCCTCGTCACGAAGAGCTAGAACGACACAGGGACCAGCCCACCCCGCCTTCGCACCTCGCTACGCACACCCGGAAGTCGTTCTAATGGGTACGAGTATGGACTGGCTGTTCATCTAGATCATATCAAGCCTATGAGAGCGTAAAGTAAGCCTATTCTACGTTTACCGGGGGTGAAAAAAATACTGATTGGGGGGTGTGATTATAGGGGGTACCTGCAACTTTCGAGTTGTGCGATGAGTCCACTGGGCTCTTTGGCTCGAAAACGAGACTGAACGCTTCCCACGATGATGGAGGTAGTTCTCTGTCTGCTCCCGGGGAGTGAATGAAATATGACGATGTGAGTTTTTGTTCTTTCTCTTCGAGAGGTGAAGAACTCGACCCTTCCCGCCCAGTCAAATAACCATGCAATGAGAACCTCAATGCAGTCTTACAAAGCCTGGGCTGGCTTCAAGTAAGCCTCTGAAAAAAATAAAATAAAATACTGACAGACTAAGCAGGTATGAAACTAGCAAGGTGTGGTGTACAGACGTACCTGTATCTCTTGCTCCAAAACTCCCATGTCCAGGTGGGTATGGGCCAGATATTCATCTGAACTTTATCAAGCCTAGACTGGAGTAAAGTAAGCCTATCCTATGTTTACCAGGGAGTAAATAATGATAATGAAGGGGATATGATTATAGGGGGTAACTGTAGCTTTCGAGTTGTGCGTAAAGGCGTTACTGGATACTTTGGCTCGATAGGGGGCGAAGGATAGCTATGATGATGGGGCGTAGTGCTTTGTCTGTTCACGAGAAGGAAGTGAATGAAATATGGCGACGTAAGTTCGTTCTCTCTATTAAAATGTGAATAGACACGCTTACCGTGCACAGTGAATTAATCAGGCAACGAGAACCTTAATACCGTTTTGTCCTCTGCGATGTCGTCGAGTATCGTCCTAGTCGGGTTGCTTTCGAATAGGTGGTCCACGAGGTTCTTGATCAAATCAAGGTCCTCATTGAATGAAGCGATTCCCTGACCCGTCTAGCGTGAATGATAGCTCCAGGCGATCTCTGTATCGCGCGTAAGAGGCCATGTTTTCTTTACGATCGTTTATCATTCTAACTTACAGGCTGGCGTTCCGCAACTTCTCCCTAGTAAATGGTGGTGACTTCCTTACCATGATGATTCTTACACCTTGCACTTTCCTCTCTCCTCACCTCTTCTGCTCTGCCTCTTAGTTCTTTCATGAATCCAGTTTACCTCTCTAGACCGAGACCAGCTCTCAACTGACTACCATAAAGATTACAGCAGCAATACCTCCAGCACCTTGGAGCTTCACCCTCTTAGAAGAGGACGACAACATCGAATAGCTTTTACTAGACTAAGATATTCCTCTCAGCGGCTGACTGGATACAGTAGATCGCCTCTGGCTGGAGCCGGGCCTATGACCTACCAGGTTTCACCTGAGGAGAGGTATCGAGGTGCTGTTGTAGAGGTGCAGTTTCATTCCTTATCTGTGTTTTTGTTAGAGACTTGACGGACTCAAGACATCTATTTTTATTTCTTTGCGTCAGACCTCTCCAGGAGACACACACGACCCATCGCTTCAGCGGTTCGTCGGTAATGCGACGGTTCCCAGCCAGTCGTCCCCAAGATGGTCAACCCCAGATCCCTGAGTCCTTCTCTCCTCCCAGCTCTGCGTCGTCTATCCTCAGCTCATCTTGTCATCGAGGGGAACTCTAGGTCCGCAGGGTGATCCAGACGAGCGGTGGTTTAGTCCTTGGAACTTGTTACATGATGGTGTGCGACTAACGATTCGCTCCCTTCCCGCCCTACTCGACCAACTCTGATTGATATGCCTCTTCCTCCTGTATTCACAACACAGTACCATGTTCGTGGCTTCGAAGCCCTCCTTCTCTTGTTTTGTTCTTATTGTCGTTGTGTTGTTTTTTTGGGTTGATTTTTGTGATCGCTCCTCAGATCTCAGATCTCAGACCTTACTCCCAGACCGTATCAGTGATTCGCACTTCTTTCCTGATTCAGACCGTCTTCCCTCCTCAGGCTCTTCTAATCACCGTTTCTTCTTTCCCTGTTGCCACTATGTCTCCCGCTTCCGCTTTCACTGTCCTGTCTATGTAATACAGCTGTTTGCATAATGTTCGAGACGCGGCCCAAAAGTGCAAAAATAAATCAAAAAAATTCAGAAAAATCATAACTACTACCTCCTTTGCTCAACGCCGCCTCTTGTTCATAAAAGCCACTCAAGTCCACCTAGGAACGTCGTTGGGTCATGTAAGATGCTGTCTTCAGTGTTTGGAAGGTGAGGGGAGGCTTTTCAAGGAGATAAGTGCGTTGGGGCACAGAGGAACCGGTGAACTAGGTCCTGGACAGGATCCTCGCTCTTGGTGCGCTTCCACTCGCCTTTTCTTTTCCCTTTCTCATGGATTCGGGTCTCGAGTGTTTCCACAGTACTCAGACGCTTTCTATACAACCGTCAAGTCATTTACACGACACGCCAGGCCCATCCGCAACCACCTGCATCGCAAAGTTCTCAAGTTCTGAGTCCGCTTTTCCTGTTCAAAACTCATCGTATTCGATTCCCTTTGCCCTTCTCAAGCTAGGGAATAGTTTATCAGCCCAACCAACCAACGGTTTTTCACTTGGTGCAATGAGCTTCGGCATATGATGCATATGATGTTTCCCCAGCACACATTCAACACGACGCTTTGCCCTCTCTTTGCTATCGTCCCAACGCACACTCCCATCTGGTGTCATTATATCTGTCTGCAAGTCCCGCAGTGACTTGTTTTGCGCTTATGCATCAATTGGAAGTATGAGCAAGTCTGTTGCCGTGTCTGTAAAGTACTACGGCTTTGGAACGAGCGGTTTTCTAGCTCATTACTGCTCAATATATTCATTTTCCAAGTAAACTATAATTGAGAGATGTGTGTACAAGTCTACCCTCCGTTACGAGCGAGATAGAACGGTAGTTTATACTTAACCGCGCTGCTGAGTCCATATTGGACTCTCACCGGTCTCACCAGCCAATTTTCTCGCTACTCCGTTCTTTCACCCTTACAAGTTCCATACAACATCTTGTGAACCTTAGAACTCGCTTAAATATGTTCTGTGGACGAGGAATGCTGTTTGAGGGAGGGATTCGCGGGAATTTTTTGAATTTTTTCTTGAATTTTTTTTTTGCACTTTTGGGCCGCGTCTCAAACATTATGCAAACAGCTGTATACCGTAGGTTTCATCTCCATGTTTCCTCTAGATAAACATCTGTTTTACTCTCAATACCAACCCCTCAAATTTCAAAGTTGATATGCTTCACTCAATATCGTAAGGTAAGTAGAGGGCGCAAACTGACCGATCACTTGTTCTGTGACATTCTGTGACCACCACTCCGTTGCTTCTGGCAGATTCCTGGTGCGGAACGCGTCGACGAAAGCGACGGGACCGGTGATGGCCCGGGTGATTTTGATCAAGCATCACCTTTGCCATCGACATCTCTGTTCTCAAGGAGACCCCCTGTCCTGTCGCTTCTTACTGTCGTGTTAACAAGGGACTCTGCACGACCTGGTCTCTCCTTTCGAACCGAGTGTAGCCATCTGTGCGATGATGTTGATTTCGCCCGTCTACCCTACAGTAGTACCTTCAAACTAACCCTGGCAAGACCTGGCAAGACCGCATAATAGAGGTATGTCCTCTTGCCATCGAAATTAATCCAAGACCCCGCCGACATTGATATGGAATGCGTTGTATAGCATGTGGATGGACTACTTCCTTGCGAACGTTTCGTGGGGGCCATCGACAACTTTTGAAGCACATCGTCTACCTGGAGAATGACACGTCATACGCTCACGAACCAGAGGCATTCATTGGCATAAGGATCCATGTATCTGAAATGTAAAGGCTTACGGTACGTCGCTGTTATCATGTCATCTCTCTTTTCCAATCTCGACTTATTCTAAGTCTCGCAACAGGCACGGACTGTTGCTTCTCCTCGAACAACCCTGGGACTCACTGGCAGATGATTCTCTGGAAGCACTGCAGGCACCTCGCCAGTAACCAAACACAGGCATCTCCCTCTGAGACGCCGCTGCAGAGCGTAAGAAGCTGCGTCCTCGAGTTGACAGCTTCTTGGTACATCCATGGTTTGAATAACGAAGACGGCGAGAACCTTGGTGGGCTCATTTCTTTATCTTGTTGCTTCTCAGGAAAAATCTGATGTGCTTTCTCCATTAGTTTATCTCTCTTATTGGGCTTGTGGCCCAAGCTATCGACGCTAGCTCTGAGATCGGCGCATGCTGTGGGCTGTGGGCCTGCTTACGGGCCTGTCTACTCGCTTTGTCGAGACCTCCACAGTAAGGTCCCTTGAGAGTATCCCTCTGTCCTTTGCAGTTCTTTGCGAGCTGAATATGTATCCTTATTCTGGTTCAGTCTTACTGCACGACACTCGACTGTCGTGGGACTCAAACCTCAAGCGTGTGTCTTGTCATTTGTCCAATCGTGTACTTCATCCCTTCTCATGCGAACATACTGTTTTTCCTTCTTGTTCTCACCAGATTTATCGCAGGGACTTGCCTGCTGCCCTCATAGGATAGACATCCACCGGTTTTCTGCTATTAACATCTCCCATCAACTTGTCACAGAACTCGCCACTATCGGTACGGTGCGTTTCGTCCCACTCGCCAGCTCATCTATCTATCCTGACGCACTCTAAATCCTCACGCCTTTCATACTGACGCTACTGCTCATCTTCCATGTCTAGCCCATGACCACTCACACGATGCATCAGCGAGCTCAACTTATACCTAGGTCGGCGTAACGTTTCTGGTTCGATGACGTGCACGGTTTGCTCACATCGTTCAATAGAGATTTTGCTGCATGCTCCTGAATCGGCTGGTGGACAACAGGTTGCTTGAATAGAGTTGCACGACCGCTTCGTCTATCAAGCTCCTCGCGTGAGTTTCTTTCCCCAGATTCGTCGTCATCTCCAACCCCTAACAAACATTCGTACAGCTTGTCAGTCGACACTTTGACCCCAGAGTCGTCATCCTCAGGGGGACAGTGCAGAAGGCCATCAATCACATCTACCTCGGCCATTGAACTGAGACGCTTCAAGCAAGGCCTTATCATGCTCAGAATCACGGCTGCTACGCTTCTGAGCAAGAGATAAACCCCAACTTATCGCTATTCTAGTCCCATGTATCTCAAGCACCTCGGGTAAGCCTAGTCTCACGATTTTATCCGACCTTTCATACTAATGAGGGTTGCAACCGGCTTTTCCATCTCTAGCTCAAGTATCCACATCACTCATGGCCCACGATCACACTAGAGACATCGAAGCCGAGGAATGGCGGCTCCTTCTGGGCCCACGCCGCAGGTTCCAGGTCGTTCTTGTCTGTCGAGCTTACAAGCTACAATTCACAATGGACCCTTCCCTTTCCCTCTTCAACTCACCTTCTGCCGGTGCTGCATCTCTGCACAGTCATTTTACCGCGGCATGCTCCAGGCTTCCGCAATCCAATCAAAGCAGCCGTCAAGGGGAGCAGGAACCTAAGTGACCAGTTCAACCAGTTCCTTGAGATTTTTGAGATGACAAGTACTCGCACTGTGCTCATATTCTGATGAATAGCAGTTTCCCCCTCTCAGGACACTGTTTGTTCACGCTGAATATTTTGGTTGCAAAGAAGCAGAAGCAGGAGCATGCCGACTTTGAGATTGGGGCTGACCTCGATGTGAGTGCGACCATGGACTCCCTCCTTTCTTTCGCGTTTTTAACAATACCACAGAGGTCTCTCCGAACTCTTTGTGAGACTGTCTTCCTATCTCATGGGTTGGGGCCGTATATTTGCTCTATCCTGGTGAACAAGGCCCTAGTACGTCTCTCTGAATTCTTACCTCTCCTTTCTTATTTGTTGAAACTCCCCTCAAATACATACAAGGCGGGCCAACTTCTCCCTATCTGTGCTCACGTAGCTCTCCGGGTAAGCCCTGTCTTGTGTTCCGTCATTCTCCTCTCTAATCATAATTCTCCGTCATTTATACCGTGATGCCCGTACGGACAGTTGGACGACGGAACCAACCAAACCTCCGACAGCTCCTGGTTTGCCGTGGACCAACGCCATGGACCAACGTCTGGCATGGATGCGGAAGGAAGCTGCGGGTGATGCAGACAAGCTACATAGGTAACCAAGCAAGTCTTGCTCGTCGTTGTGCCGGCCCGTCTCATTCATTTTGACTTGTATTAGTTCGCTACATTTATCCCAGGACGAGTGTACCTACGGTGATAATGCCAACGATTCTTTGTGATTCGTCCCAGCTGATGAACCAGAAGAAGATCAGCAGCAGGTGGATGATGAGCTCGAGCTGGGCAACTTCTGTTATCAAGGCATAGCCTCTGCGCTACATGCATATAGAACCTTATTTTATACATTCTTGTTTGATTTCGTACCCGTAACTGTCAATATCTGTCCTGTCTTGTGGAATTCGTCCCGCTTCCATTCTACGAATTATATATTTGTTGTGGTTGGTGTCGCACAATCGTCGTTACATATTTAGGTAATTACTAACTTAGTGATAGAACAAGTAAACTGACACCCGCGGACCGTCGTATTGTTGGCCCTCAGAGGCTTTGTACCAGTTACGCACACACCTCTGATGTCAAGGAAGATATAACATTATAGTGGAGAGTAGAATAAGTAGAAACAAACAGAATCAGTCGAAACAAAAATACGAAAGTCAATCCATGAATCTATAGGGAGTACCAGCTGTCGAAACCGCAGTACCGTCGTGAGCTGTTCGTCCTGAGCCCAAAAGAGCCGTTCACCAATAACAAAAAAACCAAGTAAGAAAGGACCGAATTAGTTCTTCCTCCCGCCAGAGGCACCGTGCGGGTCTTCGAGCCAGAGCTGCCATGGGTGCGAAGGGCGGCACGAAACAGGTCTATGAGGTCGGGTGGCAAGTTGTTATGGTAGTCCGTCTGGATCTCATCATAGAGCAGCCAATGCAGAGGGGTGGAATGGTTGGAAAAAGGAAGGAGTCGGTGATAGGTGCGTCCAGAGATAGCAACTGTCATGGGCCGGTGGTCTGAACGTCATTGCCATGACCTCGAACACCCCAGCCATGAGAGGACCCTAGGACAGCAAGATTGAAGACACGGTTGAGAATGCGTGCCTTATCAATTAGGTACGCAGGCCTCTCTCAAATCAACTCTCCAACCTCGTCAGGATAGGGCTTGAGGCGAGGGGCAACCATATCGCCTTTCTTGCAACAGGACCCAGCCTTGTCTGATCTCAGGATAACAGCAGAGCAGTGTTCGCAAGGATCGCGCCATCCAACGTGAACAGGCTTAAGCTTCTTGAGTAGAGCACCAGTCCACCAAGGAGTGTCGTCTGAAGGAGGAGGAGGAGGGAGAGCCTCTTGAAGACGTTGATCGGCTCGTGCAAGAGTGTTTCGAGCCGTGTCAGAGCGCTGCATGAGGGCTGAGCGAAGCTGGCGAGAGGCCTGCTTCTTTTGAGCATCAGATAGGGCCGGAATTGTTGAGCCTCAATATTGTGAGGAAAAGTGCGAGCAAAAGAGGAAATATCAGGGTAAAAGAGGAAATATCAGGGTAAAAGAGGAAATATCAGGGTAAAAGAGGAAATATCAGGGTAAAAGTGACTCATTCATCAAAGATTGGCAGGCTCGAGGCTCAGTTTTCGAAGGACCGATATACGTTCGTATGGGCAGCCAGACCCACGAAACAAGTTTATACAGACAGTAGATATGTTGGGAATAGACCTCCAATAGTATGAGTTCTTAATCAATCCGGGTTCCCAAGTAATGGGGAATTTTCCTTGAAGAGGGATAATGGCTCTCATACCAACTGTACGGGCATGGAGGGCTGCCGGCCGACCGAGAGTGCGGGAAAATTTATCACTGGCCGAGGGCGAGAGGAGGGTCCAGGTTGTGACGGACAGATTTCGTGACAGACAGGATCCTGCTTTTAAGATTCTAATAATGAGCTAGGGTATATTCAAAATACTTCTTTGACAGAATACAGTGACAGTCACGGTTCAGCTCCCAGCTCTAGCTCGCGAGGATAGGTCCGAATATAAGGGGCTGGACATGACGATATGTTATGTACTGTAGATGAATCCACCTCAAATGATCAATACTGAGCAACGGTTCATGTAGAATGTGAGATAACTGGATCGATATCTTGTGAGGGATACAAGTCAAAATAGGAGGGCAGTGCCACGCACCGTCTTGTAATTTACTTCATGAAGATTTTAATTTCCCCTTGCAAACTGCGGCTGAACTTTGATCGGGACCAGGACTGGGAGGATCATTCACCGACCAGGATGCCTCCATTTCTCCTCTGTTGTACGCTCTGCCCAGGCTTATAACAGACGGAGAACTAAGATATTTCTCTCTTTTGTTTCCTCCAGCCAAAGAACCTTGAGCACTCGAAACCTGGAACCTAGTGCACGCAGTATCTGCGACTCCATCTTCCAACTCTCTGGATTGACTGGTACCTCGACGACGCTTAGTCCGAGAAGTGGGGGCAATATACGTGTTAGCTCTTTGCTCGATATCTGTGCCTTTCCGTTTCCTTGTTTGAGCTTTGGACTTGCCCAGCGATGTAGAGTTATGGTCAAGAAATTGGAACATCATCCTATCACCAGTAGGCGCCGAATTAGCGGCATGCGCAATTCGGTGCATCTGGGCGCCTTGCTTGATATAGATGTTGGTCCTATAGGTTGTTTTTACTGGATATATACCGAGAGCTTGTTGAGTGATCAGATCGCATATCAGGAGTTCGGTCTCCTTTGTAAAACATCAGTAATCATGCAGGAGCATTGACTGAGAACTAACGGCGTTATTCAGTGTAACTTTCCCCCCTACGAGTCGCTCGATATCGATGTTAACCTCCACCCCATGACTCCCACTGGTACTAGATTTCACAGTCTTCCCGCCGACGCAACGGACCATAGATGCCAATGCGGACATTGGCATCCGGAGACTATTTGCGTTGATATGCTGGACCGCTCTAACGATCTTGGAGACATGGGGTGTGACATCGACTGTACTGATGGTAGAGGGATCTCTTATGCAATTATCACATCGTCCGCATCGATCTTGGACATCATTGTCTGTAGCACTCGAGGTTCCGTCTTGGTGAGATTGTTGAAAATAGCTTACATGAAGCCAGAGGGTCAACGAACACTTGAGACATCACCGATAAAAGGGCGGACCTAGCGAATTTAATTTTTCGACACGTAACGTAGTCTTGAGAAAATTGAACCATTGCTAGCACTAGGAGATATCGTCAGTCATCCGAGCTATGGGGCTGAGTGGTTGGTATGCTTTCTGACATTTTTCCATTGAGCGTTTCTCAGCGTTAAGAAATGCGCTCAGGTTGATAAAGTCCTGTGGCCGGTAGTAAAGGATGCAATCTGACGTGTTCCCATCTCTTCCTGCGCGGCCAGACTCTTGATAGTATTCGTCCAGGGATTTCTTTGCGGATAGTTCGGAGGAAAGTTTTGACAGAAGAGTGGGAAACGCACCGGTATCTGAAAGGTGTTCAGCGGAAAGGAACGAGAGGACATGGATTAAACAAACAGAGTGGTGAATAACAAATCGGACATCTCCTTTGTCGATACCCATGCCGAAAGCTGAGAAGTAGTTCGCCAGTGAAATGCAGATATAAGATCACCAGAAGCGATATCAAACTTGCCTGAGGTAGCACATATAACCTGAACTCTCCCTTCTCTCCAATCAATATGCAGCTGTCGCTTGGACTCGGCTCCGATATCGGCGTGATAAACCCCAGCTGTGATTCTCCCGTCGCTCAACTCGTGGAGACCAGCTCTTACCTCCTCTGTTTCCTGCGATGGCCTTGTTAGTGCAAGATAATATCGAGAAGAGGATTTCAGTTTGCCTTCTTGCTGAAGCAGTAGATAATGCCTGATTTGCCTGCATGCTGCCCCAAGATATAATTGGTCATATTTTCCACGAGTGTGTGAGCATTGGTGGGCTTTTGAAGAACCGTGTAGGATAGATTGGGGCGGTACAACGGTGCTTGGAAGAGAAGCGTGCCACGAGGACCGATTGGTTGCATGCACAATGTTTTGAGTACGTCATTCTGAATGGTGGGAGAGCAAGTTGCTGAGAGGCAAAGGATTGGTACTGAGGGGAAGCATTTCCTAAGGCATCCTAGAGCGCGGTAGTCCGGACTGCAGGTACTCCAGAACTCTGGCTCATCATGGGGAAGGTGAACTCACCGAAAATCAAGACCAAGCTGGGAAACGCAGTGAGCCTCGTCCATCACAAAGCGGGCTAAATTATAATGTTCAATAGATCGAGGGCAACACAGTGAAGATCTAGACAATGTAACCTACCCAACCTATCATTCTCGTAAAGCTTCTGTAAAACCGACATAAAGCTGACGGAGCGAATAATTTTCTCGGGCTAGAACAAGCCGATATTACAAGGCTTTGAGTATAAGTGGCATACATGCTAAATGAGCTGACCGTAGAGAAGCAGACTTTGACCTCTGGGCCACCATGTGTGGGGTCCAGACATGCGAGAAGACGCGCGTAATCCCTTTGACCACTAGGTTCGTTTGAGGCACTTGATACGATCAGCGCTTCCACTGCTCATGTTACGAGTGACCCCCGGAGAAGTAAGAGAACTCAAGTACTCACCTCCGGCCTCGCGCAAGTGGTGGTACTGGTCCGCGATCAGTGAAATGAGAGGTGAGATCAAGAGTGTGCAGCCAGGCATCATGAGCGCGGGTAGTTGGTATGTCAAAGATTTACCGCCACCTGGCTTTGAGTGTCAAGGACGACCCTCAAGGTTGCACGTCAGAAAAGCATACCAGTCGGCATAATACAGATGATATCGCGCTTTCTCATTCCGGCATTGCAGACTCTGCAATGAGTCTTATTTTCAAGACGAGACGAAAGAACGAATGAAATTGATGAGCTCACTCTCGCTGGCAGTGTCTATATGACATGATTCGCCATTTTTTCTGAGCTAAGTCGTCCATTTCTTGCGACCAAGGGAACAAGCCTCCGGCATAATCCTCAGGAGAGACGTGATCAAGTTCACCGTTGCTCAGATACGAGAGATCAGCTGAGATATGGCATCCATCCCCGTCTTCTCGAGTCCAAGGAAGGGAAGAAGCTTGGCTCATCTTATCGGTCTTATGAGAAAGAATTGTCCCTGAGTTATAGTACGTGATAGTCCAAAAACGCAGCGGTAGTTAGATCGAGAAGGATATGATCTTGACGACAAGTACGCCAATATCGCACAAACAAGCAGATCCGTTCAAGTGGGAATTTAGAGAACAGATGATCACCTGACCACCGCGTTTGCCAACTTGCAGTCAAGTTACAGTACTACGACTAGCTTTACTACACTACTACTGCTGCCACTACTGCTACTACATCTGCTGTCCTCTGATTCTGGTGAGTGAATCACGCCTCTAGCCCAGTGAAAACCCGAATTAGACTGGCCGAAGCTCCGCGAGAGAAAAAAATGAGGTCCATAAAGGCTGTGCTCAATCCCTTTGCTTCGGGCGCGTTCGTGTGTTAGGGTTAGTTTAGCTTAATTACGAATTTCCCCTCCAAAACTGACGCGTACTGACGATTAGAGTGCACCGGTTGCGTCCTCTGTCTAGCTCTACGATAACGAGACAGCAAAATCAACGTTTACGACAGCAACGCAGACAACGGCACCAGCCTCCATGACACAGACGACCCTGGGTTGGAGGGCCAGGTCAAGTACAGCGTTGATACCGGTCTACAGTCGGGAACCACCCTTCAACAAGGAAGACGAATAGTGTTCCTGTTGTTTGGGTTCAGAAGGGCGCGGAGAACGTGGAGACTCATGGCTATGGATCGGGTCCATACTACAGCGTTAGCTCGCGGTTCGTCAAGGATATGAATATTTAGATTAACGTGTTTCTTTGGTTATGTTACGTGAATATGATATATGTTATCCTCGTCGTCCACGTCTGTCCGCACATACCCAGGTGGGAGGAATACGGGAGTATCACCAGATTGGAACCATCAAGAATATCCACTAAAGGCGAGAAAAATCCCAAAGTCTTCGCGAGCCTGACCTGTATCACTCCCTTGTATCGGCTCAATTCGCTAGGTTTAGAGCCCAACGATTGGTGATTCTCTTGAACCTGAGAGATAGCGTCAGGAGGCCCCTGTGAAACGGGATAAAGGCAGGGAAAACGGACCAGAGTGGCATAGACCCTCTCGTTCGAATAGCGATAACCACCGGTCTGTTCCACCGTTCCCTAGGAGTACAAGTCCTCGTATCCGCACCAGGAACCAATAAGCCAGTAGAGCCAATAGAGGCAGCCCTTTTTACGGTATGTGAAGAGACACTATATGGGACCGAAGTCAATCCCGGAGTGCGAACGGCTGTTCACACTAGAGTGAGAAAATGCGTGGGGCTGGTTCATTACAAGAAGCACGTACCAAGCAGTGACAGTCGCGGGTGTAGTTCCATCATTCAGCGTTACATCTCTAGCGGACAGTTATGGACCTAGAAAGGGGCGGTTGAGGATGTCCTCGATAGCTAAAGATATTGGATCTCAGTATACAACTGTAACCCCCATAATCGGGAATGGAATAATCAATATAAGCCGACCTAGTGTCGATGGGGTGTATTCAGGCATGTACCCCAGTACAGGAGGCTTGAATCCTGTCTTCTGGGGCTCAGAATCAGGAGGTGTGGTTGATCATGGTATGACTAGCCTTACATTGACTAGGACCTAAAATCTAAGAGGCGGTTTTGGCGCATGTACTGAGTGGGTTTGAGCTTCCAACTGAGAAATGATAGGACTTACCTCACGTTATTCCCGTGAGGAGAGAGATAGGAGAACCAAGGACGACGCTGAGGAGTTGAGGAAAACAATGAACTTAAAGATGATGGGAATTCGTGATGAGAGAGAGACAGAGTTCAAGAAGCAGGACGCGTCACGATCGTGCACATGTTCGCCTCGTTCTTCCATCAGTCAATGATCCGGAGGTCTAGAAGAGCCTGAGAGGCAAGAGAGCCGGAGAAGAACTTATTGCTTCGTCTGGATGAGGAGGGTGGTAAAGCTGTACCAAGCAAAATGAAAGAGAAAAGGAAATCTTCCAAGGATATTAAGCCTCCCAAGAGTGAGCGTCGCCGGGAGATGGGCCCATTGATGATTAACAGCAACTCATCCGGGCAGCATGAGCTCTTCCCATATTTTGAGGGATAAAATCGACCATCGCATGCCCATCAATCATGCAATATATGTGATATGTGATATCATTTTTCAGAAATGTTTGCCTGTATTTTTTATTCCTCCAGCAGATGGGCAGGTACTACGGTAGAAGATAGAGTAGAGAGTGCAATGTTGGAAGTAGAAAGCTGATGATGGCGGTCGGAACATTGATCGTTTGATGGTGGACTTTGTAAAAATGCCGAAAAATCATCTCATACGATCATGAAGCATTGATGGTCACGATCGTCACAACCATTGTCATCACTGTTCACATGCATATGACCAGCATCCCCTGTTCTCACCAACGCTGGCAACAGTGACACTAGAACCATAGCGTCTGAATATCATTATTCCTAGGCCGATGCATACAGATAAACATTCAAGGAGTGCACGAAACATGCCCGCTTTATAATCAAGCGAACCCTGTGTTCTACAGGCTTTTCCGTCCATCCGCTGCACCAGCTTTGTACCCTCTGACATCAAGTGACGAGTGGTTCTTCAAGCTATTTCTCGGCTGTCAGACTACATCCCTCACTGGGCTGCCGTACTACCAAAGGCTTGCCCTTTTCATGCCAACTAGCTGTGGCGACTGCCCCCACAGTTTCCACGCAACATCTGGTTCGTTGTTCCCATATAAAAATTACCCTCGACCTCGTTCCTCTCGGTTCGTCATTCCCTCGTATCTCCAGGCCAATCCTCCCTCTGCATCGACCTCGACCTCCTTCGCTTATCCCTGATGATGCACATTCCAGGGCGTAGCGTGAGATTCTCACTCTTCTCATCGCCACAGGCATTCTCCACGTTTTCCCCACAAGTGAGTCTCAGCTGCATGAAAGAGTAGTCCGTGGCGTGTCAACTCACTTGTAAAACGCACCAATACGTAGTGCACTGCTGATTATCTGGTGGCCAAACAATGGTGCTCGAGTACGTGCCACTGAGGCCATGCGTTGTGGCCACAGAATCTGGGCACTTAAAGGTTCAGATGGAGAACGGTTTCAATCACCCATAAGTAGTTTACCGCGTCTTCCACTAGTTCCTGCTCATCAAGATGGCATCCAATTCCGCGTCCATAATACTGCTCCGTGACCACGAGGCCTTGGAAATTCAGAGAGAGATCAAGGAGTCTCGTGAGATTATTGTACGTTTGCACGTACTGTATCTGCTACATTCTTTCGCTTTGAACGTTAACTCGATGACGATATGCAGTTGAAACTGGAGTATAGAAATAAGGAACTCAAGGATGCCCTCCATTTGAGCCGAGAGGTAGGGAGTAGTAGTGAGACCTCTTGCCTTTCGCTCCGCAATGAGGTACAATCTCTTGTTGGACTGCTCGGCGCTAAACAATCTCGTGCTTTGGCACTGAAACTTGAGATAGAGCAGCTGAACCAGGTTATCCAGGGTTTTGAGCTTGTACGTCCATCTAATCTCTGAACAATGCTGATCTCGTCGCACTGAGTTATTCTGTCTCTCGCTTCGAATTCATGAAGGACTCATGTCAGACTTCCAACAAGGTACGCACCCTCGAGAATGACGAATGAGACCTATTCTCAAGCCGGCACACTTTGTAGACGTCAAAAGTGCCGAGATGTAGCTCATGCTCAACTGCTTCTCCACACCGTCAATCGACCTCTGTCTCTTCCACTCGCGCGCGAGAAGCCTCCGCTTCTGATCCTCCGGTAGCTGGCGATGATCTTTTACGACTTCCCTCCGGGTTCGTGATCAGGCATGACGAACTTGATCTGTGGTTCCCAGTCCCTCAGAATCCCAAGAAGGTTCAAGGCCGTCGTAAGCTTGCGCGCTATCAACCTGGTTCCGTAACTGCTCGGTTTGCCATCCCTTTCTTCCAACAACCCTTACTGAGCAGATACGAAGGAATCTATATGCGGGGGACTACCTAAAAGCACGAGGAGAAATCACCGATGGAGATTTGACAGCTATCTGGGGTAGCTTGAACCCCGAGGTTGAGAAAGTCAGTTGCAAGGCACAGTCGTTTCGTTTTTCACTGACCACTGAAGTAACATCCCGCAGAAATACTCCGACCTCGAGAAGAGGAAGCGAAATGAGATCAAAACCAAAAACACCTGCCCAACTGCAAAGCAGGTTACAACTGGGGTGCAGCCTGCTATGATTGGACCTTCCAAGGTGACTAATGCCACCAACAAGGTCGATAAGTCCTTTTCACCGATGGGATTGAGAGGGAAGAGACTCTTGGAATGTGAGGATACATCTGGCACCAGTATCAAACCCAGGGCGAGCAAGCGGTTCCGTGGTCAAGCGGCGTCACCATGAGCAAGTAGGAATGACGCGATCCCTTGAAGGAGATCTTCTGAGTTCACTACTACACTGGCATGAACTCGGTTTGGACGATGGTTTTCGGGCAGGTGGTACCGGTAACTCCCAATACTACTATTCTTACCGAACCTATAGGTTTAGCTCTTCACAAGCTCCATGTCCCCTTCCGAACTCTCTAGATTATCTGTTCCCTCTTTGGCTTCTTGTGACGACCCATCATGATACAGTAGTGCTATCATAATACGACTCAGAAGGCGTCTTTCCTCTCACCGAGCCCGAGTCCTTCTCAACGTCGTTCTAATTTATTTATCCCCAACTACTGAAGTCAAAGACTACGTCCTTGCTAATACCACCCGAACTACCCCATTACACCCTCTCCTCCCGACGCTGACGGTGCTTTCATCAATAAAGACCTACTTCGAGCGTGCTTGAATGTGTTCCTCGTACTGAGTCGCCTTACACGAGCTTCTCGCTCTTGATATCACTGATCTAGATTGTCATAAGTGACCTCAAGCCCGTATGAGGGTCTTACGTTTCGTGAGGGTGTCACGTTTCATGAGGACCTTACACGACATGAAGGGTTCACGGTTCATGTTCACCATAGAGAACCAGTGGCTCACCCCACTAGATCCCATTTCCTTCTTGTATTCTATCGCTCTCGAATATGTAGGAAGTAAAATAGATATATTTTGTGGGAGCTATGATAGCACTAATACAAGCAGAAGTACACTAGCCTCTCTTACTATATGTATCCAACCCCTGACAGCCATTTTCCATGCTCCCACAGAGCTATAATGTACGGGACAAACGGTACGCACACGTGAGCATTAACCCATCTTGAAGGCGTGGCGGCCGGACCCATGCACGTCCTCCAACTCGTGCGTCGTTGGGAGCGTCGTTGAGGCACTGTACATATGCGCAGGTCAGTGATAGGATCCGGCGGTGGCAAAGAAACAAGATATCGTACCATAGAACGACAGCAGTGGCCCCTATAGGGATAGGTATACTGTGAGGATGAGGTTGTCAGCGAGGAGGTAGAGCGTCGTGCGTTTCGCCCACACTACTCACGGCAGGAAGTGCTCACGAAGTTCCTCGTTGCGTACAACTTCCACCCGTTCATCCCCGGAGAAGCCGCGCCAAAACCAATGGCAATACACGAATGAGTCTGTAAGAAATATGAATCAGTTCTACATGCAGAATGAAATACCTGAAGTATGGGCTTACCTTTGGGAGGAATTGGTATCGCCCGGGGCGGTGGGTGCTTTGGGCGAGATCCGCATGCCCTGCTGAGCTTCCCGTCTTGACAACAACCATCATAGCTGAAAGCCAGTGAGTATGAGTATTAAATTAGCTGATACAATACAAGAACTAACGTACTTTGGTAGTTTTCGCAAGTGAAACACGGCTTCCTCCCGCTCTTCAACCACCTTTGTCTGAACCTATTGTCTTGGCTCCTCGTTGAGCGTGTTGTACCCGAGGCGCTGCGTGGCAGAGGTCGTCCGAGTATGGGGCAGTCCTCATGGCGGGAAGACTTCAAGCTGGAGCTAGAGGACGCCAGCATTTAGTGAACCATTAAGTGTTAGACCATTAGAACGAAGGGTGCCTACCATTGAGACTGGGACCGCCTGCTTGAAGTGATAGGTAGGGTGAGTAGGCGAATTAGCTTACACAGAAGAGAAAAACCTCTTATATGGAGTACACTAACTAACACAAAATGAGCGGTTTGAGCGGTTTAACATTGACACAAAATTATTGACAAAAATTTACCTGCTCTCGATAGTATTGAACACGCCTGTTGTTGTTGTAAGTTCTACACCGGCACGAAGCCAGTGAGAGTAGAACATACAGGCCAAACGCGGAGTCAGCTGTAGCGCAACAGGAATTGCCAGCACGATGTCAGCGAGGAGACTATAGTGAGGAGGGTAGTATGATGATGAAGAAGGGAAAGTACTGTTGATCGGACTTTGAAAATCTTGATCTGTGCGCACGAGGCTGCCTGGTTCAGACTGTAGTACTACTATGAGATACTATAGTAGTTCCGGCTGGTCACGAAGTTCACCCCTGGTGGCCCGTGAAGTTGCTATGTATCTTATTCTGGATTTTCAGTGGAACATACTCTATACCCATACGAGCGATGATAGCAAGACAATGATACCGTCTTTGCCAACAGAGAACCCTTGGAGCGATGAAGTCGCCTAGTTCGAGTGGTAGCTCACCAAGTCTAGGGTCCTTATTTCTGGATGATCCCACCGTTGCCCCCAGTGCAGAACCATTCAGCTCTGCAAACTTCAACGACCTCCGCAACGAGTGATATTCTCACCAAGCCCAATCGTCAACTACCAAACGACGACGCTGATCCACTCGGCGTTTGGGCTTCATGATCAGGAATCCTTGAGATGGAAAAGATGTTGTCGAGTCGCTCAGCCCTTCCCCTTGTTTTGTGCCTGTGCGGGGTCGCACGACAGCTGTATTTTAGGCTGTGCAAGTTTCCCCTCCCGCGCATTGGCCCATCAGGGAGCCGATATCGATGCTTTGGCCTAGACACACGCGCTGACTGTCATCCATCTGAGCCCACAGGACACGTCCATATACTCTAACGAGGTAGGGTCCAAACTTCGTTTCCATTTATGGGTTATGCAGGGCCGAAGGGCAAGATAGCCGCGGGGAATAGCCGCTGAAACGGGGCGACATGTCCCTTATATATTCTAACAAGTAAACTGTGCCCCGCGGGCCGTGGTTGTCGCCCACACCTTCTGAGGTGACCATGCACACTTTAACATTGAGACGCCATAGGAATTAAACAATATATCTATACTGTACTATTGTACTTGAGTACAATGCCATGATCGGCGCATCTAGCGTAAAGGAATCAGAGTCTAACGAAACAAACAAAACAGAGGGTCGACTGCGCTAAACGCAACCAATAACGGGGTCTGTCGGAACTTTCAAAATGGGCTGATCGGGCCTGATAAGGCCATAGACGCCCATCTCCCTTAGAAGCATGTATGGGCCAAATAAGGCCTGATCAGAATTCAGACCGACCTGATCAGAGGCCGGCTGTCTGATCAGTCGATGACCGGCCGGGCTGATCAGATTTCGGCCGGCCTTGCCACGACCTGTAAGGGAGAACTGTTAAGTCATTTTCACTTCTTCCCAGTTCTTATTTCTATCCCACGGCTCTCGAATGTAATTAGCATGCAAAAATCAGTGTATTTGTGGTAGCTACGATGACAACACTACATAGGTAAATATGGGAAGCTATTCCACCTATCCCGCCCAGTCCACCATCCTCCATGACCCAATTGCAGCAGAGCATATCCAGGCATGCCGTCCAGCAGAGCAATAATACGCGGGACAAACGTTACTTACCTGTGAATATCAAACCAGTGTTGGTATGATAACCAGACCCGTTACATGCAAGGAAAGCTTCATTCTACCCCCACGTTGCTGTATATGCATGTAGGTCAGTGAAAGGCTCTGATGCTGGCGAAGAAATAAGGCATACCATACGTTGAATGCTGGTAGGTAATAGAGGCCGAGATACCTGGAGAGGCCGAGAGCAAGAATAGTCGACAAACTGAAGGGTGAGGAGGCGACGGAGGAGGGAACAGTGGAGGGACCAAGCGGACAGTGGTGGTAGTGGTAGGGAGGAAAGGAAGCGAAATTTTTTTAAATCCAAAGTTCCCCATTATGAACTTCAACCGACACCAAACAAATAACAACAGTGACGCGTGATGTGACTGATTTCTGATCCGGCGCAGTGGTAAGGTGCTGGTCGGGCCTGATCTGGGCTGATCAGCTTTCGTTAACTGACCATGCCTGACGGATCACTCAGTGGTCTGACCGATTCTGACAGGTTTTGATATAAGCCGGATAAGTCCTGATCAGGCTAATTACAGCTGATTCACAAAACCTTGTCGTAGACGAAGCTGTTTTTTTGGAATAAAAAATGCCCTCGGTTAGCTTTCGAATTTTTTGTGAGATGAAAAGGGACGGTGGAATGAATGAGAAATCAGTGGCACAAGACGCTTGGCTTCGAGGTCTCCGTCTCGTTCAGCCGGAGAGTCGTGGCCGTTGGGTATTGTGTCAGGCCCATCGTTCCTTCCATCTCGACCACCATCTCCCTCCCTCTCTCAATCGCTTTCGTCCTCGTCCTCGTCCTCGTCCTCGTCGCCATCTTCCTTGTCATTGTTCATGACAGCGTCAACCAGAAATTAATCTTGGCTGGCTTCATGCCACCGTCACCGCGACCTTCAACTCACTCTAGATCACCAAAGTTCTCGCTTTCGGTGTCAACATCACCAACACTCTCATTAGCTCACGGCACTCGTTCGACAGTTCTCACATTCCCCATGCCCCATAAGCACCGCTGACGAGACCATTGAACGTCTATCACACTTTCCAAGACACGGTCAGTTACCAGACTTCCCTGCTATGCTAACCAGGATGGAAGTCAAGGGTGGTTACCAGCATGCTGGGCTTGGTTGCGCACCTCGTTCGGAGTCGTATCGCAGCTGGTATTGGGCTTGGCTTGATCGAGTTATCTTGTTAAAGTTGCACCTTTCTGGATTTATCAGGGTGAGACCTGAGGTCGGGGTCGGTTCGCGCACAATTGTGAGTGAGATATGAAGCAGCGAGGGAGAAGTAGCTACAACTCTAGTAACTCGTATTTATTATGTGAATCTTACTGAAATGATAAACGATATACAAAGAAAAACATGGAGCCTTGAGGAACACAGTGGGAGAACATGGCATATATTTAGTGTCCCGGCAAATGCGTTGCGAGCTTGATGCTGCTAGTTCTGTCCTGTCAGGAGGAGAGCCGAAGAGTTGACAAAGTTGCAGTGCTAATTAGGACCACCAATGTCGGTGAAATCAGTGGGAGACATGAGTGGCTGGCGAAGGAGCTGTCAGGAGAGCGCCCCATCTCTGAGAGATTCATTTTGCTCCTCAAGCGTACCCGTACTACTCAAACCAACTCCAAGGACATTAGCGGATCTGAAGACGACGAATAATCTTGAAACGAGTGTTGAAGCCTGAAAGTATGCATTTAGCAGTCCATTCACTGTCCATCTGCGTCGAGAAGAGAAAAAAGAAGTACAAAGAGCGGGACAAAGCGGCAAGTCAAGACTGCGATCGACACGCAGCGATTACGATGCCGAATCTATGCAGAGAGTATGTCGAGTCATCAACATTGACAGTGACTCGAATGAGGCTGGCCGAGGTTCCGCGAGACGCCGAGATCACCTCACTGAGCCTCGCTGAGACTCGAAAGTTTTACTAATTATGCGAGACGGGAAGAGACTCAGAGAGCCCGCCAGTTTTTTCTCTCTGAGCCTGGCTGAGCCTCAACGAATGAAGCTGGATGAGACTGAGTGAGGATTTTTAAGTGGCTCACTGAGCCTCGATTACGACTGTAATAATTAATATACATTTAAAATCTAATTACTTCTTGAATGGCCTCGCTGAGCCTCGCTGGAGTACCTAGTAGTAGCTTCTCCTCCACCTGCTTGCACCTCGTCGTTCCACTGCACCCTTCCCACCGCCCTGCCCTAGCTTGCCAAATCGGCTGCCTTTCGTTCTGCCTAATTCGATTGCCGTTGTTTATATGAACTTGCTGTCGTCGTGGTCACGGTCGACGGTCGCGATGAGGGAAATGATGGTGCTGTAATCAAGAAGGCACAACAAAAGCCTAGGGCTTCATCAATAAAAGATGATAATGAGAGAGAGAACGTACCTCGCGCTGGGCCATATCGAGCGAGTTCCAGTATTGGACAAATTCGACCTCTGTGCCCTTGGGATTCTTGCTAATCCAGTCGATTTTAGCAACATTCCTTGAGAAGGACCGATATCAGTATATTTGCAAGAGGAGAAAGATTACTAAACACCTCTTATTAGTCAGCTTGACGATGCGAGCTTTGCGAGGGCGAGGGCCAGAGGCCGGCAGTTTGCTAGAAGAGGCTTGCGCTGGTGCGCTAGAAGGTATCGGCGTAGACGAGGTCGATATAGCTGTGGTCTGAGATTGGTTGGCGGCATACGTAGCTGTGGTATTGGGGTGGTTGGCAATCTGTGGGGCTGGAGTACTGGACTCGTTGACAGTAGGTGAAGCAGCGTGGTTGTTGACTGGCATGAGAGCTGGAGTCGCTTCTGAAGTCACTGACGATGCTGGTCCAGGAGAGGTCGGTGGTGAAGTGACGGCAAGCTGAGGACGTTCGAGCTCGGAAGTGAGGTTGGGAGTAGGTGAAGGTGCGGTTCGAGTTGCATTGTCGGCAGCTGGGGGTGTTTCCGTTGCTGTTGAGTTTCGTAGTAGTGGAGGAGCAGAGACGTGGGCGGCGGGTCCAACATTGCGTACACGCGACGGATTGGCTGCGGACGCATTTGACACGGAAGACCCCAAAGCTCAATACGAAAGTTAGTCTGGGGTTTTTACGGACTCTGTTTCCTCTCACCTGAAAGATCGCCTTGACTATCAGAGCTGGTGGGTGGCGTGCTGACTGAGGAGGATCCGACCAGAGTACGGTTGGATAAGGCACTTCAGAGGGCCGTGAGTTGGGGCTCGTCGAGAGTGGAATATAAAACATCATACCACGGAGAGATGATCTACAATGGGCAAAGTATGAGAAAGAGATGGACAAAAGACCACAGAGTAAAATATCTTACTTTCAATGGTTTTCTGTGTGCAGGGGCGGTCGGCAGCACACTTCGCAAAGCCCATGGGACACGATTGTTGGGAATCCCTTCAAGGCTGTTGTTGGTGTTTGGTGGGTTCTCATAGCCGTTGTTGTTGTCGCCATCGTCGTCGTGACTATTGCTGTTGACGTGGTGAGTTTGTTGAGTATTCGGTGTCACCGTACGAGCTTTCTTCTGGGACAGGAAAACGGCAGGAGACTCGGAGCGGCGCTTGAGCGAAGTCTGCTGGGTTTGTTCGAGTTGGGAATGCGGAATATATGAGGTGAGAGATATAAGAAGAAGTTGCCAGCGGTCTTCTTTCTTGATCCAGGAGGAGAAGTTTTCGGTCGCTACTTGAAGGGATTTGTAGCTGCCCTCGCAATAAGCTAGGAAATCAAATTCATGGACCATACTGCAGATATAGTATTGAATCCCAGGAGCTGCAACGTCAGACCAGGTCTGACCAGCCCATCCCATATGGAGCAGATGAACGTAAATATGAGCAGCAAAGTTGCGAACAGCTTCAGCCAGCCGAGCATTGACAGGGTTGCCCTCGATATTCTCTAGATAATCACCTTGCTTGCTTACCGCCGCTTTTCTTGTGGTCCAGGTAGTCGTCCTTAAAAAAGAATCGTACGTGAGGGAGATCGTCTTGAGAGTAGCGCGGAGTCTCTGGGATGGCTGACGGAGCTCGTGGATGAAAAGTTGGACTGTACGGATATCATCGATGCGTGAAAGCTCGATCAGGCGGTTCGTCCTGTATCTGTTGCTGCTCATTGGCTTGCTCCTAGCCTAGCTGCGCGTTGTCCTTGCTCTGCTGGAACCGTCTATCGCCTTGCTGCAGTGCGTCCACCGGTGAGTTTCTCGTACTCTGCTCGTCTTGTCGCCCAGAAGGTGTATGCATCTCTGTTGGGACACCCAAGCTCTCGACAGTGAGCGGGAGCTGTGATGTGGTAGCTTGACTAGCAAGAGGGTTCTGGGGAAAGTGGATGACATAGAACACAATAAGTTAAATGTAGAAGTAAAGTTGTAGATACCGCAGGCAAATAGTCGGAGTGAACATCGTCTTCATCTTCTCGTCTGAACACACTTCCTCCCGAACCAGTCTCCATCCCATTCCTGCCTTTCCCTGAATCTTGAGCTTCAATCGCAGATATGTGCGGTGCACGAGGTCGACGATATGTCTGAGGATCGTGCCCTTTGCTTATGAGCTCCTCACGTTCGCGTTGATGGTTTTGACATGTCCTTCAAGTTTGTTCTGTTGGAGTCTTGCAGCGAAAGAGGCAGTGGCACATTTGCGTGGCTGCCAACTGCTTGGTACGAGCCATTGTGCAGGAAGAAGACCCAGGTGAGTGGTTCCAAAAGCAGCTAAGGAAACCGAAGCCAGAAGTTGACACCGTAGGCTGGGAGAATCGAAGATAACAGTAGGTAGAGACACGTGCAACGAGAACGACAAGCCTTATAGTAGACGGGTAGCAACCTCCTCGTACCCTTAACTAGATGATAAGTAAACAGGTTACACCTATTTACATCGACCAGAACATTAACTAATTAGTTTAGAAGGAGCCTAAGATGTTGGGCTCATTGGGTTTCACTCAGCCTCAAATGGGCTTGATTTCTCTCGCGGAGCCTCGGTCAGCCTCGTTCGGGTTTTCACTGGGAGTACTGATCGATACTGATCAGTGGTCTTGAAAATGAATTTATGCTGATCCTGGCAGATCAGCGCGTTGCAACTTACCAACATAATTAGTGTATATGGTGGGCAGTTTTGCACACTGGGAGATAGGAGTACATGAGAGAGACATTACTGTACTACGGAAAATGTATGAACGATAAAGCTGCGTTTTTCTCAGTGTGTGCAGGACACTCTCCGAATAGAAAGTTTATCGATTGGTGGGTAAACTGTAGGAACAAGGGCAAGGCGGCGTTGCGAAGTCTATAGAAAAAAAAGGAGAGAAGGCCGGGGGCAAGAGAGAAAGACGCACCTCAACGACTGACGCTAGCCGACCGAGATATACACGGTCACCAGAACATCTCTGCTGAAATCGTGAGCAGAGTGGGACAAGAGGACGTACCTGCCGCTGATACGTCAGAAGCAGGGCTGGATTTAGGGTGGTGTATGTACTCGGTGATAATCGCGCATATAGGACCTGACGGCCGAGAAAATTACGGTGCTGGGGTGTCTTGATCACTAGAGCCGACTTGAAGCGGGTGGCGGTTGGATAGAAAGATCGAGCTGCTGGGATAGACTCCTGAGGTACTACGATGAGTGCGAGCAATACTACGAAGGCAAAACAAACACATCAAGGGTTCACCGGTGAGTCGAGCGCTCAATCTACGCACGACGTATTGACAGTAGTGAGTAACAAGAGGCGGAGGTTGTGTACGAGAGCCTACGGGTAAGAGGAAAAAGTGCGATGTTGAGATATGCATGCACGACGACGACGATGAGAACTCACTCAATCTGGAGGTTGTCGTAAACCAAGCCTCCCTCGCGGTGGTTTGGACGTCGAAGGTGAAAGAGAAACACGCATCAGTCTCAGCCAGCGCTGATTCATCCGTCTTGAACAGTTGGTCGCGATGGATGCAACCCAGAGGCCAGCGTGACGTGGCAAGCGTGCCGTGAGCATGGAGCACATCTAACAGCTGAATTCAGTGTCGAGTGATCAATAATCGAAACGGAAAGAGCTTCTTATTGGTAGAAACACTGTATCGGCATTCGTACTCGGTGAAAACTAACGAGAGTGTGAGTCATGTGGTAGATGTTGTAGCAGGGAGCCACAAACGACGACGGAGAGTTGGCGTCATCATCATCTTCGTCAGAGGAGATGCGTAATGCGACTGTTAGTAGAATATGTGAGGAGAAAGAACGAGGGAACGTAAAGCCTACGGGTTGTTGCAAAGGGTATGGCCCCCAAACTTTGAGCTGCTAGAATTAAGAGATCGTTCATGAGCCGTCCAGAACAAAAATAACGATATCAAAGCTCAAAGCACGAAATTGAGACTCACTCAAGCCTAATCTCGTAACCTTGGAGCTTCGAGGCTCGTGGGTTTCAGCTCAGTAAGTGGAAGCCTGGTACGCCGCTCCAACGATAGTCAAAGGGTACCGCCCAACAGTTTTACTGAGAGTGCCTAGTAGTAATCTGAGGCAATTACGTGAGGAACTTGTAGTGAACGAAACGAGAAGGAACGTACTGGGCAACCTCCCAAACAGACAAGTCCACTCAAGAGACCGCTGTCGGTGGTCCTTCTTTTTCCCCACTGAATTCGTTACGTTGGGCAAGGCGTATAAACTAGACTTCGTTCGCAGAGCTAGACGGCAGGCGGGGAGCTCATAGACTGAATATAGAGGAGGAAATAGTATAGCGCATCGAGTTGGAGGAGGTCGTTCGTGAGCTGGATGGTGATGAAGAGGAACACACATGCTGAGGTACGGGCCGGTAAACCGCCAGGACTGTTTCTCTGCGTTGTTCTGCGACGTCAGAACTGAGCAGCATATAAGGATCAAGGAGTCTTTTGATTTCAGATCTATCTGAGCACTCCTCATGCGCATGCCTGCGATTGCACTGGAACTGAGTTTGGATTCCTCTACTCGAGACTTGGGCCCAAGTAAGATGATTTGATGGTGATTACGACGACCATGCTTAGTCCCCGCCTCTTCTTCCTCCTCGCTTTCGTCTTTCAGTGCCTCATATGGTCACAGAGTACTAGATATCACTCACATCACCACGTAGGACCTATCTGGCACCACACTGTGGCGGAGGTCTTCACTTGAGCTAGATCTTCATCACGAACAGGTACGCTACGGCTACCACAGCCATTTTATCATGGTTATCTAACTGAAGGACTCTTAGTTTATACCTATCTTTCACCCTGCAGAGGCGCAATGTAAACACATTCAAGAGCAATGCTCTCTGCACCCGACGTTTCTCTCAATTGACTACCTCACCAAGGTTTGGACGAGAATGTTGCAGGAGTAACTTTCCTGGCATTCGGGAACGGTTCTCCCGACTTGTTCTCTACATTCTCTTCCATGAAGGCAGGCCCAGGAGGACTGGCGATTGGAGAGCTCCTCGGAGCCGCCTCCTTCATCGTGTCTTGTGTTGCTGGCTCTATGTGCATCATCAAGCCGTTCAGGGTAGAGCGAGGTCCTTTCTTGAGGGATGTCGGGTTTTTTTCGGTGGCCATGGTTTTGGTTCTCATAATCCTCTGGGATGGGACACTCCATCTCTGGGAAGCTGGAATGCTGATTGCCATGTACTTCTCCTACGTCACCTACGTTGTTGTTGGCAGCTGGTGGGAGAAGCGGAAATACAGGAGGAGACTGCAAGAAAGGCTCACCCGCTTAGAGTATCATATGCCTCTACAACCACATGGAAGGACGACCGTTAGTTCAGCAACTGTATCAACGAACCTCTATTGATCTAATGTATTTTCTAGCATCTCCCCCGCAGTCTCGTCACCAGTTAACACCCCCATCGCTCAATCCGCCTCGTACTCGGGCTACCTCGACTCCTCCCCTTCCTCGTCTTTCTAGGCCGCCTTCAAACTCTCCAACACAAAGCCTCAGTCACAGTTCCTCAACTCTCAATACTCCTACACCACACTACTATCTGCAGATGCCCTCCTTCTCCCTCGCTGGAGCTCTGGAGTTCAGGCAAGTAGTCGCATCACTACTAAATGAATCCTCCATCTCTTCCCTCAGCATCTTCGACAGTCCTGTCACTCCCTACGCTGGAGGGCATTATCATACGCACGGTCGAACTCGCTCACTGAGGGAAGTCTGCACAAGAGACTTCTCGTAAATAGATCCGTGGGATAGATCACTTGGATCCCTGAGACTGGATGAACGTTCGCCGTGGTCCCCGCACCCATATTCTCAAGCATACGCCGATGATGAATCAGTGAACGGTACCAATCACCTCGCTGTGTCAACAGCCTCTCTCACTCCTGTCCCACCGATCCCAGGCAGACGGTCCCCAACGCCTTCCTGGTACCCCTCGGATGCTGAATCTCAAGCCTTACCTCGTCGAGGCAAACGGCAGCGCTTGATCTGCGCGTCCAAAGAGACATATCACATACTGCTTCCTTTACTGCATGGATTCAAGGAGAAGACGTGGATGGGCAGAATTGCGGGCGTTTTTGCTGCCCCTGCAATCATGGCGTTGACCTTGATCCTTCTGGTGGTGGTGGCGACCCCGTACAGCTCTGGTTCGCAGTCACCCGAGAAATCTATGAGAGTCGGTGCAAGCATAGTTTTGAGTGGCCCAGAGGGGGATATCGGGCCACCGTTGGTCAATTTCGAGGAAGAGGGGGTGGAAAGGGCGCTGATCGCTGAGGATGTGGTACAGCAGGATATACACGGTGCGGAGATGGGGTTCAATAAGTGGTTGATAGCAGCATAGGCTGGTACCCCGGAGTAGTCGGGCTTCGTTTTGCTCTTTCGTCTTTGCACCCCTCGTCACTCCAGGCACTAACCCCTCTCAACAGAAACTGAAGGAAATCGGCACTAATCCATCCTCTCCCAAAGCACTCGGCGATCTTCTCATGCGATGAGTACGTACTTACGCGCAGCATCCTACCCAGACCCTCCTTTTCGTCTTCTGATTCGTCTATCACTATTCTTCCACAGATCGACGATCTAGACGCGCCATACACATTCTACTGCACCAACTTCAGGACCGGATTCGATGTCTGGGACCCTGTTAGGAACAACGCCAAACTACCCGGGATCCTCAGCACGTTCTCATCTAGCGTACCCCCTCCTTCATCAACATCGTCAGGAGACGTATGGTCCTTGGACGAACTGTTTAGTCTGCCTGCTGCTAGGGTGAAGTACTATAGGAAGCTCTACTCGAGGTTGTTGAAGAGTACGGCGCCAGGAAGGAGCGATTACAAGTTGCTGAGTGTCGCTTGTGAAAAGCTGGACAGGTTGATCGGGCTGCTTGAGAGTAGGGAGCGGTTCAAAGCCGGCGCTGAGGATCCAGAAGACGACGACGACGACGACGCTCCTATCTCCAGTCGCGGGAAGACAGGACGCGACGACGACGGGCAGGAACCTCCCCCTGAACTTGGAGAAGACGAGGTCGTGGTGGATATGCGGGCCAAACGGGAAAGCGAGAACGTTCTCCCTCTTTTGCCTTCTCCGGTCGGTCCTGCTTCGTCATCCGCATCGCTATCCCAGCCGTACTCCCCTGTTTTACCCCCGATCCCGTCCTCATCGGGTAGTCTGATGGCGAGCGTGAGTACGAACGGGGTGGAGAGTGAGCCCGGTTCTGCGAGAGCGAGTGGGTCGTCCAATGGGTATGTTTTTCCTTCCAACCTGAACGTATGCCATGAATGGTTGCTGACGGTGACTCTGGTGGGATAGGATACGATCGTCTAACGATACCGCTCCGACGTCTGTCTCGCGTTCGTCATCGACGACTATGTCCATGCCGGTGGCTCACCTTGAGAAACGATGTTCGACGAGCCAAGTGCTCGACATCTTCACTGCCGCTATTGCCTGGACCATGGCCATCGTAGATGAAGTTGTTAACGCGTTACAGGTACGCGTTGTTGATTCTTCTAGTCCTTGCAAGTACAGTACTCACAGATCTGTATCCCTCTCAAACTTTTGGCGTCATTTTTGGACTTTCAGACGCAATCATCGGCAATCATCGGCATCACCTCTTCGCTGTTGGCAACTCGCTGGCCGATTTCGTTCCTAACATGAATGTAGCGGTCTTCGCGCTTATCATGGGTTTCTCAGCCTGCTTTGGTGGACCGATGCTCAACATTCTACTCGGTATCGGGATATCTGGGACCTACATAATCACGAACGGTTCTCCTGGAGGCTCCAGTCCTGGGCACCCCTACCAACTCGAATTCTCATCGACGCTACCTGGAGCACGATAGAGGTGATGGCATCGCTGATATCCACCTTGATTTTCGTCCCGATGAATGAGTATTATCTGAGTAGGAGATGGAGATGGACTTTGATCGCAGGTTATGTAGTTATCATGAGTGTCAACTTGTTCGTTGAGCTGCGAGGGGAAGAAGGACTGGTGCTTTCTCTATATCACACGTACTTTCTTGTGACTACAGTAACTTAGGGTCATTGGTGATCTGTATATAAGATGAAATTTCCCTGGAGTATGTGTGATGGATGATTATGAGTCGATCATAATATCCGTTTAGATGGCCAGGTGATCATGTGTTCCCGATCAGTGCTGGAAGGCTCAAAGTTATGCGCTCTATTACGCTGGATTCAGTACATGGGCCGCCCTTTCTTCGAATCCACGCTTGATCAGCGCACTAGCAGAGCATACCATTTCCATCGACTCATATCGATACTTACATAACCTAAATACTCGGGCCGTCTAGCTCAATACAGCACTCATTATCACTGCAGCTGGATCTCACCACTGTCACGCCCTATCGTAACTGACGGCCCAATCTCGGGAGCTGTCCTAGCTATAGCACCATCCGCGAGTCCACTTCAGGTCCTGAAATAAAAATGCTACCAGGATCACCTGCGAACCAGGGAAGATCTAACTCACAGGAACGGTTGACTGGGACATTGAGGCCTGATCTTGATCCTCGATCCACCGCTGAATACCCTATCAATGTTGACATGGACGTTTCTCTGGGGTGGAATGAACCTTCAAGCCAGGAAGCAGACCCTTCAAGGGACCTTCTGGTGGACAATGGTGCCTCTGCGGATTGCCCAATAGATGTCGACCAATGGATTGAACAAGGGGGTCCAAGGAGGGTCCTGGCTTCAACTGGTGCCCGCTCTTCTCCATTACCGTCTGGATCTACCGTGGCTCCAACCCCTACTCCATATCCAACTCAACATCTGAACAGAGACGCCCCTCCCCTTATTTCGATATCGCCTTCGCATGATTTGCTATGTCCTAATTCACCTCCTACTACTTTGATTCAACCCTACGGGCCTCAGGTGCCGACGCCAGCTTGGTTTTCTAGCAGTCCTGTGTACCAGGTCCAAGAAGAGCGTACGATACCTCGACACACACTGGTCCCGCCTTCTTTGCCCAATACAACAACTACCCCCAAAACTCGGAGAATCAGGGCACCGAGGAAAATATGTGTTCCCTGGAAGGGACACAGGCATCGCAATAAGCCTATCCCAGAGGTAGATCCAGAGCCGGAGCCAGATCCAGAACCAGAGCCAGAGCCAGAGCCAGAGCCGGAGCCAGTGTCCGATTGCGAGCCAGCAGTTGAGTCCAGCCATGGTGATCAAACCACGGAGGTTCGAATATTCTCCTAATATTTGGATGCTAATCCTAATCTTCTGGTTGGACACCCTCCAAAGGAAATCCTTGGGCCATTGCCACCTGACCGACTCCTTTCAGTTGCTAATCTCGACCTTTTGAACCTTTCTAATGGGTCTGACTGTGCGGAAAGAGTCATGCGCCGCCGACAGCGTCATATGGCTCGTTGTCTCAGAAGCACGGCAAGGCATCTAGGTCATGTTGTTTTGCAGGATACTTACGCAAATTGGCCCGTTATACCATCTCCTGCCCCCTCTACTGTATCAGCCAATTTCGGAGCGTCAGATTCCGAATGCCTATCCGACTTCAATCCAACCCCTGCCGTTGTTGAACCTATTCAACCCAGCACTCGACCTACGACGCCTTCTGTAGCCTCTGAGCTGGGTATCTCTCCCCGCCGTCGCGCGAGAATGCGGAAGAAGAAGCTACCACTGCTGCGGCACATTGGATAGCCTGGACTTCAACTTGGGGGTACCAACAATACATTACCTGGACTGCGGAGTCACTGAAACGTACTGAAGGGTACTGAAATCGCTGAAATGCTGAAAAGTTTTCCTCATATCATTACTTCAGGAGTTTGATGGTAGTCGAGTACAAATGAGATCATGCATATTATAGATAGATCAAGTCGTGGGATGACATCCGAATGTAGCGTGAAAATCTGCGTATTCCCTTTCCTGAGTACAAAGCGCTTGAAGACATCGAGGACTGCGAGGAATACAGGTTGTGCCGCAACGAGCGCTCACCAAAATCAGGTATGAGATGACAAGCACGGACGATCCAGTTAGTATCGGTCACCAACTACTCGTCGTCATCTGTGTTCTCAGGCAGAACTGCCCATATGCCAGTGGAATATCGTGCTGGCGCAAGAAGCAACTTACGAAGGCCGTTTGATCAGTTTCGCCAGCTTCCTTGGACATCCAGGCGTGTACACGAGCGACGACCATGCCACTGGCACCGAACATCTTCCGCCACTTGGAGCAGCTGCAGATTCGCTCCTCATGCATGCCCTCTGGGCCAGAGAATTCGCTTGGGATATATTAGAAACCAGCACGCGCGCTGTCGTAGAGAGAGACGGCCGCGGAAGGGACGAAAGCGGGGATTGGGATGTAGAGGATCGTCGGCACATTGCTGCTGAAGAAACTCGCTCAGGAGAGTCGGAATTTGGCCCTTGAAGCTTGAGAGGAGTCGGAGTCGGAGTCCTAGTGTATGTCAGGGGTAACCCCCGGGTAATTCAGCGGTACCCCTCTACCCTACCCCTCAATTATCCGCACCTTTTTAATTGAGCAAGGGTAAGGGTATCTCAAGGGTAAAGACCCTTGAGGGGTACCCCGGATAACGGCACTGAGTGGCGGAGGGTACACCAAGGGTTAAAGGATAGTTAACCCCTCAAGGTCAAGTTATATAACGCAGTGAAAAGATATTTATAACATGATATACCGATACGATAACTAACCTACGTATACTCAAGGATCAAGCTTTTCCGAATCTTCGACTAGGCTCTTCGATGGTGAAAACACCGGCAAGAGGTAGCGGCTGAAAATTCGTTCTATGTCAACACTGGAGGCTGAGAAGGTTGTTAGTAAAATGATAAGCTATGAGGGTGAGAGGGTTGACGAACCGGGTATGCAGTGATAATCCAGATCCATGGCCATGGCAGAGAGTAGAGGATACGCGGCCGCTTGCTCTGGCCACGGGGATAGGTGTCTCTCGGCACCTACGCACATTGCCAAGCAATGGCTTCGACACGACACATTAGTACTAATCAACACATTAGAAATAGAAACGTACCGCCGTTCGACACATGCTGAATAGGCACTTCGACACATGCCGAATGAGTCCAGGGAAATGTGTCGAGAGCCCTGGAGAATGTGTCGAAGGGCCGAGGGGGTGTGTTGAAATAATAAAGAAGATGTGTCGAAAGGGCGAGGAAGATGTGTCGACAGGGATGTGTCGAAAGGCCAAGAAAGATGTGTCGACCCGAGATAGAGACTCCCTAAGACACAGTGAAATACCGCACAGGGTAGAGAGGCCGCAAGTACTCCAAAACCGGTCATAACACCTCATCCCAAAGCATATCCACCCAGAATAATTGTCTGCGAGGTCCAGACCTCCTCTAGGCCCTGTGGGTGTTGGAAAGAAGAGTCGCATGGGTTGAGGAAGCAGATAAGAGCTGATTCGTCGTGTATACTGGTGTTGACGATTGTGGGCTATAGCTATCTTGAACCAGTTATCTCATGGCTAAAATCAAGGCAAGTGACCGTTGTTGGCAGCTGGGCAAATGGAGAGGAGAGGACGACGTTGTTCCACAGCGATGAAGGAGGAGGTAAGGAGAGAGGGAGATGCGTGTCATGTGATGTAAGTCGCGACGAGGTGAGGCCGCGAGAAACAGCTTGTTGTGAGCAGAAGAGAGGAAAGGGATCTAAAATAGTTGAGAACAAACACGAGCTTGTCGTCGTGCTTTTATGTATAGGTAAACATCATTATATGTCTTCAAAGTAGATAATCTAACCGTTCATAATCTTAAGCTTCCAATCCACACGCGGTGAAGCATCGACTGCCATCGCAAACAACAATGACAGTGCACAATCTTAACGACATCAGGCCTCTTTCCCGTACCTGGCTTCGCATTCCTCTGGGTACTTCTGTTTCCATCCCGTCCTCCATCTCAATAGCCCACCTCTTCGAAGTTCGCCTACAACAAGTTAAGAGCATGAGCAATGGGATTACAGTACAGCAACAGAGCAACCTACTTTCGCTTCTTGGAAGCAGGCTCTGTGTCGGTTTGAGGTGCAGTGTTCGTAGTTTGGGAGATTGGTTTATGGTTCAGATTACGAGAGGATCGACGCGACGGTGGAGCGGTTGAGCGCGGTTGTGACTCGGTTACCGTGGTAGAAGCCGCAGATGCCCTGGTCGTCGGCTCTGAGGAAATCTGCGCTGGAGCTTGGATTTCTGAATCAATCATTCGGTTTGTATCTGCTGCTAAGAACACGGATACGAACCTGTCTGTTTGCTCGAGATCTTGCGAGCTTTCTTCACACGGCCTGACGAATTAGACTGTTGAGCAACAATTGTCAACGTCAGCATCGTCTGACCACTCGATAACCAGGACGCAATCGGTACCGTCAGCGGAGTGTGTCGATGTGTCGGAACACAAAGCTAAAAATGTGTCAATGTGTCGAAGCAGAAAGGGGGATGTGTCAATGTGTCGAAGCAGAAAAGCGAATGTGTCGAGACAAAGGCGGGCCTTGGCAATGTGCGTAGGTGCCGAAAGTGACGATAACCCTCTGGCCACCACTGTAGGATGTTAGTGTTGTGCAGCAGGCGAATGGGGTCAGAACGGAGGTAGCGGGTGAGCTCGTCGACATCGTCGTACTTCCCAAGGCACAAGCTTGAGTAGTCGGGCGTCATGACGTCGTCGAAGACAGAAGGCTGCATGGACATCGTGATTAGCGATCGAGGAAAAGAAGAACGGAAGAACGAACTATAAACACGTACTGAGCCATGAGGGCTCTGCACGTCCTGCTCTTCGACGACCTCAACAGCCTCCCCAACAACCTCTGCCTCCTGCCGAGGTCGAGGACGGTTTACCCACTCTTCGTACCGCTTGAAAGCTGCGCGAGTGATCTCCTTGGCGGTCTCCACCCACGAGTCCTCCCATTCGCGCAGACGGAAGAACGCGAGCTTGTAGGAAGGACGCAGAACTGTGGGTGTTGAGGTCAGTAAACAGTAAACGAATAAAATCAGACAAGATATACATACCCAGAGCGATTCGGTACACCTCAGAGGAGTCTGTGAGGCTGCTCATACCCCTGTCAACATCTATCGCGCCGTCTCGGTAGATCCACAAGTCTCTTCCTACCCTCTCCCTGCCTTGGGCTCAACCCAATGCCCGCGCCCATCAACACTAATATCCTCCCTCACGACATGATAAGCTTTCAGATCTCCAACATCGCCCGCAGTATCGTAGATAGCTGCGTCTACAATGTCCCATGGTTAGCAGGACTTGTTGTCCGTAATGATCGCATGCTCTCAACAGCTTGCGGAGCAGAGTCCATTAGGAGAACCAAAGAGTTGTACGCCATAGACGTAGTGAACGAGCGCGTGTTGACTTGGCAATGCGAAGTTATCGCGCACGGAAACCCCTAGGAAAGCAGATCGCAAGTCATTGAAACGGCCGGGTTCCTGCTTCATGCAGCGGAGACACGATGCTGTGTGAGATGAGGGCCGTATGAGGTGGCAGAAGTTCATGAAAACCGCGATACACCGAAGCAACTTGTCAGGCTGTGGGAAATAGGTTGTACATGCCTGTATCCTGCCGTTTGAGCATGGAGAATGAGAGGCGAGCTACTGATTATGGGCAGCGTACCTTGACCTTGGGGTTGAAGACGTGGACAAGAGATTGGTGATAAAGCTGCTTCTTGAACATGCGAAATTCCTCCTTATTCTCAGAGACCTGCGACCCTGTTGAGATACGTTGAGTTAAATACATATCAAGCATTAAGATTGCTATCCAAACCAGGGGGTAGAAAGATTCATAGTATAGTCGGGAGTCGTAGTACTCCGGAGACTCTTAGATCTTAGCACTCAGGAACACCTTATCTTTCAAGAGGCTACTCAGAGCGGTGAGATTTCTGATAATGAGGAGCCGCTCCAGAGAATAGCGCATATGGGTACTGGAAAACATATGGTTCCGTGCGCCCCACCAGATAATGAAGAAAGAGGATATTCCATTAGTTCAACTCGTGCTACGGCATTACAAACTTGCAAATGACCACGGTACAGTAGCCGACGACACTTACCCTTGAGACTACCAACGGCCCCGATCGTCCAACCCATTCCCAGTTGGGAGGACTAAGAAGACAAACGGGACAACCTGACACATGAGCGAAACGGAAAAGCAGAAGAAACCATCACGATGACTTACCCGTATCACCCGTACCGTCCTCCTTCGCACCACAGCTAAAACATATACCGCATATACGCTCAATAGGAAGAAGGAAAAGCTGACAAAACGAAACGTACGACAGCGAACAGAGGTCAGGCAAGTATGGCGGCGCAAGCCAGAGTAGGCGACGGGCAGGGTAAATAGTAGAGGGCAGCCAGGAAATCGGTTTTGTACAACTGTGGTGTACCAGAGGATCGACGAGTCCTGTAATTGATCTTAACGCAGAGTCAAACAAGCAAACTCGTATGACGGACGGTAGACACGGACTAGGAGAATGGATTACAGCAGGGGAATAGGAGATTGAAAGGAGCTTGCTGAGCGGAAGGGAAGGGTCGCCAGGATGGAGGTCGTACGTAGACAGGCGAAAAGAGAAGGAGGCACCAGAGGAGGAAGGATGGGGAGGGGAAGGCAAGATTACGTCGACTATATATGAGGCGCCGGACGGAAGCTTGTTATAAAGAGATTCGAACTCCGACCTGGCAAAAGAAGCGGCTTCGTTGCTATTCATAGATGTCGACGTCAATGATCGCCACCGCTCTTTACAGGAACGCAGCCGCCACAACACAATACTCGCACATCAGTGGGTGTAAGGAGAGATGGGCTAGGAAACGCACAAGGAAGCCCGCATGGGCACTCTTCTATTAATGTTGCTGGTTTGGGAGCCGCCAGCAACAACACCAACAAGGTGCGTTCACTGCACGGCCGCCACCACACCATCACTGACGAGACACCCCACATCATACCCTAAAGGTCGATATCACCACCCTCAATTGTGGTCAGAGCGGTCAAAACAACGCAAGGGGGTGCTTTGGCACTCTCTCATGCTGTTTTCGAACGCTCTCGCTGACAAACGCGTCACCAGCAATGACGATGGCTGATAGATGCGCCCAGCCCCTTGCCATCAGCCACCAATACCAACACCACCACCACCATCTCTAACACTTTTCTGACGACGAGAGTAGACGGACACAGCACAGGGTATGATTCGGCATCTCCATGTGCTGTTCTCGAAGGATTTTCACGGCGAAAGATTCTCCAGCAACGACAACGAGAGCATTAGCGCCCGTCACCTCTAACTCACATGCACCCTCCGACACCACTACCACCGCTTACGATCGCGCCGAGAGTGGTCAAAAACAATGCAAGGAAGTGCTTTGGCACTGCCTTAAGTTGTTTATGAACGCTTTCGCCTGTCAACGCATTGTCAGCAATGACGACAAGGCGTAAACCCGCTTGGCTTCCCTACCACTGACTGCCCCAACACTGACACCATTGTCCTTGTTCTCGATAGATAACGAGATGCCGCCGAAGACAATGCTCTCCTACCTCCTACCTCCTACCTCCTACCACCCCTTCCGCCAACACTAATACACCGACCATCACCCTCACTTGTGCCGAGAGTCTTTGTAATTCACACAGTAGCTTTAAGTATCATGTATATATAGTGTATAGTGTCTTATTTATCTCATTTATCTGTTTTTCTTGAGGATACCTGTGGGTCACTGTGCAACCCATAGACTCAGTTTCAGGTCCCTTCGCCTTGCACTCTCAGAACACCATCACTTCAATAAGGGCCTTACCGTTAGTTCTGCCTTATTAAGTGGCTCCTGAGCATTTCGACTCGAGAGGCTGAGCTCAATCCGCTTGAGTCTGGTCTTGTTCTCCTAAGTAAGATCATAATATCTTAAAGTCATCAGTGGTGCATAGTGTAAAATATGCCCACTTTGGTCTGAAATATGTACAGTTTGATATAAAATGCGTCCGCTTTGGTGCAAAATGTGCCCGCTTTGGTGTAAAATGTGCCCGCTTTGGTGTAAAATGTGTCCGCTTTGGTGCAAAATGTGCCCGCTTTGGTATAAAATGTGCCTGCTTTGGTGTAAAATGTGTCCGCTTTGGTGCAAAATGTGCCTGCTTTGGTGCAAAATTTGCCTACTTTGATATAAAATGTGCCCGCTTCAGTGTAAATTGTAGTTGCTTAAGGTAATATTATCAGAACTAATAAAAATGCAGCTACATTTTGATTTTGAATACCGCTTGGCGGACCGCTGGTTACCTGCTGAGTGGGTATCAGGTGGGCCGCTGAGCGGACCATTCAGTTTTCCAGCCATAAAAACATAATGTTTTTGATATCATATAATTCTTTTGTTTTTATTTCAGTTTTTTTCTAGAAACATATTTTGTTTTTTCTCATATGTTTTTTCAGTGAAAAACATTTTGTTTTGTTTTCAATTTATGCTAAGAAAAATACCTGTTTCATGGAAGTGTGAGTTCCCATCGCGCCAAATTCGGGGGCAATAAAGGTGGATATTATTGCTCTGGAAACCTGGGCTACTAAACGAGTAACGAGTATAAGACATAAAACACGAAGATTGAGAAGCGAAAACCGGCATACCAATTTTATATCCGTCATCTAGGCCGTGATTCCCCTCAAACATCATAGAAAGATCTCCTTCTCCCCCCAAACATTGTCAGTAGACAGCCGTTGCAATTCAAGAACGCCAATGTCGTTGTATGCGGGATGTCCGAGCCATCAACAGTGCGAGACGCGGCCGAGATTTTTGGCGGCAGGAGCATAGGATTCGGGTCCACTGTGGCCTGTATCTCCCAAAATGGGTTGTAGACTGGAGAGCAGCGCGAGATGGTGCAGGAAACGCGTCTTGAAGCACGATATGTGAACAGAAGTAGAGAGGTGATGAAGGTAGGAGGGGAGGAGAAATAAGCGCCCATCTATGACGTAAGCATACACTTGAGCCGCGGACAGGCGTCCGTGGGAAACCACCTCATAATCTCATTTATCCAAGCGTAAACAAGATCGCACAGTCTATATTAAATCCCATCCTATTATCATACCATATCATGAATACCAATGAATTAATATTGTGAGACTACGCTAAGAATGAGGGTGTGATAAGGTAGGAGGCCATAGGAAAGAACAAATGCGTGGGTATGACTGCACGATGCAAGAAGATGAGTGATGTAGGGAGAAGACATTGGAGTGATGTAGGGAGAAGACAGTGGAGTGATGTAGGAATACATTGGAATGTCCGGCAACATGATAGCAAAAGAGAAAGCAAGGGAAAACAAATGTGGATTCAAGGAGGCCGAGTTATCATCAAAGCCTGATGGAGTCCGTGGAGAAGACGTGGAAGCAGGGGAGGGAGTACCTGAGCTGGTATCCGAATACGATGGGGTATCCGGAGTAGTAGGAGAGGTAGACTGAGAAGAGAGGTGGGAGGGTACCGCAGTGTTAATGGGATGTGGGAGTATCGAAGAAGTGGGAGAGGGCTCTGGTGGTGATGACCTGTGCGCATTGCCGAACATGAGGATTGGGCTAATGGTGGCGTTGGGTGGGGGCATGGGGGTTGGAGCGTTGGAAGAGTTACCGGCGGCGGCGGCTCTTGCAGCACGTCGGGAGACCTGACTCAGGGAGAGTAGGTCGGGTAGGGGTCGTTGGACACCAAGAGATAGCCCTTCACCGTTTTCTATTTATTCGAATCAGTGTCGTCACAGATCACCTTGGAGGCGATCATGAAGGCTGAGATGAAGTGACGATGACCAGAGTAGCCCCGAGTGGTGGGAAAACGAGCTTTAAGACGCTGTAAGAGGACGAGGGCGGCGAAAGTGACGGAGGTATGAAGCTTGGTGCAATACAGGGCGTAGGCGATGAAGTATGGGAGCTTGCCTGGCTGGGAGGTTGGCTTGAAGGATATTAGAGAATGCTGGAGAAAGGAGGTATGATATGAGACTGACCTGAGCATACCGTTGCTTGAGGATCCCATTGGCAGGATGAGCGCAATTACTGGGTTATTTCGTCGTATTGTCAATCAATATTGTATAGGTATGCTGATGATAACGGTAAAAATACAAATCATGCTGCAGAGAATTCCGGAAATGCTACAAAGAACAGAAAAAATGCGATAAAACAAAAGACTACAGGTCAGAGGGAGGCTCATCCCAATTTTGGATGGAAGGAGTAGAGAGACGGATCGAGGAAGTCGTCAAACCTGTCCGAAGGAGGCTCAATTCGTATCGATGCCATCTTCTCTGCAAGATCCTCGGCTGACACCTCGTAAGCCACCAGTATCCCTTCAAACGCAGTCTTGGTGGTCTCGAAGTCAAGCGTTGGGATATCTTCAGACGTCTGCTCAATTTCATGCTCAGGTTCCTGGGATTCCGCCGCAGCTTTCTCCTGGCCCTCCCTATATTGCAGGAGCTTCAAGAAGCACGCCGAGACGTGGAGCAAGGGTTGCTATGCCGAATCAGACCGCTTGATAAGTTAATAAGGAGCTGAATGTTTCTCACCACAACCATAGTTTCTAAAACCGTAACGCGCGAACTCAGGTTGTCAGTTGGGTTGGACACCCTGAGCTCGTACTCATCATCGATGCTCTGGATCATCTCCATGAATGCCCGGCATGCAAACTTGATCTGCTTCGACTGGTACTCAGGGAAACTGTGCCCTTCTAAGTAGCCAAATGGGTCCGTGACCCGACAGAGCATGAGAAAAATACCCATCGCCACAAGGATCTTGACGTTCTCCATGCGGTCCAGGCGGTAGAGTTCCAGATCGTACTGGACTACGAGCCAAATCATGAGCATTGATACGGACATCAATAAAGCCTGGAACTTACTGTCTTCGTTGCATTTGTTCGCGGTGAGGAAGACGGAGATGAGACGGCAAAACGTGGATATTTCACAGCCTGAATGAACTTCGTTGGTTGGGTCACTGTTCATGGCGAGCAGCTGGAGAGAGAAAGCCCAAGAGTCCAACAGGCTGGATCTTGTGTAGAAGTGTTGACCTTGAAAAAAGCCAGTCTTCGTAGTATACACGGCGTGGAGAGTTCCGGGAGGCATGTAACTTTGCGATTCTTCAGGGCATTTGCCTGTGAGAGCCAGTAGAAACTTACAGTGTGCGTTTTGCGTCCAACTTGACGATTTGCCAATAGTAGTCCTTCAAGTCAGTGCCTCGCGGGTCGAACCGATACACGTATGAGAGGTGACGTTGAGAACCTGCGGACTCAAGTCGTGCTTTTGCCAGAGCAAAGTATTTAATAGCATCGATGCCATTTACACTAGTGCAAAGGCCGTTCGCGTCACCGTGGATGGTTGAGTAGGATCCAAAAAGAGACCAAAGGAACCAGAAATAATCCTGCTGCAGAAGACCATCGGCAAACAGGTCTCGAGGATATATTTCCTCTGTGTATAGCCAATAGTTGAAGGCACCTAATGACCTAGAAAGCGTGGTGGAGCAGCTGAGAATCTATCTTGGCTAGAGAAGATGTACCACTTACTCTACCATCTTGTTACTCACGGGAAGTTTCGTAACCGGTAGGCTGAGTGCGTTGAGAATCCGGTTCTCCGATGCACCCTTGATAGCGTCGGGAAGTGTGGTCGTTATATACGACGGATTGCCGTTCTTGTCTCGATTCGTATGGTCTAGAGAATTTGCTCAGCGGATATCGTATTGAGCTGAACATTTGTCCTCACCCTGGACCACGATCGCTCGATTTCCGATATTGGCCTTGATCTCGTCAGGGGTGTACAAACCCTCGGGCTTTGGAGACGTAACCAGGATGGGCTGTTGGCTCAGAATGACCTCCCGTTCTTTACCTGGGATTTTCTTGAACTCGGCTGCTGAATACGTCTTAACAAACTTGGTCGATTTGTTACTAAGTTCTACGATAGCTGCCCACTGATCTCGTTCCTCCTCTGTCTGAAAACGAAGAACGTCTTTCTCATACTTGAGATCGAACGTTTCCCGGGGATTCTATAGTAGAGGGCGTCAGAGAGATGCTCAAAAGGGCGGGAAGTTAATCCAGAGTCTTACCAGAGAAGGGGTTGCTTCAGTAAGCTCAACCTTGATCTGGGCCTTTGGCCCTACTTCATCATAGTTCAGTCGTTGGCCCCAAGGTGGAGGGCGAGAACTGAACGCGACTATCTCGACCTCCGAATCCGAAGACCTGACCACAGTGGGTGTGGTACCTTTCCTTCTGGGTCTTCGCTTAGAGGGCTGAGCGCTGCTCTTAGCCTCGCCATTCATTTTACCGCTCTTTGAACCTTGACCTTTTGACTTGGGCTTCGATTCTGTGGATTTGGGCCCACCATTGATCGGCTCCCTGTCCTTCTTTGTTGTATGTGCTAAGAAGTTGTTAGCGAATATATTCAAAGATAAAAAAATAAATATAAACCTACGCTTAGGAACCTCTGGGGTTGTATCCGACTCAAGGTCGGTCAGATCGGACTCGCTGTCTTCGTTCGCATTAGACGGAGGATGATCGACGTGTAGCTCCTCGTCGTCGTCGTCTTCGCCTTCAGCGTCAGCATCAGCATCGTCCGCGTTAGCGTCGTCGTCGTCGTCGTCGTTGTTGTTGTTGTCCTCCTCCTCCTCCTCAGAGTCTGGTAGAGTAGTAGAGGATGTACTACGTTTCTTTGGGGGTTTTAGAGTCCCTACATCCTCTTCATCATCAGCGTCATCGTCACCCTCGCCCTCCGGCTCTTCATTCTCGTCTGAGC